>JAAIXJ010000186.1:85554-499405 GCA_013403705.1 Heliconius hermathena
GTGTGTGTGTGTGTGAGTGTGTGTGTGTGAGTGTGTGTGTGTGAGTGTGTGTGAGTGAGTGTGTGTGTGAGTGTGTGTGTGTGTGAGTGTGTGTGTGTGAGTGTGTGTGTGTGAGTGTGTGTGTGAGTGTGTGTGTGTGAGTGTGTGTGTGTGAGTGTGTGTGTGTGAGTGTGAGTGTGAGAGTGTGAGTGTGTGAGTGTGTGAGTGTGAGTGTGTGAGTGTGTGTGTGTGAGTGTGTGTGGGTGCGTGTGTGTGTGTGTGTGTCTGATAGTTTTGTTGGTGCTTGTATGTCATTGGACGTGGCGTAGGAAAGTTTCAGTGTCATGATAAGTGAGTGTCTTGATCCAGTCCGTGAGGATTTTATTGCAATCGCGTCTATTTTTAGGGTAGATGTAAATGTGTTTATTTATCTCATTATATAATTGGGCAGATATATCGTTTGAGGAACTGCATGGAGGCAAATCTAGTTTTAGTTGACGGAATTTTAATTATATTGTATTTTCTTCTTTTTTCTTCTCTAACATTATCACAATAAACGGAGTTATGAGTTTTTAATATAATCTGAGTTATGTATATTTTCCTAACAGAGAGCAATGAACGGAGTTTATATAATTGTTCAGTGGGGAATCTCTGTTTTTTGAAGTACATACACTTGATTAGAGCTCGTTGTGCCCTTTCTAATTCAAGAAATTTTGACTTCGTAGTACCGTCCCAAATAGTAGCACAATAAGACAGCACCGACTGTACAATTGAAATATACATTTCGTTTAAAGGGTGTCTGGGGTGAGCTCTTTTGGGAATCACGTGTCGTAATGTTCTAAATATCCAGCCTAGTTTCCTTATCCTGTTTGCAACATGATCAATTTGTAGGTACCAAGATAGTTTCTGGTCTATAATAACACCTAAATATTTAGTTGACGGTACCTTATTAATGGTAAGGCAATTGTAATTTAAATTCCTTTCATCACCACTAAGATGTAATTTAACATTAAAATCATTTGCTGGTTGGGTACGATTACTGATACTAAAACAGCATTTATCACGGGGAGTGTTCTGGAGAACCGTTTAACTGTTACCTGCCGCCGAGTTTTCTAACCGCACAATACGTCACAAATTCAAGTACCATCCACACCACCTGGATACGTGGCACTCCACTACTGTGCGTTTCCGTAGGAGGTTCCTTCCACGCGCCACTCAATGTGGAATGCCCTACCTGCGGCAGTGTTTCCAGGCCGATACGACCTGGGTAAAATACCCCAAAAAAGCGCGTCTATATCCAATTTAAAGGCCGGCAATGCATCCTGTAGCTCCTCTGGTGTTACACGGGGTCGTCGGCGGCGGTGATCACTTACCATCAGGTGACTCGTGCGCTCGTTTGCTTTGTCTTTTTTCCATAAAAAAAGACAGTGGCGGAACTTAATGGTCCCAATCCATTAACAACAAGTAAGAGAATGAAAACATTAAATAATTCATTCCCCTGGATGAGACTTAAACCCACAACAATTGTTTTTACAGTCACACACTTGTGTCCATGCAGTGGCTTCTAATAATATTATATAGTTTTAATATAATTGGTTTGCAATCTGCACTTAAGTATTCTTGCCGTGTGATCCCGGCCTAGAATAGGATCATCCTGGTACTGGTGGTATCGTAAGAGGCGACTAAAGTACGTGTGGTAGAGTCACGTCACCAACAATGGCAACACGCATGGGCAGACTCGACCGGATCATTACCACCCCAGGCATTTAAAACCGGCCTGAAGTAGTGGCTTTATGCCACTGCGTTTCGCATCAGGTAATGCCGGGCTCCGGCGCCCAACCTACCTTAAAGGCAGGCAACGCACCTGTAGCTCCTCTGGTGTTGCACGGGGTCGTGGGCGGCGGTAATCACTTACCATCAGGTGACCCGAACGCTGAATGCCGCCGAATTGCCGAATTGTCTTTTCCATAAAAAAAAATTCAAGAAATATAATAAAATTTTATTATTTATACTAAACTTATAAAATGTCATTTTACTAGTCTACATTGATTTTGGTCACTCAATACACAATTTCTGATAAAGTATCTTGACAGTACATTTTTTCTGCTGATACTCCTATGTATACCCTATACATTATGGCATGAGACAATATGTAAACAAAGAAATCCTGTTTCTAAAACTTTTATATAACTTTTTAATTTCTGTTTGATTTGGTCCAGTCCAATTGAAATCATAATTATAATTAACTAATAAATTTTATAGACATTGTTCAATAATATTATTTATTATACATCCATAAATATTTTTTACTTAATATACTATATTAAGATCTATCTATCGTGATCTAAACAACCTTTTCTTGATTGGTTTACCTTTTAACTCATGCCTTTGTGAATAGGGTAAAGAAGTTTTTAATAAAAAAAAAATTAAGTAGAGAGCACAGTTTATTTATTAATAGTGCAGGTCACCAAGAAGTTTAAGTATGTAGAATTTCATATAAATATAAGTTTGGACATGAAACCCCACTTCATTTCATCAAAGGGCAGCATGAGTTCCAGTGCACAACTGCAATGTCTTGAAAATAGACAGAATGTTAAAACTACCTACCCCGCTATAAAGGAAAAAGTATAAAGCTTCCAAAAAATAAAAGTATAGGTACATAACAACATAAAATAAAAGTAACAGTATTTTAAAATTATTTGAAGTGTTATTCCACACTTGGGAAAGAAAAATACTTTTTTAGAAAACATAAAAATTTGAACATAACTGGTTTTGAACCTGTGCCTCTGGATGGTTCTCAAGAGGCATGGGTTCAAATACCTTTACATTAAGTTTTTAATATATTTTCAAAAAAAATAACAATAACAGTAATTTAGGTTTATAAAACAATAAAAAACTTACATTTCTTTATTTGTTTCTGTTCATCAAATGGTGGCTTGATGAAGGCTTCCCTGAAGAACCACAATGCATTCACCGCCCAAACAAATGGTAAAAGGATGCAACCAACTGAAAAGTACATAACATTTTAGGATAATAAATATTAATATTGTAAAAAATTATAACATAAAACCATCAGAGACCAGTCGTGGCGCAGCGGCACGAGGTGTGACTGGTTATGGATTCGATCCCCACTCGAGGAGATGAAATATTAACTTAAATTTATATTTCCATTTCTTTGCTCTGGTGTCGAGGTTAAGCGCGACGTTGAGTCCTGCCACTCAACACGCAATGCCTCCAGAATTCGGCAGAAAGTGGGGAACGGAGTGTCTTCACACTGCACAGCATGAAGCTGATTTATTTATTTTATATTGTAACATAAAACAATTTACACTCTAAGCCAATGATATTACAACACACACTTTTGTGTGTATATTTACACTCTAAGCTGACGATATGATATTGGGGATGTTATGAGGCAGTGTGAAAGTGTCTGACTAAAATTATTTTCATTTCTTTGCCCTGCTAGACAAAGTGTGCTTTATTCCAATTTTGATTTGAAAAATTGGGGTGTCCTATGACTCATGAGAGCATAGAAACATAGGCTGAGAGAATATCATGTTGAAATACTCCATTATCAGATTTATGCCCATATCAATGATACACCACATTATAAATTTTATTGATCTACTTTGGTCATACAACATCTATTACAAAAAGAGTAATGAATAAATGTACCAAGAAAAATCTGAAGGCAGTTCTTTGTTTTTGCGATCCTACAATTATATCTAAGATATGGTGATATTCTAATATAATAATTTACAAGTATAGAAGAACTAAAAATAAAATTTATCTTCCTTATTTAATCACCGCAAATATTTGCAACATGTTTAAACTATATTGAGCTAAAATGAATAGAACTATAATATAATATATATGTTGTATTATAAAAATTATATCAGGGAAACGTTTCTCATAGTAAGCATTACCTTTGAAATACCATCTACAAAGATTGAGCTTTTTCTCATTTGATAATCTATTTAAATCCATTTTATTTTATGCACTTTTACAAGTATTTGTTAAAGTATAATTAAGACGAATTAATGAATATAATATTCATGTGTCACCAACAAACAAGCTAAAAAGTTTTGCAAGAAACTGACATCTGTCAAATTATCAAATTGAATTTGACGTAAACAGTGTGTCATCAGTATCAAATAGTGATACTGATGACACACTGGCATTAAAAGAAAAAAATAGAAATAATTAACAGTCCCTTCCCTAAGATTTTCTTATGTTCAAAAAATTATTATTACGTTCAAAGCAACGCATAAAAAATCTATAAATACAATAAAATTTTACAAATACTATATTATAATTAAATACTTCAAATGATAAAATAATGTGAATACCACAAACGTTAAACGGAACAGACTATTAAAACTATACAAACATGGCGTAGTTTGTTGAATGTCAATCTAACTATCATCTAAAATGTGAAATAAATAAAAATGTTTAAACATATGAGTGATGTTATACCGTGCGTTGCTTTCCTTCTGTCTGTTATACAAATATGTATGTATAAATATTAAAATTACTACCACTGTATAATTTAAAAAACTAATTTTCATTCATTCATAAATTTTGTTAAAAATCATCATTTTAACGCTTTAAAGGGCCTTGGTTTATAATAGATCGTAATAATTGGTTGTACACGCAACGTATTGAAGGATTTTTACTTATACGTAATATATACATATATGTATATTTTATGTTGTCGAGTTGGAAAATTAAATAACTAAGTATGTAATAACATAACGGACTTTTTTCACATTCCTTTCTCTAAAATCTAGTTCTACCTAAATTTGCAAACGTATTATGTTCTTAAAAGATTTATTGAATAAGACTATGAAAATAAAATTTTAAATTATTCAAATGTGATTGTAAGCAACAGTTTTCATTGAAAACAATTTTTCCACTTTATTTACTGATATACTATTAAAAAATATCTACAAATTGAATATTAATGAGCAATATGTTGTGTTATATTACAGATTAGCATTTTAAATTATTTTTCTTGCTTTGTGTAAACTTAATTATTAAAGAAACTAAAGATTTCCATATATATTAAATAATCACAAATGAATTTAGGTAGGAACAGGGATTGATTTAATTTCTATACTTTAAAATCATACAGAATATTTTTTTATTTAATAAAAATGGAGTGGAATTATGAATCCCAGTCTTTGGCCCTACCTGCGCGGTGAACTCATGGAGTTCGAAATAGTTTCATCTCTTATTTTGTTTTTTTTTTTAAATGTTATTTACATTAATGGCATGTTTAGTTTTTTTGCCTTTGCATTTTTTGCAAATGCAGTTTGAGCACAAATATTTTAAAATAACTTATATATATAAAATTGATATATTTTGGAATACAACCCTGCAATAAAGCATTTACAATCAAACTATGTCCCCTTGTCCTATGATAGTCTCAAAGTAATTATTTCAGTAACAAGGCAAATATTTGTATAAATAATTTATAAACATATAATTACATAAAGAAGCATTAAAGCCACTATGACAGCCACATTGAATAAATGATTTTCATTTCTCCATTATGGCAAAACCAAGGGCTATTTTGTGTTGCACCATTCAACACACAATATCACCACCGAGAATGAAGTGTCTGTCTATTAAGTTCTCTCTCATTTTCCTGTTATATACAGTATAGTGTGAATATAAAAAAAAATAATGCAAAAACTTTATAAATATTAAATTTACATCAGTCAGTTTTTTTCTCTTTCGCCACACATGCTGAATATGCAGGGTTGGCACTCATGATTTTTATTATTAATTATTTATGGTTAAGACACTGCCTAAATATAGAGAAATTGCATGGTAAGTCATATAATTTCCCCTGAGTAGAAATCAACAAACAACTGTCACGTTTACTGTCAGACATTGGCCTCAATAACAATAATGAAGATTTAAGGTCAATTTTGAGCAATGTTCACTTGAAGGTTTGAAAGTACACAAACACATAAATTAGCATTCAAATAAACAAAAAATAAATCAGCTTCACGCTGTATCCCGCACACAGCAGGGTAGGCAGAGGGAACCTAGTGTAAGACTCCGTTCCCCACTTTCTGCCGAATTCTTGAGGCATTGCTTGATAAGTGGCAGAACTCAACGCCGCGCTTTGCCTCGACACCAGAGAGAAGAAATGGAATTATTAATTTAAGCAAATATTTCATCTCCTCACTCGAGTGGGGATCGGACCCACAACCAGTCGATTTTACAGTCACACTTTGTGCCCCTGCGCTACAACTGGCCTCAATTAGCATTCAAGGAAAGGTTATATATAATTATCCTTTTAGTTTTATGTAAATAAAAATTGTTTTTTATACTGTTTTTTATATTTATTGATACTTTGTATTTATGCATAATTTTTAACTGTTTTTATATGTTTTTATGCTTTTTTATTACTTAATAAACAAGAATGAAAAAGCCTTAATATGTTTTAATATTTTTCTATTAAAGCTGTTTTGGTAGAGTGAGACTGTCTTCTGGCTTTCTTGTGTTGACTCTTACAAAAAGAAAGATTTGAAATTGTTCTCATTTCCTCACTCTGGTAATAAGACAAAGAAATACCTTAAAAATTGTGCAGAAAAAAGAAGATGATCTCAACTGTTAATCAGCAATAGCAGCACTGTATAGAATCATTCTATTTCCAATGGGTGACACCAACACATCAAAATTTTAATATAACAGTTAATGCGGGTACTTGTGAAAATAATAGTATTTATTGTTCATAGTTTCAGTATTTGCAAAGTTACAATGTTGAAAAGTTTCACTATTTTTTTTAAATTTGCGCTCCTTTGACCAATCGCTGTGTGACGTCACGTCATGTCCAATTACGGATGATACGGAGTTGGAGTGTTTACTTAACAATTTTATTTGTTTACTATAAAAAACAATTGCGTTTATAGCAAAACCGCGAGAGCAAAACGAACCGAAATTTGAAGGTGTTCGCAAACGCTAACTGGAAAGACGCAGCATGACACCACACGATTAGCCAGATTTTGCGACGGAGGCCGTACTTTAATATTTAATATCTCAGTCCTCTTTAAAGATAGAAGAAAAATAAAAATAAAGATAATACGTCTTATGTAAGATTTAAATTATTATTATAAGTTAAATGAGTAAAGTTAATAAAATATAAATATTTACGTTAAAACCTCAATTCAACATGTTTATTCTTAATTTATAGTTAATACAACATTTCTTTTAAATCTTAAGTCAGCAGTTATTTTTAAAATTCAAAATAATATTTGTAAACCACAAATCAACATTTTAAATTTATAATGAATACTAGCGGACCCGGACGCGGTTTCGCCCGCTTGAACTATACGAATGCTTATTAAGTATATTTATGACATTGTTTTCAGTTTTTAATAGGATTGGTAAGAAAATATAAACCTAGATGATTATAATAATCTGAAAAAGAATAATAAGTAGAGAAAATTCTTATTATTAGGAAAAATATCTAACTAATTTAAATGAACAAAAATAATAAGTAAACGTAACCAAAGTAAAATATTAATAAAAAAAAACTAAACAAAACCAGCTACATTGTCAATATTATCAAAGTAAAATAAATATTTAAAAGTATTAAAATTAAATGTGTTGTGCTATATTTTAGCAAGTGCATGTGGTTATTTATATAATACTCAAAGACAATAAAAAATAATTTTATATAATATTATATTTTTTGTCTCTGTCGTCTGCCTTTCTATTTCCCCGAGGAACAACAACTCCAGAACAACTGAACTGATTTTTATTGGACTTTCAGTGATCGATTTTACTGATTTACCCGGGAAAAATCATTTTACACGTCTTCCTTGCGCGCGTACATAGATACTATATAAAATACCTAAACTCCTTTCTACATTAAATTCGATAATTTTTGCGGGCAATATCAAATAGAATCCCGAAAAACTAAAACTAAGATTTATTGAGTGTATAACATCGGTATAGATAACCTAACTGAAATAACCATTCTTTCCTTTATACTTAAATAATATTATGCCGATGCCGCGCAGGGCCGAAACTTACACCACACCAAGAAATTAAATGAAAATCTAACTAACCAGTACTCGAATAAGCGAAGAAACAAAGAAAAAATATAAATTATTAATAAACAGAAAATAACCACATAAATATTAACAGTAGATCGCAAATGTATAAAAATTTACAAAATCATCAACGTCGTCAGCCCTTTCAGGTCGATCATACCGTGCGGTTCGTAGGCTAACTCATTTTGAATCTGTGATATCTCCTTCAGTATTTATTAGAATGATGTACAGTAAAATATAATTTTAATCTAGGTGAAATGCTAAACGTGACTATTATATTTATTTTGATAAAGATTGAATACGAAATTATACAAAAATTATCAATATTCCAAATAAAACAATTAAATATATTAAAATGGTTACTGTGGCTCAACCTTCAGAGATAAAGATACATCATCGTGGACTTTTTAATAGATTTTTTAAGAGACAATATATTTGTAACACATAGTTTTTATGTCTCATAAAATTTAGTCAGCGCACGCCATGTAAGCGTTCAGGAAGCTTATTTTGGGCGACCTTTTCTTAAAACTACATAATTCCTTGTTGCCTAGCAACGGTTGCTTAGCGACGGTTGGTATTAATACCGGCGGTTGGCCCTGATTGCGTAAAAGATAGACAGACATGCAGATAGAGTTACTTTGGAATTTATAATATAGGTATGGATGTATGGATAGTTAAGTCGCAGATTGACAATAATAGACACTACATATATATGAAGAGATAGAGGTACATTGCAGAAATTTAATACACGAGAAACATTCAATGTTTTTCAGTATCGATATGATTTACTAAGACAACGTTGAAGAAAATTGACCACCACGCTGTGATTAATTCCTTATTCAACAAGAAAAAAATCAAAAAACCATTCCTGAAGAGATGGTGGTTGCTTATCAAGAATATGCATCTTCATTATCTACTGTTCAAATGTAGCCAAGTGAATATAAAAGAGGCAGAGAGACTATTGAAGATGACCCCCGTCTGTCCGACTCAGTTACTCTACCTCTACGGATGAAAATGTTATAAAAGTTACTTGTTGTACTTAAAGATGCCCAAATGGAGGAGATGACTAACTTTCCTATCGGTACTATATAAACTATTCTTCATGACTACTTTAACCTTTCAGAAGTTAGTGCGTGGTGGGTCCCGGGCGATTGCTCACAGCGCCACAGAAACAAGTGCGAGTCGAGTGATGGAGGGAGTTATGGAGGTCTGTGGTGAAAATCCTTTGAGTATTTTCAAATATTTCAACTTGGCATAATTTAAGGGAGGAAATTAAACAAAAAGACGGGGTAAATTGGCCGCCGGTGCTTTATTTCTCCGTGACAACGTTCCACATGACGCGTGTTTCCAAGGCTAATGTTCGCGATTATGGCTTTGAAGACATCAACCACTCACCTTATAGTCCAGAGTTGGCACCTAGTGATTATTATTTGTTCCGAAATTTAAAAATGATGTCCGTGGAAAACGATTTGATGATAAAGAGCTGAAGGCGGCTTTTATTAAATGTGCATTCAGGCAAGAAGGAAAGTTATTTTTTGCTCTTTTTAATATCAGGATCTAGCAAATGTATTGAGGTTATGGGGGTAGTCCCCCATAAAAAAAGATACAGAAGCAAGCGTAAGGGTCACATGATAGTGAATCACCCATGACACCAGAGGAACTATAGGTGCGTGACCGGCCTTTAAGGTGAAGATAAAGCGCTTTTTGAAGGTACCCAAGTCGTATTGACCTGGAAGCACTATCGCAGGTAGGCCAATCCACAGTTGCGCGGCGCGTGGAAGGTAGTTCCTACGAAAACGCACTGTAGTGGAGTGCCACGTATCTAGATAGAGTGGATGGTATTGAAGTTTGTTACGTACTGTGCGGTTACAACATTCGGCGGCAAGTAACAGATCAAACAGTTCCCCAGAACACTCCCCATGATAAATGCGATAAAGAACGCACAGCGAGTATCTACGCAGAGCCAAAGTGTCAAGCCCTTCGTAGATTATTGGGTCCCCAACGATTCACAACGGCTCTGCGTTGTTTGCAATCAAATGGGTTGAGCTGCCACTGGGGTGCACCAGCGCAGAGATGAGAACGGTCCTCCATATTTAAAAAAAACACTGGCTAAATTAGACTTATGCTTTGCTTACCAATCGTAAGGGCTATGGATTCTAATATATATATATATATATATATATATATATATATATATATATATATATATATATATATAAACCTTCACCTGCATAACTATCTAATAACACAGCGATTGGACTTTTAGGATCTTCTGCAATGACAGGATTCGACAAGGCTAGTAAGTTCTTTACAACAGTTATAAAAGGCCACATAATATTCCTCTAAAAAAATTAATATTTTATAAAGGTCTGTCCCTGTTTGTTATAGTTCCAGTTCGCAATTTTGAGAAGCAAGAAATCTCATTCTAAATCGAGGGTCCGACAATGTATACTTAGGTATTATATGGGCAATTTCTGGTACATTTGGACAATTTTTGAAATTTTGTGCTTTCGTGTGGCAGTGAGGTAGGGCCCTCTCGTTATGTAGCCAGCGACGACAGGTAGCATGTTAAAACCTGTTTACGCAGCAAAATAACGAAAACATGGTAAACCGAATAATTCGGCCGAATATTCGGTTCGGTAAAGTTTAAACCGAATAGTATTCGCTTATTCGGTGTAACCACTATTCGGCGCATCACTAATAATAATGAATGACATAATTTATAAATTGTAAATGGGTAAATAAATTTACTTAATATATTATATACATTTATTTAACATGTAAAAAGTAATTCAATTGATTAACTTAAAATATACGAATATATAAAAAACTTTAAAGTTCAAATAACAACTGAGTACTATATTATGATTAGAATGTGACGCTACCTAACCTTCTGGTGTAGGCTATATACTGGGTAGGCAGGGGTAACCTAGTTTTAAGCCACTGATCACCATTTTCTGCCGAATTTTCGAAACATTGCGTGTTGAGTGGCGGGACTCTACGCTGTGCTTTACCTTATTACTAGAGCAAAGAAATAAAAATATTAAAAAATAATAAAATTACTACCTAGAGCAATACTTATAATATAGTCACGTAATATCTACGTATATATGCATTTTCATATTATTTTAGTATGTATATATGTATTTATTCGTATGTAAGTATGTATATATGTATGTATATGTATTTATATTTGTATGTATGTACTTTTATGTTTATTTATTATTATTATTATTTTTTATTTTACTTTGTTAAGTAATACTATTTGCGCCTTACTGTATTCTCTTATATAAAGTCCTGCACTTTTAATGGTTGCCTGTAAGAAATCACTTGCAGTGATAAGGCCGCCATTGCACATGTTGATTTAAGTACCTACATATGTACCTACATAAGTGCATATGTATATATATATTTTTTCATGTGCAATAATGTATTATTATTATTAAATAATAATTCATTCATCCAAGTGGAAATCAAACCCACAACCTTCGCGTTTACAGTCAACTGCTTGTACCACTACGCCACGATTTCCTCAACTGTATTATGAAAAACAAACAAAAATGTTTTCTAATATAATTAAAATTAATTTGATTTCAACATTATTGAAGTTGGTTTCTGCTACTCAAGATGCAATGTCCTGAGATGAGACGGAAAGTGAAGTGTCTTAACATTAAGTTAAACTTTGCCTAACCTTCTGTGCGTGATATAATATGACGAAGGTGGATGGCGGGAGTTCTTCATTGGGGCGAAAATAAACCAGAGTTATGCAACAATGTTTTTTACTCGGAGGTTTACAAATTTGTGTCTCCCGTACAATCGATACATGCTATTTTCTACTCTTTTTAAAATACAATTACCCACTTTTACAATTTATATTTAGACACGTTCCATTTCTCGATATCAAATAATTATACTTACAAATAACAAAAGTACTAACTATACTCTATATGCTAATACTAAATTACTATTGATTTTGTTATTATTATTATGTATATTATAATTATCATCATAAATTATTATTGTTAATTAACTTATATCATATTGAAGTATAAGACAGAATATAATTATATTAAATAGCGAGTGGTGTAATGCGAGGTATTATATTATCTGTTACAATAACATTAAACTAAAGTACGTGTGGTAGAGTCACGTCGCCGGCAATGGCAACACGCATGGGCAGACTCGACCGGATCATTACCACCCCCGGCATTTAAAACCGGCGTGAAGTAGTGGCTTTATGCCACTGCGTTTCGCATCAGGTAATGCCGGGCTCCGGCGCCCAACCCACCTTACAGGCAGGCAACGCACCTGTAGCTCCTCTGGTGTCGCACGGGATCGTGGGTAGCGATAGTCACTTACCATCAGGTGACCCTTACGCTCGTTTGCCTTGTCTTTTCCATAAAAAACTGTTTTTTCAAAGTAATCAATATTTTTTTTTATTTTCCAGGCAAAACCGAACCCCCAACACCTTACTTGGCGTTATACAGTCCAGGCGACACAGAATATACAGATGTGTTGGTGAGACGAGCGTATGATAACTTGACGTTAGTGTGCGAAGTCAGGGGCGATGCTTCCCCGAGGGTGTACGTGTGGAATTATGTGAATGACAATGGCACAGATGGCGGCAGGTAAGACAGAATTAGAGATCTAATTAATTAGTCAGAAATATTATTGCTTACAGTTATCTTAATGCAACGGGACAGCCTGTCCATGTACTGGTCAATTTGAATAACATTACCACTTAAAACTTAACTTGTTCAAAATCGAAACATGTGAAACAGAAAACGAAGTAGGGATAGTCTTAATACTAGTTTCTCTCTCTCTCTCTCTAAGTGTTTAACTATGTAATGACACTGTAATTGTATAATCGTTTTAAAAAAAAAGTCCTGCTAAGTTTCTTGTGTCGGTTCTTATCAGGTCTGAGGCAATAACTTTTTTTGTGAACTGATGGTAAATTATTTGAGAAAATTAAGCATTCAACTTCTTATTTTGAATAAAGTTATTCGATTTTGGTTTTGACTGATATGTACAGTTAAGGGAGAAATCGAAATTTGATAATATTTAAGAAAAATTCTATTGTGAAGTAGTGGAATTGGATTTGACTGTAAACGCGATGATTTTTGATCCCCGCTTGTTGGAATGGTTATATTAGATTATTGTAATTTTTTCGGTCTGTTAAAATAACCTGCGTTGTTAGGCTTGAGTCACTTGAGTCACTGAGAACGTAACTTTTAAAATTCAAAGGGGAGAACGAAACTAAACTCCAATATGTGGGAGGTGCTTAAAGATAAATGAGTAAAAAGACGATATGACGCATCAAATATAGATCTCATTTAATTCTTCTTAATGTTACTTATTAGCTTTTTTTATAATATTGTCTTTTCTACCTTTTCAGGCCATTTTCTCTAACTCCGTCAACGAGTCCGTCCCCAAACAGCACATTAGAAAGAACCTTCCTCCAGCCGTCAGATAGTGGTCACTACATGTGCTCAGCACCACCTTTCAGTATCACAAAGTACATATTGGTTCAGCCGAGGGGTAAGTAGGGAATTCGATACATTTGGTGATACTTATTGACCCTTTTTCCCAGTTTTCGAGATACTACTTAGCTTGTACCATTGCCCCTCTAGGTCCCACGCACTGCGCCCGCGGCGCCTTCCGCTGCGGCGCGCGCTGCGTGCTGCCCGCGTACGTGTGCGACGGCCGCCGCGACTGCGCGCACGCGGAGGACGAGGCCCCGCCCATGTGCGCCGCGCAGCCGTGCGCAGGTACTCGCACGGGCACGCACACACACACACGCACGCGCACACATGAGTGACACTTGTGCATGCCCGCAGGCGCCGACAAGCTGAACTGCTCGTCGGGGCGCTGCATCCCGGAGGCGGCGTGCTGCCGCGGCGCGCCGCTGTGCCGCCAGCCCGCCTGCTGCGACGAGCACCCGCTGCACTCCACCGTCGAGGGTGAGAGAGACACACATATATATTTGCTTTGTAGAGACAGTTCTGAATACATTTTACGATTTTTGGGATTCTATTTCTAGTAAAATATTAAAAAAAACTGTTTTCACGGTGTTATTTACATACTATAGGAATAAAAATATTTAGAAAGATATCAACATTGATTAAAGCTCTTGGACGAAAAACGAGAGATGCGGGTTCAAATCACGGTTGATTTTAATAATGTAAATAATAATATAATTTTATATATTTTTCATTCACAGGTTATGTAGAAGTGGAATATCCTCCCCTATTTGAAGATAGACATGCTCCAGATGAGTATGGGTTCATACAGTCGACTATATATACTGTTACTGGTAGATATATTTTAAAAATATATTTGTTTTGTTTTGTAAAATTATGTCCGTAGATTGTGTTATACAATTGTAAATATTCAATATTTTATTTCCTCAAGTGGGAATCAAACCTATACCCTTTCGCTTTTACAGCCACGCTTGTATTTTGAAAAAAATATATATTAATAATTTTTTTTTCTATTTATGAATGTTTTTCTTAATTATTTATTACTGTGTGTGAAGTATAGATTAATCTGTGTCTTCAAATCTGATTATTTTGTTTTTGTTATTTAGATTTCTTTATATTTTAAAACATGAGTTAACCTGGACCAAATTAAATAGAAATTAAAAAGTTACATAAAAGTTTTCGAAACAGTATTTCTTTGTTTACATTTTGTCTCATGCCAAAATGAATAAAGTATTATATATTAACTTGAGTGTGCTTGTGAACGTTTGTGGGTTGGATTCTTATTCAAGGGGTCAAATAAAATATTGAATATTTTCATTTCGTCTGGTACGTGGCACTCACAATGCCTCAAGAATTCGGCGGAAAGTGGTGAACAGAAGTGTCTTAATTCAAAATACGGACTGTCTTAATATTAAATTACCAGATCCCCTCTTCCTACCCTGCTACCTGCAACATACAGTATACAGTGCGGGGTACCACCTTCCCCAGAGTAAAAATCGAACCCACAATCGTCACGTTTAGATTCGCACTACATTAATTTCTTAATTCTCTTTATCAACAGCATGTGCACTAATATTTATGATAGCGGTAGTGTTGCTAGTCTCCGCTCTCTGCAAGATGCACCTCAAGAGGGCCGCACTACGCGGTTACGCGCACGCGCATCGAGCCACGGCACATCACTATGCGGTGAGATATAGACCTGTTACCTACTTGTATTAGTATTATTTTTTATTATAATTGAGCAAAATGATTACTTTAACAATAAATTCAGTTAACATATAATTACAGTATAATATTAGATGAATTTTGAAAGTTTTTTTTTTAAAACGTACGAAAGAGTCCGTAGTATTGCATTGCGTAATACAATCAGATTGTTGAAGTTATGGGTTCGATTACCAATAGGCGAAATTAATTATTTTAATATCCCTGCTCTGAAAAATCAAAGCCTAGTGTTGAGTTCCACCACTCAACTCTCACAAAACTCAAAGAGTATCTTAACAGTGTAAAGCTGCTTTTAGTTGCAGTTGAAATTATAAATCGTATTTGCTATTACTTATCTCATAAAATATATACCTATATATTATTGTTAGTTTAAAATTGAAGCTATGTATTTTTTTTATATTTATATTTTCAGGCCCGTTACCCACCACGCTATGAATCTACAAGATTATTAGATGCCGGAGCGCCCGCAACTCCAGTAAGAAGTGTACAAGTTGCTGTTAGTATATTTGCTTGTATACACTTATTTGTTTATATATATTTTAACTTAACACTTGAGGCCGTCGTGGCCGGTGCTACGAAGGCGTGATTAAATACGACGGTTGTGGCTTCGATTCCCACTCGGGGGATTATTTTTTTTAGCTTTATGCTGTATCCCACACGCGGCAGGGTAGTCAAAGGGAACCTAGTGTTAAGACACACCGATACAATTTTTCGAGGGAAAATGGAAACGTCGCGCTTCTCCTGGACACCGTGGAGGAGAAAAAAAAAATATTAAATATTTCATTTCCTCTAGTGGGGATCGAACCCACAACCTGTCGCATTGACAATCACTCGCTTGGTCCCCTGCGCCGCGACGCGCCTCAATGAAGTATTTAATATTTTAATTTCCATGGTCTGGTAACGAGTCAAACCGCGGCGCGACGACACACCACATTCACACCGTTGATTGTAGTTAGTTTTAACAAACTTTATAATATTAAGAATTATGTGTAATAATTATACTAAATAGTAGCGCTCGTATAAGAATTTCAACGTATCTTAATGAAAACGTATATGGCTTAATGGTCAGAGCACGCGGACGGTATCCAAGAGGCGCGGATTCAAATCCATCTACGTTCAAAGTTTGATGATTTCTAAAATATATTTACATATATTTTCTTCAACGTGTAACATTTTAAGAGTTTGTAACTTGTACAAAATGAAATTTATCAATATTTTATTTCCAGGAGCCACCCACGTCTCCTCAATGCCGGCCTGAATCGTCAGGTTCCCAGGGCTTCGGTCTAGCTAGATTATCTGCCATGTTCTGTTCTAGATATAGACAGGTTGGTTTTTTTATAGATAAATATAAATATTTATACAGAGTGTTTTTGTCATCACCACTTTAAAGAAAAACCACAGTTTTATCTACTCTATAAAAACCTAATACAATTAAAATAAAAGAGATTTTTCGAAAAATAAAAAAGTATTTTGTTGTAAAATAAAGCGCCATTTGTCAAGAATAACTCACTCAAACACAAATCTATCAAAGCCGCACACGCTTCATTCCCGAAATCGAGTCATAGGTAATGGCGGCGATGTTCAATTACGTAAAATAGAACGAGAAATATCCCTTTCCCGTTCTCGTTCTTTTAGTTTTTTGAGAATGAAAAGGAGCAGATCGGCAACGCTTAGTAATATTTTAGTAGTAACAGATGTTTACGTTATTGGTATCTATGCGTAACTGCGTCACACGAAATACAGTATGAATAAACATCGTGAAATAAAAAAAAATTCTACGTCTAAACTGTGGTATCTTGATTAATTTCTTTAGGTATGAGTTTGAAATATTTTACCTTATATGCTGCTCCCGTAAAAGAACCGTAGACGCTTCCTCCCTGTATAATTTTTATTGTATTTGAATCCAGGAAGGAAACCAGGGAGCCCAGTGTTAAGACATTCCGTTCCCCACGTCCGTGGTATTACTGCGCGTAGAGTGAGTGGCGGAAGTCAACGCCGCACTTTGCCTCGACTCCAGAGTGAAGAAACGAAAATATTAAATATTTCATTTCCTCGTGTGGGAATTGAACCCACGTTTATAGCCACGCGCGTGTGCGCGTGCGCCTTGACTGGCCTCATTTCCATAAGAAATAATTAATTCCAATGAATCACTCACAACTCTCCAGCTTAAAATCAGACTTAAAATTTATGTCATCAAATAATATTTTTTTTGTAAAATCCAGGTACCAACACAATGTTGCGAAGTCGAAATGACAGATGTCAGACCGACATCTCTAAACAGCTCCCCAACGCGGAATCGAACGGACGACCTCGACTATCGGTCACCAACCTACTGCGACTCCGATATATACACTAACCCAGATCTGTCGCCCAGAGATCTGAATTATATGTCGACGCCATTAGAATTCTTCCGACGAAGAACTCTACGACGGAACACGTTAGACAGGGTGATAGACCAACTGACCGTGCAACGGCCGTTGACGCTGCACCTGGGCAGGTTTCAGTTGAACCTGCCGCGCCTGGGCAGGGCCGAGACGCGCCCGGACACGCCCAACGTGGCGGAGATCAATATTGACGAATTGGATTTCGTTCGGCTCAATTCTAACGACACGTACACGTTGAATGGTCGTACTATAAGATTGTTGGGGGCGAATTTTGAAAATTTTGAAAATTATCACCTAAATGGGTCTAGACCGCCTCCGTATAATGAAGCGATGAGACATAAGTATGGCCCCCCGCCGGAGTATTTGAGTCGAGAGGCGATTAATGATAGCAATGATAACGAAAATGAAGCTAGAAGTAATGTTGAAATGCCGCCATGCTATGAAGATTTAGCTTCTGGAGTGGATAATAATGCTAATGATATAACAGTTAATGTAATTGATGTAAGTGATGGTAATAATGACAATAATGATAATAATTTGTTCGTTAATACGGCTAATTCGGTAAATAATGATGTTAATCAAACGGTTGACTCCGTTAATTCGCTTAATAATGATGATAACCGATTGGTTAATTCTATTAATGCGATTAATAATAATGATAATGATCCAGCTAATCCAACTAGTAATGTTCCAGAAAGTATAAGTTCAGTTATCGATAACTTGCCAGCGATAGATAGTGATGTGAATGCTAACGATACTTACGATAATTCTATTAGTGTTCAGTAGTTTTTTTTATTTAGTTTGTTTTTACAACGAAATTTATAGATTAAATAAAAAGAAAATTCTTAATATTTTCAATAATATTCTATTTTATTATAAATGTGTGAAATATCGTCCGTAAAAAAGTGAATATCATACAGATAAATGAAACCTAGTGTTTTTTTAATAATATTTACGTTAATTGCAAGATTCTAATTGAAAAAAAATAATAAATTAAAAAAAAATTAAAAAACAAGCGGCTGTATTTAAAAAAGTAGTTGTTAAGTATATTTTTTTGGTTAGAATATTAAAAATCATGACATTTTAAGCAATATATATATACAGTCGAAACCTGATTAACCAGATTGACTATTAACGATTTTCTGGATAATAAAAATTGGGCTTAAATTGTGAAAAACTAATGGCCCAAACGCAATTTCGCCCACTTTAACTCATTGTTATATTATATTATACAAAATGTTTACATAAATTGTAGCTTATATGCATAAACTATATTACTGTAAAGTGTCATCTAAATTCGTTCAGTAGTTTTTGCTTGAAAGTGGAACAAAGATCAACTCACATTTATTATATTAGTAGGATAGGATTGGTAAGATATTAGTAATATTTCTTCTTTTTTTATATTTATTTTTCTTTTAATGTGGTAATCCGGATAATATCAAATCATTATAATTGATGGCCCAATAATCGAGTTTCTGCTGTAAATATATATTTAAATAATAATAATAATAATAATATAAAGTGCCTTAAAACAACAAATGAACTAGTCACAATGGCTTTTTGCTTACACAGTAGCTGTCAATATATTTTTTAAATAATGTTCACTTAAAAAAAATTAAGATAATAATAAATATTATTTGTGCGTGTATTTTTTAATCTGTAAATGCTTTAGCCCAGTTCTAATATGTTCAATATTTTAAAAAAAGGGCGTTAAATATTGTATGTAGTTGTCAAAATATTTATTGCATTCCTTTAGAATTTTTAATTTTCTCTAATTTTTATAGATTATTTACATTTTTTCAAATTTGGTTTATAATTTTTTTTATTAAAAAAATTATAATTATCAATATTATGTAAGAAACACGTGCCTTGGGAATTACTGAACAGGTTTTATTTAGTCTAAAACAATAGAAGTAGTGATGTGTCGACTAGGGTTGTATATATATATATTATAATATATTAGTATTCTACCTCCATACATTACAATGACCAAATGTGCTTTACAATTTTAAATATCAATAAAAAAAATAATGATTGAATCATTTCGTTTTTTAAATTTTTTTAATAATATAGTTTTATTTTACCTTTTTTTTTTCACATCTAGTCAAATAAAAAATACTCCATTCCAATTTTATTTGCTGATTTTATTGTGTTCTGCCATAATAAAAACTGCCATATGAGTATATTAGTTTATAATAATAATAAAAAATATATATGGCATAATGATATAATTAAATTTGATCTTCAAAACGAAATGATCCAATACATTACTGCCTCACTTAGTGTTAAGTACTAAATAACAAAAAAATGTATATAATAAGTAGTTATAAAATAAGCACAAAATTGAGTTGTCATTGCTAAAAATTTTTTTTTTTAAATTCCTTTTTTTAACTATCATTTTATATAAAAAAATACTTTTTTAGTATATATATAAAAATCTTAAAATTGTTAACAAATCTGTCCATTTTTAATTTAATAATAAAATTTTAACTAAAAAGACAATAAAATTATTGGAATTGATCTAATAATATTTTTTTTTCGATATTTTTTTAAATGAAAGAATATGATTGTACGTATATAAAAAAACAAATAACATTTAAATTTACTATAATATTTAGTGTTAATTAAATTACTTGCCAGTTTATTTTTTAAAAACTTGCCATGTTATAATTATAATAATATAGATATTTTATAATATAACATCTTTATTTAGAGACTGAGTGTAAATACAATGTTTATGGATTCATTACATACTCACGGGAATTAATATTTTTTTTCTCCGCTCTAGAAGCAATACAATGCGCGAAGTACAGAAAATTCAAACTTAAAAAATTCGAGATCTTGGCTTAAAGAAAAATGTAATTGAAAATGGAAAATATGAAAAAAAATGTTCGTGAAAACGGCCTCAAATCTTTTCATTATTTAAGAAACCATTTAGGTTTCTTAAATAATGAAAAGATTTGAGGCCGTCGTGGCGCAAGGTTACTAGCGTGTGACTGTACGGTAAC
This sequence comes from Heliconius hermathena, assembly GCA_013403705.1. Classification (NCBI taxonomy): domain Eukaryota; kingdom Metazoa; phylum Arthropoda; class Insecta; order Lepidoptera; family Nymphalidae; genus Heliconius; species Heliconius hermathena. The sequence goes on from JAAIXJ010000186.1 coordinate 106,200, forward strand.
GCAACGGTTATGGGTTCGATTACCACTCGGTAAAATGAAGTATAGTAACGAGGCAAAGCGTGGCGTTGAGTTACACCTCTCAATACGTAATGCTTTAAGAATTCTGTGGAAAGTGCAGCGGGGTGTCTCTTTGCCTATCCTGTGATGTCCGGGAACAGCATGAAACTAAAAAAATATTAAAAGGTATTTATTTACATTATAACATATATATATATATATATATATATATATATATATATATATATATATATATATATATAAATATATATATATATACAGATAATAATTATTAGTTGTTCCAGAAATCGATATTTGTTTTCTTAAACAGTCCTTTTTACACATCAATAGACAAAATGTACTTAAAACTCTTACAACATCACGTTTTTAGTTTTAAATTTATTATTTATATATATATATATATATATATATATATATATATATATATATATATATATATATATATATATATATATATATATATATATATATATATATATATATATATATATATATATATATATATATATATATATATATATATATATATATATATATATATATATATATATATATATNTACCGTGGGTAAAAAAAGTATTTGCACACCAATTTTTTTTGAAGTTACAAGTACAATAAAACAGAATGATTTTAGTTAATTATTGTATTTAATAGCTTAATCTATACATATTTTGAATCGATTAATAAAATTCCTTAGAAAATAGAAGAAAAAAAATGAGATGGTAAGAACACATATTTTAAAGTCAAAAAAGTATTTGCACACCAACTATTCCTTTGATACAATGTTTTTCCCGCCACATTTTGACACTTTACGTAAAATATTAACATCATTCGTATACACACGAACATCGGGAGACGTATCCTAATATCGAGACTTTTGTTTAGTGTTTAGAATTTTTTTAAAGCAAATATGCCAAAAAAAAATGAATTGTCGATAACAATGCGTGAAGAAATTATTTTACTCCGAAAGAAAGGTAGAAGTTATCGCCAAATCGGTGCAGATTTAAAGTTAAATTACTCGACAGTGCGGTATATTATAAAAAAGCGAGAAGAAACGGGAAGTGTTGAAAATAAAGCAAGGTCCGGTCGTCCTAAGAAGCTAAGTACAAGAGATAGGCGGCAAATTGTAAGATCAGTACAAAATAAACCATTTACAAGCGCTCAAAGTTTAGCAAATGACATTGCTTCAAGTTCGGGTAAGGTTGTCTGTGCCCAAACTGTAAGAAACGTACTGCATAATGTTGGTCTTCACGGCAGAACAGCGAGGAAAAAGCCTTTCATAAGTGAGGTCAATAGAGAAAAAAGACTAACATTCGCAAAAGAATATGTAAATAGGCCTATAGAATTTTGGAAAAATATTATTTTTTCTGACGAAAGTAAGTTTAATCTTTTTGGATCAGATGGACAAAGATTTGTGTGGCGCAAACCAAATACTGAACTGCAGGCAAAACACGTGCATAGTACGGTCAAACACGGCGGTGGCCATGTAATGGTTTGGGGCTGCATGGCAGCAAATGGTGTCGGAAACTTGGCTTTTGTTGAAGGAATAATGAAAGCAGTAGATTACGTTAAAGTGTTGCGCGATAATTTATCTTCAAGCGCATCAAAATTAGGCATAAGTGAGACTTATTACTTTCAGCAGGACAATGATCCTAAGCATACAGCTATGAAAACTAAGGAATGGTTGCTGTACAATGTTCGTAGAATGCTAAAAACTCCGCCGCAATCGCCAGACATCAACCCAATTGAAAATTTATGGCATCTGCTGAATTTAAATTTGCGGAAAATGAAAATTTTAAATAAAAATGATTTGAAGCGTGCTTTGGTGGAAAAATGGGCTCAAATCTCGATTCAAACGACATCCAAATTAGTGGAATCCATGCCACGGAGATTACAAGCTATCATTGATGCTAATGGAATGCACACAAAATATTAATTGCCTTTTCTTTTTTTTATTGCAGAAATTTTAACAAAATACGTACTAGAAGGCCGGTGTGCAAATACTTATTTGGCTTTAAAGTATGTGTTTTTACCGTCTCATTTTTTCATTTTTATTTTCTAAGAATTTTTATTAATTGATTCGAAATAAATATAGAATAAGCTATTAAATACAATAATAAACTGAAATAATTCCGTTTTTTTGTAGAAGTAATTTCAAAAAAGTTAGGTGTGCAAATACTTTTTTTACCCACTGTAAATTACTCAACGGTCGAAAAGTCGTGGCCACCCTGAAGTTAGGTTTTCGGTACTGTTGCGAATCGCGCACTGACGCTCGAACATAAATGATGAAATGTAAGAAAAAAAATGTAAAATCAAGTCTGCACAGCCATTTACAGTTAATTCAAGGGCCGCCACGACTCGTCGACCGTGGTGTACCATTAAATATTAACATTGTACGAAAAAGGGTCTTTAATTTAGCACCTCTATATTATAATTTGTAAAATTTTGGTATATTATAATTCTGTGCGGTTTCTTATTATATGTGGTTATAGGGTAGCATTCATCAACTGCAAACGTGACAATTGCAGATTCGATACCCTCTTGATGGGATTATTTATATCAAGGTTTTTTAACTCTAAAATAAACCACTTTTTATATATTATAATTTGTGTTTGTCACTTTTTAAGGCTTATGTTAAACGGACCGCCGTTTAAATTAACAAATAGAAAACATAATTTTTACTTAAAGTCACACCGTTCTAAAATAAACATTGTTAGTTAATATTTATTACATTAAATAAATAGGTGATTATAAATAGTTTTAGTGATGTTCTGTTTAATTTTGAATAATTGTCTTCGAAAATCATTTGTAATCATCAATTTATATCGATATTGTTATAGTACAAAGTCCAGCCTTGCAAATGCCTTACAGCTAATTAAGTATAAACAAAATAAATATATGTTTTAGAATATTGTTGTTTTATTTTGTTCTTTTATAAAAATATATATTCTCTTTATATTCTTAATCAAGAAATAATATCTGATGTTTGAATATTTTCAATGGTGGTTTCAATTCCGATTCTGAGTAACGTTATTTCTTAAATAAAAATAATATAACCAAATAAAGTAATAGAGTCATCGTGGTGTAGGGGTACAAGCGTGCAGCTGTAAAGGCGATGGTTGTGGGTTCGATTCCCACTCGGGTGAATGAAATATTTATTAAATTTATTTCATCACTTGTAAGTCGCCTCGTCTCGTTTTAATGGCAACGGAGAAAAAGAGTTTTTTTAATTTAAATAAATAGTTCTCTTAAAAAACCCTTAGTTATTTCCATTTGGCCACCCAGACTAAGCTGCAGATAAATGCCAGAGTATAATATATAATTGACCTTTAAAAAAACCAGCAAGTCCAACACCATCTATCAACAACTTAAACAAGCTGTTTCCGACAAATAACCCCAAGATGTCGCTATTCACAATGAACACAAAAGATCAATACAGGATGCCGTATCAATGAATGAGAGATGAATTATATTATTTCGGTCGCTCATTCATATGCTTTGGGAGACGTGTGCATCTATATTGTATGACATTACATTGACTAGGTATAAAGTACGTAGGTACTAGTAAAATGTTTTAGTATGGTTGGTAGTGAGAACATAGTGTTAAGACACATCGTTCTCCAGTTTTATGATTGTTGAAATGTCTTAATGGTAACGGAGTGTCTTAGCATTAGGTTTTAAGGTTCCCTATGCTTAACCTTATCCCTATGCTTATGTGAGGGAAAAAATATTAGACTTAGAATAGATGAACTGAACGCTTTGGTACAGAAGAGTATGGAATCGAATCGAATCGATTTTATGTATTAACATTTAATTGAGTTTGAAATTACAACTATCGTCATACCTAGCTAATACCTTTGATTTTTATTTATTTACAGATATTACATGTTAAAAGACGAATTCTTGAGATGAATTCTTTTCATTTCATTGCTGTGGTTAGAATACGAAGCGCGGCGTTAAATTTCGCTACTCCACACACAATAGCTCGAAAATTTTCAACACTAGGGCGTTATAAATTTAAAATTATAATATTTAAATGAAATTGGCTTTAATGTGACTGTAAAACCGACTGGTTGTGGGTTCGATCCCCACTCGAGGAGATGAAATATTTACTTAAATTTATATTTCCATTTCTTCGCTCTGGTGTCGAGGTTAAGCGCGGTGTTGAGTTCTGCCACTCAACATGCAATACCTCCAGAATTCGGCAGTAAGTGGGGAACGGAGTGTCTTAACACTAGATTCCCTCTGCCTACCCTGCTGTGTGCGGGATACAGCGTGAAGCTGATTTAAATGAAATTGGCATCTCAAGTTCGCTCTCAAAATCGACCTGAGATGAGGGCTTGTAAATCATGGCCTTATTTACTCCTACTTAGCTGCTTTTTTTCTTGTAAATACTCCTCCAACTGAGAACACTATTCGCTCCGTTTAATAATTATCAACTGCATCATTTATTTTGTTTTACGTGACCTTAAGTTACGTTTCTCATCTCAGTTGATAAACATAAATAATTTGATGTACATAAAATAAATTAACTTTGTGCAATATATTAGCTTTAGGCGTTTTTTTAAGAAAAATCTGTATTAAAAAAGAGCAGTCTTCACGCTATGGTTGTGTATTCGACTCATTCGACGAAATGAATTATTTACATTTCTTTGCTCTGGCAACAAGGTAAAGCGCGGCGTCAAGTTCCGCCAGTTAACACGAGACGTGTGGAAAATTGTGCGATGTGTGGAGAATGGATTGTTTTAACTCTAGGTTCTGCCTAATTAATCTTCAAAAAAATATTAAATCCTTAAATTATTTTTCCTTTTTTATGTCAGTTTCACTCTGTATATCGCATATAGTAGAATAGAGAAATGGAATCTAAATAAGGAATTGAAAAACTATGTTTTGCTGGATAGTCCATTTATGGAGGAAGGCTATATTTACTTTTCTACTACTATATACTATACTTATTATACTTATTTTTCATATTTATTATATTTCCTGGCTATGCTATACATTAGGTCAATGTAACCCACCATACCTAAGATCAGAGTAACCACCTCCCGTCCCGTCCAGCTGACCACACGAGCAAAACCTCATGGTAAAGCTACTACTTTATAATTATTATAAGAAAATCGATTCTAATTTATGCTAATATTCAAATAAATGAGGAAGTGATCCATTTAAATTTGTTTAGCTACTTAATACTTTATCTCCGCATAATGTAATGTAAATATGTACATGAGACGACTGCAAAGTCACGATTGTCGTCGCCATTTCAATTTAATTCTTGTATATAGTTTTTCTATTCTTAACTTATAAAATGTTTTAATTATATATTTCATAATATCAAACTTAATATACTTACGTTTTTATTCTTTGCTGGCGCGCAAAAATTTTGTTTCGGCGGGAAAAAATCGATATTCTCGTCTGACGTATTTCTATAACTCATTTGAAATTGCCGCGTATGACGTAAAACTAACCCCTGACGTCACACGCCCTCTACATATAACTAACTCGCTCGCACCAATACAAAACAAAAGCGTTCGAATGAAACAGCACGATTCACGTAAAGCTTGTGAATCGAGTTCTTTTTTATGGTGGACGACGTTCAACTTGAACCTTACGGAATGATAAGGAATTACTGATAACATTATCTCGCGCTATCACACCTACGTTACACCAGTCTCAAAATTAAAACGATAACAAACGCATCGCAATTAAAAGTTTTTAACTAAATCAATTTTCGCATTGCATTGGATTTTGTTAATGAAATGTAGCAGGATTGAGTTGTACATCCTAGCCGAATGACGTCAGCGGCAGCGCCGCGGCGGCCGAATCGTGAACTAGTATCAGTAAGTTAAAGTCCGTCGGGGAGTGCGGATCGCGGCCGTGTCGCCATGGCCACTATAAAACCGATGAAGAAACACTTCCCCATCGACCAGCTCGTATGTGTCGGTAACTACGAGCTGGAGAAGACCATAGGCACCGGCAACTTCGCGGTCGTCAAACTAGCCACCCACAATATCACTAAGAGTAAGGTTGGTATCGTGTATTTATGTGATATTTTGTGTTTCACCAAACCCTGTGCTATACCAGTTAACACCGGATTCAGTGTGCAGTGTGTGTGATGTGTTTAAATCAAAAGTCGGGTTAGGCATTAAAAACTAGTTCCTTAGTCCAAACTGATGGTAGGAACGTGTTTTTGTAAAAAAAATAACGCAACCCGACCATTTGTGTGGTGCATTGTTTACTATACACGACTAACATGTCACATGCACTCCGCAATTTTATCGGCTTATATCATAACTTTAAAAATTTCTTTTCAAATTGAAAACTTTTTATTCTTAATTATTTATTTATATTTACATTTTTACAACGAAACATTGGGGAAAGGATCTAGGACCTTAAATGTGTGACCTTCAATGTTGTTTTTGCAACAATTATAGTCAATTGCTAAGTTCATCGCTTGTCCTCTCTTCAATTATGGTGTCGTCTTGTTATTACACTGACGATACACAATAAGTAATTTAAATACACAACTAGACGTGAGAATTAATATTTATTTCTTATAAGAATCTCGTTATATTGTAGTTTTCACCAACTCTCACAGAGAAAGTTTTGTACTGTATACATACTAGCTGTAAACATGTTAATTTACTTTGATATGTTTTGTTTTTATAAGATTAGACATTTAAAATATATTTTGACGATCGTTAACTAATTGATAGATTCATTTAATTACATATTATAACCTACAAAAATATAAAATATCTCAGTAGTTTTCCTAAAATTTATTTTTCTAAATAAATCTTATATAACCTCAAATTATCACTATTTGACATTATATTTAGAAAAATAAACAAAAACATATTTTATTGACGTATGTTATTTTTTTATCGATAACATAAATGTGTTTAAAACTATTATATTTATATATTTTTAATTGCTATTTAAAATTTAGCTCTTTAAAAACATGTTTATTTTTCAACTATAGCCTATAGAAAAAAAACTAAACTAAATGTAATGTGTATTAAGAAGTTATAATTTATGTTTCATTTATAGGTAATATCAATAAATTTTATTGAAGTAAAGTATAACATTTGAAGTAATGAAATGAAATGGAAGTAAGAATAAAAGTATAGTAATTAGTGCTTGAAAATATAGATTATACACAACATCCTTGATTTTACACTGTTGTATAATTAAAGATGACTTACGTTAATACTTTTTATATATAATATTATAGAAAGGTTAATATATGTAAATAAAGATAAAGTTGCATACAAACAGACATCATGGCCATAGCGGGATAGTGTCTGTCTATAGACTGAAGGATTGTGAGTTTGATTCCCACTCAAGTGAATGAATTCAAATACAAAGTATGGTGTTGAGTTTCATAATTTAATGCACAATGTGTAAATTTAAGTAGAAAGTATAGAATGGAGTGTCTTAACACTACTTTCTTTCTCTTAAAAGGTATGGACTGAATGTCTGTAAAACAATTTGTTTTTAAATAAAAACAAAAAACACCACATTCTCTTCCTTTACCCTGCTACACATGTATATAACAGTGGTATGTGTAGAATACAGCACAAAACTAAAAAGAAAGAATCATACTTTTAACCATATTTTATTCTTTTGTTAAGTCTATACAAGATATAAGTTATAACATCTGCAGATTATAATATATTAAAAAAAATATTATATAATATATAGAAAAAAAATGTTATAGAAAGATGAGAAAACATGTAATAATTATTTTTTTATATTATTTACCAATATTTGTATACAGAGAATGTTAGAGGAAAATTTGAAATGCAAATATATTCATGAATACAATTTTAGATAAAAAAAAATCGAATTAATTGAACTTAAAAATTATTGATTATACATATTTTAAATTTAAAGAATACATAAATAGTTGTGGTAAAAATTAAAACATTGGCATAATATAGTAAACTCTTTTGTTTTTTTTTATATTCAACATAATATGTATAAAAAGTTATTATGTAGAATATTATTAAACAAAACATAGGAGGCCAAGAGTGCGTCTGTTAACGCTGTCGGGGGTTCGATTCTCACACGGGGTAGAAATATTAAAAAATTTCCTCGTTCTTGCAACGAGGTAAAGCGTGATGTTGTGTTCCGTCACTCAACACGCAATCCCTCAAGATATCGGCGGAAAGTGTGGAAGGGAAATATCTTATGGGAAGGGAGTTCATGTCCATGTTCATGTTTTCTATTGCCTTTTTTATACTCCAGATTAAAACAACATGAAATAAGAGTAAATAAATTAAATAAATAAATTTATTTATTTATTTAATTTGAATGGATTTACCATTTTTTTATTAACTATCTTTACTTTTTTTTTAATTTAGGACAATGAATAGAAAAATATACTATGAGGTGAATATTTAAATTGAGCTATACTGCACTGATTACACAGTTTATAGATACAGATAGAAATAGTAAATAAACACAATTATAAATATTGTTACTTACATTTTCATTATAAGTAAATAATTGCTATAAATTATTTATGAAAAAAATAACATAAAAAGTAAGTTAATAAGGTGCTGTCTGTTAAATGATAATCAGCTTCATACTGTATCCCGTACACAGCAGGGTAGGCAGAGGGAACCCAGTGATAACAAACTCCGTTCCCCACTTTCCGCCAAATTCTGAACACATTGCGTGCTTAGTAGCGGAACTCAACCCCGCACTTTGCCTTGACACCAGAGCGAAAATATAAATTTAAATACATTTTTCATTTCCTCGAGTGCGATTGAACCCACAACCAGTCGCACTTACAATCACACTTTGTCCCACTGCGCCACGACTGGTCTAAAATATCTTATTATATCTTGCCGACCACGTCGTAAAATGCATGGACAGTTAAATATATTTTTTAAGTAACTAACTCAGTTTATTCGGCAGAATGCTATTTACGGGATACAGCGAGAAACTAAAAAAAATAAATAAACCAACGTTAGTTCACCAAAAGATAATAGTTAAAAACACTTCACTTTGTTCACAACCAAATCAATTTTTTTTTAATTTAAATTGTTAAATTTACATTATGCGCGTTACAAATGGACGAATAACTCAATACCCCGCCAACCGATTTCGATGATTCTTTTTTATTGGAAAGGATACACTTCAAGAGTTGTTTGATGAAAGTTTGGTTAGGTCCTGATTATGGGATCCGGTTGAAATTGAAGAAGTCGGTTTATTTTGTTAAAAAGCACAATTATTAATTAATTGTCCCGAATTTTGTCAAATACCTTATTTTTTCTTTCTAAAACATAGTAAAGTTAATATTTTACAATGTACGAGTAAATTTTAAATGCAATATATTTTTCTAGAGCGAAGGAACGACTCTCACTATAGGGCCGATCACGGTTCGTTCTTGGTCCAATCTCGTATTCTTATATGAGAAATATTTAAATACAGAAGTTAATGTCCCGTCTTGAGTAGAAAAAAGAATGGTCACGTTAGTCATACCGCAACTCTTAGCTGTAACCGCGGGCGAAGCCGCAGTAAGAAGGTTGTATGTACATATATTTATTATGAGTTATTTTACTCATAATATTTATTTATTAATTAATGATTTACTTAATACATAAAAAAGTTGTTATTAAATAATAATAAACATATTTGTGGTTAGTACATAATATTATAGATTGTATGTGTTTTTTTTATACAATATGTATAATATCCTCAATTTATTGAATTGAAATTACAAACATAGGTATACAATATTGGGACTATAGTAGCGCAGTGGAATAGTGTGAGAGTGAGCGCGCGATGGTCGTGAGTTCGAGTAATCGTTCGATTAATTATTGTTTTAAAAAAATGCTTTTATTATGAGGGTACGGAATCACACGCACCCTTAATTTAACTATTTCATTGTTAATTTAAAAGATTATTATCAAAATGTTTGTTTTATTGTTATTTCTATTTGTTTAATACAATGCATAATTAACCTATTTACGATGATAATATTATATTTATATAATTTTTAGTTTAACTTTCTATCAGTTTGTGTATCTTTTTTGATTCACGCTATATCCTACGTATAGCAGGTAGAGGGAACGTAGATATTACCCGCAATTGGCAGAACTCAACGCCGCGCATTGTCGTGTTACCAAAGCAAGACAATGAATGCATTATCATGTTACCAAAACAAGATAATGAAATTTTTTTATTTCTCTGAGTGGGAATCAAATTCACAACTGTCGCGTCTATAGCCAGACGCTGTGCCGCTACGCCAGGACCGCCTTACGAGTCATGTATGTAACTACTAGACTTTGAAATTTGAAATTTGACATCATAGAATGTTAAGGTAGTGTTGGAGAGTGGAGAGGAAGGAGAAGTAAGAGAGGGAGCGAAATAACCTACGGGAACGGGATACAGCGGAATTTTCATTTACGTCTTAAAGTCCACGCGAACTAATTTGCGGGTGACGATTAACTAATTAAATAAAATAAAAAAACCGGGCAAGTGCTAGTCGGGCTCGCCCGCAGAGGGTTCCGTACAAAAATTGGAGATCTTGAGCTTTTTCTGAAATTCAAGCTTAGCTTAGCTAGAGCCCTTTCATCTGATATTTCCATACAAACTTTCAAACTCTTATTTCACCCCTTCAGGGTTAAAATTTTTCACAATTCCTTCTTAGTTGGTGTTCATATTATGAAAATTCTACAATCAGTGGTTACGTTTGTGTGTACACACACACTACCAACTCCCACTGCCAATACCACTGGCAGTATTTATATATATATATATATATATATATATATATAGTTGTATAGTAAGCATTACCTAAAAGACTTCGACATGAAACAAATGAAATTTAATTTAAAAATATAATATAGTCAACTTCCTGTAATTAGCATTTTTAATTCACTATTTACCAACTGCTGGTTCTCTTCTTCATGATTCATACAGCAAATATACAAAATGTTAACTCGTTGTTTCACCACTCAACTTGCAATATCTCGAAATTTAAATCTCTTAAAGGTTGACTGTACAACTTGGGACTCTAGTGGGTGGGAATATACTGTGTTCCTATTGAAACTCCATTCCTCACTTTCCGCCAAATTCTAGAGGCATTGTGTTTTGAGTGGTGGAACTCAACGATGCGCTTTGCTTCGTTACCAAAGCGAGGCAATGAAAATATTAAATATTTCGCTTCCACAAGTCGAATAGAACCCTCAACTTATAGTCGCGGCCTCAAGGTTTTTCTTTATGGAACCATGACATGAATTTATATTTATTAGTCAAAAAAAATTAGCTTCACGCTTTATCCCGCCCACAGCAGGATAGGCAGAGGGAACCTAGTGTTAAGACACTCCGTTCTCCACATTCTGCCGAATTCTGGAGGCATTGCGTGTTAAGTGGCAGAACTCAACGCCGTGGTTAACCTCGACACCAGAGCCAGAAATGGAAATCCAGAAATTAAAATATTAATTTAAGTAAATATTTCATCTTCTCGAGTGGGGATCGAACCCACAACCAGTCGGTTTTACAGTCACACCTTGTGCCGCTGTGCCACGACTGGCCTTGATTTATGTATGTTTGTATTTGTATTTATTAGTTTCCTTACAGAAGCTTTGCTCACAACATTAAAAAAAACCTATTTTTAAGCGCACCATTTTGTTTCGTTAAAAAAGTGGAAATAGTCACGTCCGTCTCTCAATCTTATTTAAAACTTTCGCTTTGTGGTTTACAGGTAATTAGGGACACCACTAACTTACTTTTCATTTAATAAGTAGTAAAGTCTATTTTTGACTATAATTTGTGTGTATTGCATAAAAAGATAAAAAACACCTTCACGCTTTTTCACGCAGAGCTGCATAGGCAAATTGAACAAAGTGTTAAGACACTCTACAGTACTCAACTATCAATCAGTACTCTTTTACGAGTGTACGCTCTGAAGCGAGTATATGTAAATAACTTAAATATAATGATTCCAAAAATGGAAATTGAACTCCACAACCACCATTGGAAAGGTAATCAGTATAAAATAAGTAGTTTTGGATATTAGCCTAAATAAACAGACAAACATTTTGCTCGAAGCCCGATTTTCTTCAAACGCAAACTTCTTGCGTTTGAAGTAAATCTGACATGCAAGTTGAAGCTTCCAATATAAATAAGATTATTTATTATTATATTATTATTATTTTTTGTATAAATATTATGTGATTTTTTAGTTCAAATAAATATTATTTATCGGTCACATATTTTTTGCTTTTCACAAGACTAATTTTGATTTTGTTAGACGTTACTTGTCCTCGTTTTTATTAGTTTGACCTGTATTTATATGTACCACTACTACCTATCTATTAATATTTTTCTTAAGTGTAGGCAGGGGGAACCTGGGAACTTAGTGTTAATATACTCCGTTCCTATTAAGACACTTCCGTCCTTCACTTTCAGCCAAATTCTGGAGGCATTACGTGTTTAATGGTTACATTTATTAACCACGTAGAAAAAAATACTACTTTTTGTAGAAAACGTATAAAAATTTAACGTTCTGCAAGGATTTGAAATGCTATTATAACAAAATAAATAATTCGTGAGCTCACGTACGTATAAGAATTTCGATGAAGACGTAGTATGATGAGGATTTGTAAGCGCGACGATGGTAGGTTCGATTTCCACTCGGGGGAATGCTTTCATTTCCTTGCTCTGGTAAGACGAAGAGATATTCAGTTCCGTCACTCTTTTCAAAAATTGGGCGGTGCATGGGGAAAAGAGAGTCGTAGCTATGTTCCCTCCGCTTACTGACGCTTGATGCTAAAAAAACTTTAGATTCTTTAAAGAATTTTACTAACTAGATGCTTCCAAAAGGGTAAATTTGTGTTGAGTAATTCTAGAAAACTTATCAATACTTCCTGGACCCTGCAAATGCATGAATCCACCGTTGTGGGCACGATGGACTTGCCCGCTGTGGATGTGCCCATGGTGTTACCTGATTGACCTATGGCGTCACACAGTTACAGCTTGACGGTTTATTGAGGTTGATATGTTGACGACATACACCTATCAACATCGATAAACCGTGAAATTCGTGCTGCAACCGAGGAACTCGGTAGTAGTAGGTAGTAACCATTTCTACGAGAAAGCGCAAGCAGTAATTGTAAGTGTTCATACTTCGATTTGCACTTGGGCGATTCAAGACCAGACCTTGTAACAGGGGCGGACCCAGCCGCCCCTCTTATAAGCTTGTTTTGATGTAAAAATAATAAATTTTCAGAGGCACAAGCTTGCGTCCGTAAACGTCCTCGCTCTGGTAACGAGGCATGGCGCGACACTCAATGCCTCCAGAATTCGGCAGCAAGTGGAGAACGGAAGTGTCTTAATGGAAACGCAGTGTCTTCACTAGGCTCTGCGTCACTTGCTATGTGCGAGATACAGTGTGAAACTAAAAAAAACAATTATAGGCATCTACTATAGGTAATTTTGGGGACAATAAAATATTTTTTGAAGGAATGAAACCCTTTAAAGTTGAAACGATTCCCTGTTGAACTAATAAAGAAACCTTCGAAAGTAAATGGTACAAGTTGGGTATTTAGATTGTTTTCGTTTTTCCTTTCGCGCTTAGGTATTTATTATTGTTATATATACTGAGGAGGCCAGTCTTACCACAGGGGCACAAGCGCAATCACATACACACACATAAGCACAAGCTTGTGGGTTCGATTCCTACTCGCGGAAATGAAATATTTAATATTTTTATTTCCTCGCTTTGATAAGGAGGCCAAGCGCGTCGATAAGTTTCGCCACTCAACACGCAATGCCTTCAGAATTCAGTGAAAAGTCTTAACGGGAACGGAGTAACTTAACACTAGTTTTTTTTTTAAACATTTTTTAAAGTGTTATTCCACACTTAGGAAAGAATTTTTTTTTTCTAAATAAGTATTTAACAGTAGTTTCCCAGGATCCTTCTGCTTATCCTGCCTATGTGCGGGATCCAGCGTGAACCTAAAGAAAATTGTCGATGTAAACCACGACGATACCTCCCCACCTTAGAATATATCGTGTGTACACAACGAGTAGCTATTACTATTCTAGAACAGCGACGAAGCCGCAAGCTAAAGTTACTATAACAATAAAATTGTATAACAATTTGGTAATTTGTTTTTTTAATTTGTGCTACAAGCACAAATTAAAAAACGTTTAAATCGTTTACGACGCTTTCGAGATTACTAGTTGAGGCGCTGCGTTGAGAAAAAGGCGATGTATAAAAAAAATTGTTAGTATGGTCCGCAAAAAAATAATGTATTTTTTTTTTCATTTGAGACCGTCTGACTTTAAATGCGAAAGCCATGAAATAACAAGAAAAACGCTAAAATCTTCGACAAACGAAATTTTGCGGAAATTGTGCAGAAAGTGGCAATTGTTGATTATCACTTTCTGAGAGATGGAACTTAAAGCAAAAAGCATCTAGTTAAGCAGATCTAGGAAATTATAATAAATTAATGTAGATAGTTATTCAGGAATGGAACCCACTTCTGTTGCCTTTACAGTCTAGAACTTTAAACTAGAGTCTGACGGTATGACGACGACCGCGACGCTATGCTACGACGGTTCCTAAACAATAAAAATCTTATAATATAAAAAAAATTCTTGTTATTTTAAATGATAACAATTTAAACATAATAATATTTGAGGTGGGAAAATTATTTATTACAATTGTAACCTATCACGTGTAGGTTATACCATTGTGTTTGTGGTCGCCGCGCTGTAATGTAGTTTATATTGGGTTAACACGCTTCACGCTTTTTCCTGCACATGCCAGGTCAGGCAGATGGTACCTATTGTTAAAACACTCCATTTCTCACACCTCCGCCTAAATTTTAAGATATTGCGTGTTGAGTGGCGGAACTCAACATGCTTGGTCTCGTTACCAGATCAAGGAAATGAAAATAATTCATTCCTCCAAATGAGAATCGAACACACAACCGTCGTGTTTACAGTTAGACCCATTATTAAGTGTTTATATTTTATGGCAATTATTTTAGACACAAATATCATTTCGAGTTTTCTTCAGAGTGAGAAACCTTCTCATGATACCCGCCGTCACAAAAAATACTGCTTTATGCATCTCGTTTTGTTGAATGCTTATATCTATTATTAAATGGTTTCTACTCGCGGCTTCGCACAAATTATTAAACGGAAACAACTAAGAGTCCTATATGACACATTCTAAGTGCGAGAGGTAACTTTGACTCATTGTGGGTTAGATCGACAAGATTAATATCATGTAGATTATAGCCATACTCGATAAATAGACTATCCAACACAAAAATATTTATTTAATTTGGGCCAATAGTTCCTGAGATTAGAGACCTCAAGCTAAGAAACACTTAAGCGTTATAATAATAAGTATAAATGTAAATGTTATACAATATTTATATATCACAAGCTAGTGGCGGTGGATGAGTAAACGCATGTGACTGTGAACACGACATGGTTCGATTGCCACTCGTGGAAATGAAATATTTGATATTTCCATTTCCTCGCTCTGGTACCGAGGCAAAGCATGGCGTTTAGTGCCGTCACTCAACACGCAATGTCTCTAGAATCCAGCTGAAAATGGGGAACGAAATTATCTGAATTGGAACAGAATGTCTTAAGACTAGGTTCCTCAGTCTACCCTGCAGGCTACCGCGTCAACCTAAAAATGTGTCTACATATAAATTTACATTATCGTGCAAAATTTAAGACATTTCCACTATTCCACTGTGAAAATTATTTAATGTTTTTTTTGTTCATATTAAATTCTTAGCTTATAGTAACAAAAGTTCAGCAGGAAAGAAGCAGGTCTTTCTTTTTTGCCTTTTCTAAATACTGAATGTTATTTGATGGTGTGAAATCATTTATCTTCATTCATTTATCGATTAGGACACTATTTATTATATCGCTTATTTGGTACAATGCCAATGCTTATGTAATTTTATAAACTTTAATTGCATCTCTTGCAATATTATGTAAAGTGCAAATGTGTCATTGCTTAGACAAATGAGGGACTTAGCATAAAAATAAATACTTTTTCGAACGTTTGAAGCCATAACCATCGCTTCCAGTCAAGTTATTTCAATAAATAAAATAAATAAATAAAACAGAAAATTTACATTCAGAAGTTTATTTATTCGGAGAAGTTAATAAGTTTCATGTTCTATCCCGTTAATACAATCTGTTCCCAACGCACCACTGTTTTTTTTAAATGTTGAAAAATAATCTGCTTCACGCTGTATCCCACACACAGCAGGGTAAGCAGAAAGAACTAAGTGTTAAGATACTCCGTTCCCCATTTTCCGCCGAGTTCTGGAGACATTGCGTGCTGAGCGGCGAAACTCAACGCCGCGCTTTGCCTCGACACCAGAGCGAAGAAATGAAAATATACATTTAAATAAATATTATATTTCTCTACAGCGGGGATCCAACCCACAACCAGTCGCGTTTACAGTTAAACACTTCTGCCCCTGCGCCACGACTAGCATCAAATGTTACTAGTATTATTTTTATTTTCAATTATACTCTGCTTCCTTATAAAACTTTTACTTCAAAAAAACTGATAATTGATCCAAAAGTTATCTTTTTGTGTCAACTGTACAAGGGTATAAGAACATTTTTTCTCTACAAGGCCACTCTCAAGGAGGGTCGTTGGCAGCACTTCGGTAGTCATGGGACAATTGTATTGAAAATGTTTTATATATGAAGTAGTTACTTTTAGTGTCTTTTTTCTTTTTTATAGTAAAATATGTTTTATAGATAAGTAGATATCTCTACCCATTCTCTAAACGTAATGTTGCGGAATTGGTAGGGGCGATTTTTTTTAAATTCCATATTGTATCCCGCATTTACCTACAACAGAGTGACTTAACACTAGGTTCCCTCCGAATACATAGAGGGAACCTAGTGTTAATACACTCCGTTTCTCACTTTTCGCCGAATTTTCAATGCGTTGTGTGTTGAATGGTGAAATTCAACGTCGAGCTTTGTGTTGTTATCAGGGCAAGGAAGTGACAACCTTAAATTTTCGTGTCTTAATTTTTTTATTATGAGGTTAAAATGCAAACAATTCATACATTAATTCGTTCCTCATCCATATTAATAAACTCGTTCTGGTAACACATCGCAGCGTTGAGCTCCGCTCGTTAACTCATTTATTAAATTTAAGTAGCGCCGAATGCACGCAATAGTTAAAAACAGAAAAAAAGTTTATACGTCAATGCATAGAAAGTAAAAGTAATTCTACTGATTGTGCAAAGGCATTAAGCTAGAAAAAAGGCATTTGAACGCAAGGTTAGGTCGTTGCCTGCAAAAAGACAATGTGAAAAATACTGATATTTTATTTTATTATGATTTCTATATACTTTTCTACAGCTTCATGCTTTTTCCCGCATAACACGTTAGGCGTAGGAATGAGAGTTGACAAAGTGGACCACCAGGTGATCCGTGCCCACACCAAAGTTTTTAATAACAAAAAACTTTTGTCTGAAAATTAAAAAAAAACTTAACACACAGAGATCTATTCGAAATTAAAGTCAATTGCTATTGAGTGAAGGAATTCAACCCCGTGCCTCGGCTACCGAAGCGGTGAAATAAATATAAATTACATATAAGGACTTTTTTCATTTTCATCATAAAAAAAATATTTATTAAAGAAACTAATTGTCAATTACCTATGTACCTACATTACATATGTACTGTGACCCCACGATAAAATTTGGAACGGAAGTGTCTTAATGGGAATAGAGTGTCTTAACACTATTCACAGATGACTTGGGCCTACCCCGTTATATGCGGGATACAGCGTGGAGCTAAAAAAATTAAAAACTTAGGCCTTATCATTTTTTATGTCATAATAACTAACCACAGATAGTTAATACAACTATTATTTTTGTTGTAAAGGAAAACCGCATTTACAACACTAATTGCAACAGTGTGAAATAATTAAGTCGTTTAATTAGAATTGTCTGTTTTGTTTTTTTTTATCTTCACGCATAGCAGGGTACAGAGGAGGCCCGTATTTATGAACTGCTCTCAAATCTGAGATCGATCTCAGACTTGTGAACGATTTATAAATCTGGGCCCTAGTGTCTAGTGTCAAGACAATCCGTTTACTTACCATCCGAATCCAAGAGATTGCGCGTTTTGTGCGGAACTCTACTTGTTGTGCTTATAGGTTTCCGCACATAACAAAATGCGATGTAAGCCTACGATGTCAGCCTATCTACCTGTCAGTCCGTTTGTCTGTCTTAATACATTTTTTAAAAGATTCTTGCAGGTTTTTTCTACAAAATATAAAATTAAGTACGTATTGCAGTAGGATTAGAACTCGCTCCTTTAGATTATTCAAGTGCTTGTACACAACTAAGCTATATTATATAATAATTATTGTTCTTATCATGCGTCGTCGCATTTCTTATACATTCGTTAGACGTTTTATTCCTTACATCACTAAAGGCGAGTGAACTTCAAATCTTAATTTTTGTGGTTTTGTATTTGATTCAAAATTGGGGATTTTATTTAAATTATTTTCATTTCCCGAGGCTGGTAAATTAAGTGCGGCGATGAGTTCTGCGACTCAACACGCATATCTAAAAAATGGCCGGTACACGGAGAACAAGTGTCTTGGCAATAGGTTCCCTCTACCTATCCAGGTAGGTGTATGAAAGAAAAGCATAAGCTGAAAGAAATTAACACTAGATTCTCTTTTCTACGTAACTTAGAAAGATGATTTTAAAATAAGTTATTGAAGCTGCATAGTTGCATAGTGGGCGTTAAGAAAGGCAAGCGTGGGCTTTGCTTAGAACCTCGATATGTCAATCTATTTATGTTACTGCTACGTTATACTGTAAAATTAATTCTTTTAAACACTTTAGAGCGACACAGCGCCTGACTGTCAACACAGCGGTTGTGAGTTCAATTCCTATTAGGGGAATGAATTTCATTTTACTAGCTCTGGTAACCGTATAAAGTACGCAATTGTTTTTAGTCACTCCTAACGTAATGTCTTAAAAATTGTGCAGAATGTTGGTAACAAAATGACAATACTGGATGCCTACTGTCCACTAAACTATACAAATATGCGGGACACAATGTGAATCTTTAAAAAATCTTTCCAAACACTAGGTGTAGGTATTTATAAGTAGGTTTACTAATATTAAAAAGTTGTACAGTTTATTTGGTTAAACGTATTAATGTCAGAAAATACTGGCTCGATATGCAAAACTCAAAAGGCAGTTCTCGATGACACCTGGCAACAAACTCAACATTTAATTTTACAATAAAAATTGTAAATACCACCAAATCTACACATTATCATTTCATCAAATGGACTACCACTGTACCATAAGGTAGTAAAACTTTCCCAATTTTTTCATTTAACTTAAACAATAATAAAAGTACGAAGACATACACGTGACGTGAACTTTATTGTGTCGAGGTCGCGTCCTTCAAGCTAGCTGGGTCGAATGGGGACACCGTGAATTTTGATTTGTAGGGGATATTCTTGTTTTGTTTTTATTTTATTTTATGTTATTATGGTCGCTAATAATTTTGATTTAGACAGATCTAGATATAATGTAGAATAATAATTTATCTTACTTGTATAAGATTTCTATCTATCACAGCGCAGTGATTTATGTATGTTCTTCATATTCAGTAAGAAATGATTGGATATGTTTTTGTTCTTTATCTTTGTTACTATGCAAAATATTCTTTGTCTAGTCGAATGCAATTCGCCTAAAATATTTATAAAATATTTAGTTTCTTTTTTTTAAATTGAACTTATAACCATAACGTTGAGTATATTCCAAATCCACCACAACAACGCCTATCTAAGATTTGTATATGAAACACAACACATAAGTGTCTGAAGTAACTAGTACCGGAGGCACAGTGGGTTACATTTTGACAAATAATGTGATATAATATTCATATTCATAGCCTATTTTTCCTCGATAGTTGAACTAAGCACCTCAAAATTATTATTTCAATTCGATTCAGTAGTTCTTAAGATTAGAGCATTCAACCAAACAAAATCTTTAGCTTTATAGTATTAATTAGAAGCAGATATGTCAAAAACTATATATTTTGCTATTTTATACATACAATTAGGCTTTGTTTATGACTTTATAATTATTTAGAATACAGAATGCGAAACCATTACGTCCAAAACAAAAGACGGACAGTAAAGAATAACATAAAAATCCTACTCTTTACGACGCCATAAGCATTAACTTACATGGAAGTCAAATATGTTTCTTCATGTTTATTTTGACTACATTTAGTAATATCTTCAGTAGTCGTTTCATATATATATATATATATTAAAAAGAAACGACTACTTATATATATATATATATATATATATATATATATATATATATAATATATATAATATATATATAAAGTNTAACAAGTAAATTTTGTTTTTATAAAAATATCACGAGGAGGCCGTCGTAGCGTATTGGCACAAGTACTTCACTGTAAACGCGACGGTTGTGGGTTCTTACTCGGAGAATTATTTCATATTTTCATTACCTCGCTCTAGTATAACTACGCGAAGCGCAGCATCGTGTTCCGTCACACAACACGCAATGTTTCAAAAATTTGTTGAAAAGTGAAGAACGGATCACATTAGGTTCCCTCTGCTTGTTAAAGAATTTAAAAACATTGTATACATATAGCTTTTACTCCTTCTATTGAAATATTCATATTAAAACAGACGAAGACAGAATAAATAGCTTATATAATTTATAGTAATAAAACAAGATTAAAAAAGGTGCTTGTTCCCTGCGCAATATATCCAATCAATATTATAAATTATTATTTCCATATAACTTTTTTTTATCTTTGACGCATCTCCTGCATTTAGCCGGGCGGGCAAGAGACAAGTTCTTAAAAAATTAAATACACTTAGTTATTTTATACACTATTAACATTTAAGATTATGAGGCCACCGCGGCGTAGTGGGACAGCGTTGACCTGCAAACGGGGTGGTTATGGATTAGATTCGGTTGAATGGCCTATTTTCGTTTCCTTTAGAAGACAATGTTTGTAACTTAAAAAATACAACGTTATACCTAATATACTACCATTTCGTTAAAAACATTTATACGATTGTTAGAAATACTTATACTTATATATTCGACTTTAAACGCGACTCATATGTTCAATTCTCACTCGAGGAATGAACAATTTTCATTGACAATGCAATGCGATGCAATGTCTCGTACATCTAGCGGAAAATGGGAACTGAGTATCTTAACACTTGGCCTCTCTGCCTTCTCTGCTATATGCAAGACACAGAGTAAGAAAATAAGAAAATAACGATTTGAAACAGAAGAAGAATAAAATAAAGATAAATGCGCAATGAAGAGATGAACACTGAATGGCAGGTACTAACGATGTCACGGTGAGAATTAAGAAGAACGTGGTCAGCTGGTTTGGGCACGTCGAATGAATGAGTGATGAAAGAATGATAAAAAAGGTTGATGAGAGTAAACGAGGCGAAAGAGCTATGCAGAGACCATAGCATTTGGCGCTCCGTTCTCTCTGCTAGATTCGCGTTTTACCCCGCTAGGGATACAGCGTAAAGCTAGTTAAGTTTAGTTTTAGTTTAATTCTTTGAACATCAAATAATTTATCACCAGTTCAGTAAAGTTAATGTTTCAGACCTAAGAAGAACTGGCGCAAGAAACTCAGCGGATCTTTAGTTATAATTAATTATTCATTTTAAATTTACGTAAAAATAACTAGAATAAAAAATACTAGTTTCATGCTTTCAGAACCAAGTGTTAAGACTCCGTTATTAGAATACTTCCGTTCCCCACTTCCCGAATTCGCGAGGTATTGTGTGTTGAGTGACGGAACTCAATGCCGCGCTTTGGTTTCGCCTGGTTACTAGAGCAAAGAAATAAAAATATAAAATATTTAATTCCCAAGGGAATATCGAACCCACACCCTTCGCGTTTACAATCGCACTTTTGTACACCTGTGACACAACAGCCTCCATTAAAAAAATGTTTTTTAATTGTCCCAATATTTTTTCAATCAATCATGGCTATTAGAAAGACGAAGAGTGTACTGGCCTTTGGTGGAAATCGTAGCAAAGTCTCAAGGATATGTCAAACTTCAAAGTATTTTTAAGATTTACAAGCTTTTGTCTGTTGAAATTATTTTGATTTTCTCGCTCTGGTGGACAATTTGCGGCGTTGAGTTAAATCAATCCGCAATGTTTCAAAAATTAAGGGGAAAGTGGGAAGGGCGTCTCCTAACATTAGAATTCTGCTTACTCTATTATGCCGGAAAAAAATAAAAAGTGATATGCTCTGTATAAGTGCTTAAGCTGAGAAAGAACCCGTGACTTCACATTCAATGTATCATCTATATATATTTGTACATTTTAGTACGTAATGTTAGTTTTTCAGATATTACCTCAAGAATTGATAATAAAATTCTTTAGGCGATATATGTAATATATTGACTACTTTGTCTTTGTCCATCCTGTTATATGCGGTATACATCGTAAAGCTGAAAAAGGAGTGAGGCGACCTGTGTTTTGATACATTCTACTTATTTAACATTAATTTTATTTAAAGTTTGTTTGACCACATAATATAAATATGAAAATGAATCATACTGTTATCAGTTATACGGGATGAAATGAAATAAAATAAGGGAATTAACCTTTTTAATACTGGGGAATCCCCTTTTTAGATGTTGTAAAATCAAATAATAATTACGCAACTTATAAAGAAAGATGCTAGATGAATTCCTAAATTCGAATCCCTGGTAGGGTAAAAAAATTAAGATTTTTAAGTATTAAGATGCTTACCCCGCTACTTGCGGGATGGAGTGTGAAATTACAAACGTATGTATTATATAATATTTTAATTTATTTTTCAGGTAGCAATAAAAATAATAGATAAGTCTCGGCTAGATGAGGACAACTTGAAAAAAACATTTCGTGAAATAGCCATTATGAAGAGGTTACGGCATCCGCACATAGTTAGACTTTATCAGGTATGCTTAATTATTACATGAGCATTTCTCACTTTTTTTGCCACAGTTTCAATTTTTTTCTAAAATAAAAATATCAACAAATTCCGAATATACTACACAAAAGTAACAAAAAAGAGAGTAAGGAAATACATACAGAAATACAGTACATGTTTTTTTTTAAATAGTATTTTAGCTGTTACAATTGAAGTTACATACGTGCATAAATTAACGCGTTATTGTGTGTACGCATTATGTTGTTATAAAAGAAATTTTAAATTGTATCAAGCTCATCTCAAGACAGTAGTTACAACCACCTGAGAGAGGATGAGAGCAACTAGCTGTAAAACTGGACTATGTACAAGTGGCGCAAATTGCACTCTGAATATAAAATAACAACAAAATGAGAAAAAAAATTAAGCACACCCAAAATGAGTAACAAAATCGGAAATTAGTTTATGGAACCTTTTGTGGGACGGATTATAATGACTGATTCAAGAGTTTATATGTTACATAAAACTAATTGACCTACACTTATGGGACATGCCCAAACAGAGATTGGAAAGAACATGAGAAATGCTCATAGCTAAATTTGTTTTAAATATAAATTCCTAATGGCTTAGTGGCTATTGAGTCTGTTGACTGATAGTCATGAAATGTTAGTGTAGAAAAAATAATTAACAATTACAATAAGAAAAATATTTAGAAATTGTACTCATAAGAATTTCTATGTAACGATTTCAAACGATTCCCTAAACTCTGACTGTAAACGGTGTTTTCCCGATCTGGCAAGACAAAGTACTGAAGAGACAAAGTAGTTGAGTTTCGTCATTAAACAGAAAAATTAACAGACAAACCAGTCGACACTTAATGTATATGACACGTAAATGGCTGCGTAGATTTGATTTTAGAATTGTACTTACTTTATTTGATTTTAGAATTGTGATTATTTTCTTCTTCAAGTGTCCAATTCGCAAAACTTCAGAAAACCTAAGTGTATAAAATAAAAAAAAATGAATTCCGATCTATCGATGAGCCAGATAAAGCAAATAAATCATGAAACGAAAGTTACTTAGGAAATTATACATAGATAGCAAGCAGTAAATCAGTTAAGACAGTTTTACAATCTAATCTAGTAATTGTATACATTTTTTAATTATTAAAAAAAATGTTTTGTCACACTTTTTATTACTAAGAGAAATCAAGAGTAAGTATGTTGATAAGTTTTAATAAGTAAAAGAAACGTGAGTTCAAAACCCGCTATACTCAATTTTTTATACGTTTTCTAAGAAAGTATTTTTCTTTCTAAGTATGGAATAACACTTTTAAAATATGTTAAGGCAGAGAACCTAGTGTTAAAATGCTCCGTTTTCTTTGGATTGTACTAATTTTATTTTCCTAAACGGATTTTCAGGTGATGGAAAGCAGCCATACTTTGTACCTAGTCACAGAATACGCTCCCAATGGTGAAATATTTGGTGAGTAAGCATAAATATAGAAAAAAATACTTAAAAATTAATAAAAATCATAAAATTTACATCGCATGATTTTAATTTAGGTCTCAGAATAAACTATAGATACGTAACTTAGGTCGGAATTTCTAAATTCCTCTCAACTCTTAGATCGATCTTGAGATGCCGTTTTCATTCATAGATTATATTTAACAGCATCTCAAGATCGATCTGAGAGTTGATAGCGGCTTATCAATACGCGCCTTAGATACGTATATATTAAGTAAGATTGTGGCCATTGTGGAACAGCGGGACAGCGTCGTCTGTGATGGTTGTGGGTTCGATAAATTTAAATTATTTTCATTATTCCGCATGGTAAGATAAAGTGCGGCGTTGGGTTCAGCTTTATAGAAGAACGAAATGTTTTAACGCTAGGTTAGTTCTGTCTATCCTGCTATATTCGGGATACAGTGTGAAGCTAAAAATAAATAGGCTAAAAATAATATATAAGTTTCATTCCCATAGGATCCATTGTTATATTGTAGTAGTTGTTGACCTTGGTTGGTATGTCTATGTTATATGATACAAAGTGTTTTTTGTACAATTTCTTTTTTTAATAAAACCTTAGAATATATTGTAATTCTTAATTTTTGTCTATTTGGATTTGAACAGATGACTAAATGATGAATTATATATTTTTTTTGTTTAGTCTGTAATTCTATTAGACTATAAAAGGGAAAAATTTGTAGGTACTTGATTTTGGTAGCAAATTATATTTATTTCAGAAAAATCTATATGATTTTTTTTGGAAAGATGGCGATTGTAGGTTCGATTTCAACTTCGGGGAAATTATTTATTTTCACTTATTCGCTCTGGTAACAAGACTAAGTGCGACATCAAGTTCCGTCACCCAACACAATAATTAGTGCTTAGGGGACGGAGTGTCTTAACTCTAAGTCCCCTTTGAGGATACAGTGTGAATATTGTCTAATAAAACAAACAAATTTTTGACATATTTCATACTTAATAATTTAGATACAGCGTGAAATTATTTTCTATTTCTTTACAGATCATCTAGTCTCAAAAGGTCGCATGCCAGAATCGGAAGCTGCGCGGGCGTTCGCTCAAATGGTTGCCGCTGTGGGCTACTGTCACGCGAACGGTGTCGTTCACAGAGACTTGAAAGCGGAAAACTTGTTGTTAGATAAGGATATGAATATTAAGGTAATAAAGGACTAATAAGAGTGACGTTTTTATATTGGTTGGCTAACCGAAAGCACTTGTTATAGAATATTGGTATAAAAAGTACGTTGGGTATAAGTTTAAAGTTATTTCTAAAGTTAAGTAAAGTTAAGTCTAAAAATGTGTAACTGAATGTGAAAAATTGAGAATTGAGTTTTGGTCTTTGGGTGACTTACTTCGAAGTCAAACTTTTTTTATCAGTCTTAATATTTACACACATGCCACAATTCTAAAAAAATAAATATATATATAATGTTAAAATTAATATATTAAAGTATATTGTTCATTTTAAGAATACGGTGAAGGTATAGTATATGTATAATGATGTGAAATCGAATGCGTTATAACAAACTTACAAGGGCGAATGTGTGATTATTATCACTAAAGGTTGTGGTAGTATAGTGGCACAATCTCTGCCTATAAACGCAACGGTCTTTGGTTCGATTCCCACTCAGAGGAATACATTTTTAATATTTTCATTTCTTCACTCGTGTCAAAGCAAAGCGCGGCGTGGAATTACATTACTTTTCACGCAATGGTTCCAGAATTCGGCGGTAAGTGGGCAGCAGAGTGCCTTAACTATAGGCTACCTTGCCTACTCTGCTACATGTAAGAATCGGAATGAGCTGAAAAAAAATATATTTCCTTTTATTTGACCACCTACAATAAGCCAAAGTTTATATTATAAACGTATACAACCAACAAATCCCTTTAGCTTTATCATACTAAGAATGATATATTTTGTTGTAATAACTTCCACAGCTAGCGGACTTCGGCTTCAGCAACGAGTACACGGCGGGCGCGGCGCTGTCCACGTGGTGCGGCAGCCCGCCCTACGCCGCGCCCGAGCTCTTCGAGGGGCGGCGCTACGACGGACCCAAGGCCGATATTTGGGTAGGTAGCCCCTTACATGGGAAAACAGTGTTAAGATCTTCCGTTCCCCACTTTTGTGCCAAATTTTGCAGACATTGCATGTTGAGTGGCGGAACTCAACACCGCGCCTTTGCGCGAGGAAATGAAAATATTAAATATTTCATTCCCGCGATTGGGTATCGAACGTTTACGTTTTACGTATTTACGTGGTATCCCGCACATAGCAATAGCAGGGTAGGCAGAGGATATTCCCTATTGAATGATATTCTTAGCGCCGCACTGTGTCTTTTTACTAGAGCGAGAAATCGAATTTAAATTATTTGCCCTAATTGGAGGTCGAATTCACTACCAACACTTCCCAATTAAAATAAACTACCATATACAGTACCATTGTAAGTAGTTCCTAAGATTAGCGTATTCAACCAAACAATCTTCCACTTTATAATATTAGTATAGATTTCCCCGAGCGTGTATCTAAACCACAACCATCGCCTTTATAGTCAAACACTATTTAACTAAGACACGATGAACGTCACTATTTAATCTTATAAATATATTTATTTTTTTAATTTTTCAGTCTCTAGGAGTAGTTTTGTACGTGTTAGTATGTGGGGCTTTACCGTTCGACGGCGGAACCCTGAGTGAACTACGTAGCGTAGTGCTCAGTGGCAAATTTAGGATACCGTATTTTATGTCACAAGGTTAGTAGATTATTTTTTTAATTAACGACTTTTAACGACCCCGCTAGGGAGTAAGTATTAGTTTTTGGTTTAATTTACAAGGGCTCATTTACATTAGATGTTACAGCTCGCATTCGACAGAGAGAGAGAGAGAGAGAGAGAGAGAAAGGGAGATTTCCGTATACGATTAATTTCATTGGCTGGATGTCTATCGGCCACGGGGAATACCCGCGCGCCGTAAGCCTATAAGTATAGCCTACTTTCATTAGTTGATAGCCCGTATTCGAAGACCGCCCGAATGCTGCGTTAGAGTTAACGACCAATGAAAATGAACCATTATGTACATATATATGTTACTTCACAATATATACATTTTAAATTATAAAATAATTTAAAAAATATATAAAAAAAGTACTCTCCCGACGGTGGGAAAAAGGTCCATGCCATCGGGTGTCTATGGCTCCAGAGTGAGGAACCTTCTTACAATACTCGCCGTCTCAAGTAGCACTGCCTTCTGCATTCGCTACTTGATCCAACAGCTAAGTAATAACCTCTCGAGATGTTGTTGTTATTACTTTATTATCACACAACAATCTAGGCCAGTCGATGCGCAGGGGCACAAGCGTGCGACTGTAACCGCGATTAGTGGTGGGTTCGATTCCCACTCGGGTGAATGAAATATTTAATATTTTCATTTCTTTGCTCTGGCAACGAGGTAATACGCGGCGTAGAGTTTTGACAGTAGTCAATATGCAATGCCTTCATAATTCAGCGGAAAGTGGGGAACGGAAATGTCGTAATGGAAACGAAGTGCTGGCAACTTAACATTAACTTAACACTAGGTCCCCAGATTGCCTCTCCCTACTCTGCGATGTGTAGGATACAACGTAAAGCAAAAAAAAAAAAATTAAAAATATATTATGTAGGATAAGCTCAATATTTAAATTGATTGAATTGAGAAACCCAACGTTGCACCTTATTTAAAAAATATTTTAAACAATAAAAATTACCAATTATGAGATAACCTTGAACAATCATTTTAGCCTTTAATATAAATATTAATTAGCTAAATGAATTGACATTTTCGCCATATTTTCTTTTCATGTTTCAATAAATTAATTTGAATTTGTATCTCGTGCTCTTTTATCAACAGAATGTGAACAACTAATCAGGCATATGCTAGTAGTGGAGCCGGAGAGAAGGTTGTCTTTGCGAGGTGTGGCGAGGCATAGGTGGCTTCAAGCGCATCAACCGGGGCCTGGGCCGGGGCATTATGGTAATGTATATAAAGAAGAAACAATATTAACTAAAAAATCGCCAAAGTGTTAGCTGGACTAACATCTATAAAAACGGCAAAAAAATACTTTTGTTGTATGAGAGCCCCCTTAAATATATGTATTATATTTTGTTTTTTAGTATTTGTTGTTATAACCCCATCAGAAATACATCATCAGTTCAAGATCACAGCTTGGTGACAGGCAGACAGACAGACAGTGGAGTCTTAGTAATAAGGTCCCGTTTTACCCTTTAACTTTAAGTAACTTTTGCGCATTGTACATGCGGGAAGAAAATAATAAAAAGAAAGAAAAAATCCTAAAATTCATCGACCGGACTTAACGTCAATTTTTTTTACTTAAATAACAAGTAACAATATGGACAATATTATGGACGATTTTAGTGTATTAGTAATTTTTAATTTTTTTACGAATATTTTACCCAATGATCATTTGAAATAAAATTAATATTTATGAAATATTTTAATTTGAACACACACTTGGAGACGAAAATCTTTATATATTTATACTAGTTTAATATATATATATATATATATATATTTTATTTTAAATGTTTAAATAATACTTCAAAATATATATATTAAAAAAATTGTATAATAATATTTTTTGCCTGTGTCATATAGACGCATCAACAGGCGCATGCGCGTGTCACGCGGCGGCGCACGCGCACGCGCCGGAGCCGCACGGCGCGGTGCTCGCGCGCATGCTCACGCTGCCCGGGCTCACCGCCGATGTCATACAGCAGGTAGATACGAAGTGAAAGTATATGGTGTATATATTTTTTAGCTTCACGCTATATCCCGCACATAGCAGAATAGGTAGAGGGAAACTAGTGTACCTCACTTTCAACCGAATTGAGTGGCGGAACGGTTCCCCGAAAGGGACTCGAACTCACAACCGCCGCGTTTACAGTCTCATGCCTGTGCCCCTGCGCCACGATGGTCTCGATGTTATCTTAAAGTTTAACTACAGAGACGGACTTAACCAACCACTTCCTTCCGACTTTTCCGTTATTATACTAAATTTATATTTTTTTCCAGTCAGTAGAGGAACAACGTTTCGACCACATATCCGCCATATATCACTTATTAATGGATAAGATGAAGAATAAAGACTCAGAAATGGATAATGGTATGTATTCACAAATTTAGTAGAAAACAGTTATTGCCCGTGACTTTGTTTACGCAATGCCTCGAGAATTCGGCGGGAAGTGGGGTACGGAAGGGTTTAAATGGAACGAAGTCTTAACTGCGCCACGACGGCCTCATCTTATATTTATATTATATAAAAATATGTGTAATCGTAGTGGGTGTCTTTTTCGAAGTGTGCGATACCACATTACCCGGGCTTTTATTTATTTTTAAGATAAATTCGCGCCTAAAAACCCCTTTGGTTGGTGAGTGAAGCGAGCGGGGAGCGGAGCACCCTTGTAGTTTAGCTATAAGTATCTATTAATTGAATTTATACAAATCTTTATTTTTCATTGGTTTACAGATTCACTAGATTCCACGACGGGACTTCCCCTAGATCTCACTAGTTGTAAGGTAAAAATATATGAATTCTTTTGTATACCTGAAAAAATTACAAAAATAAATTTATAGTTATACTCACATATAGAATCCACGTTTATCCGGACTGCTATTATACGGCGGCTGGATAATCGAGTTTTTACTGTAATTGTACCATATAAGTGTACTTAGGCAGTAACTAACACAGTCATAACTAGATGGCGACACTATTACTCTGAATCGCGCTATGGTTTGGTTCTACGGACTATTTCAATAACGAACGTTTAACTTACTATATTACTTTTAAAATAAAACGCTGTTTGTAAACAGAATTTTTGACGCTCCTTCATCGGTCGAAGAAGCTTTCATTCGGTAACACATTAAGTAATAAATACTATTTATTTATTAAATAGTAAGTAAGTACGTGTCCATCGGCTAATCTGTGATCTCCTTTATCGATATCAGCCTCGAATTGAGAATCTAATAATCTGTTTAAAACTTGAAAAGTAATTTTTATTAGAGCTTAATAACTGTATACGTTAGCACGTCAATGTCAATCAGTAAGTAACGTCATTACGTAGCTGACGTTGACATTACATGAGTAGTTTCAGAAGAACAGAACATATATAAAAAATAGTTAAAAAACACGCTTTTGTGAAAAATGGATAAAATTTTAAACCACTCACTCATAAAAGTAGGGACACAAAAGTATCGAAGTTTGAGTTTTTTTGAAGTATCGAGTACTTTTCGTAGGAAGTAATGCGCATACATCAATGTAAGTCAGTAAGTAACAAATTCCTCCACCGTAGAATCGCTTAATAATTAAAGTTTTTCAGGCCGGTTTGGTGATATACGTATAGTAGTGTAAATAATTTAAGTACTCATTTCTATTGTATTTCTTATCAAATGGTATTAGAGGATAATTTAGAATGTTAAAAATTATCCCTAATTACGAGTTACGATTACTTGCATACAAAGGCGTGAAGAGTGGCTTTATGTCACTGCGTTTCGCATCAGGTAATGCCGGGCCCCGGCGCCCAACCCACCTTACAGGCAGGCAACGCACCTGTAGCTCCTCTGGTGTTGCAAGGGGTCGTGGGCGGTAATCACTTACCATCAGGTGACCCAAACGCTCGTTTGCCTTGTCTTTTCCATAAAAAAAAAGGATTCCAAAGGAAGAGTGCGTGTCAATGAAATGTCGCTACTATAAGTAAGAGCTGAAAGGTCAAGTTAGTTGGCTAATTCATTCTACACGATACCTATTAAAAAGTACGTATAAGTAGAGACAAGTATTGGAATCGAAAGGTAATGTACTGGATACCACAAAGTAACGATATTTTTTCGTGTCTCTACACTCGGGGAATTAAAATATTTATTGAAATGTATATTTTCATTTCTTCGCTCTAGTGTCGAGGCAAAGCGCGGCGTTGAGTTACGCCACTCAACACGCAATGCCTCCTGAATTCTGTGGAAGTGGAGTGTCTTAACACAAAGGTTCTGTCTGCTTAACCTGTTGTATGTCGAATACAGCGTTAAACTGATTTTTTTTTAATTTGAACGTAGAGGTTCCAAGCCTTCTTACCAGTACAATATACATTTTCATCATCATCAAGATACGCCGAAATTCTTAAGAAGCGGGGGTTCACCTATGTTCAAATTTATGTTCCCTAAAAAAGTTGTATTTATATTTATTAAATTTAATATTAATATGATAATTCATCCAATCTTCTAGAAACTGAACGTAGCTTAACCAATTTCAGAGTGAAGAAGAACAAATGGAGGCAGAGGACAGTAGTCCCTTAGAAATGTTGCAAGCTCCTGAATATTTGACTTCCGGTCAAGGAGACAGCTTTGAAAAGGTATAGAACTACCATACAATCTTAAATAAAGGCTGTCGCGGCACAGCACAGGTGTGACTGTATACGTGTCAGTTGTGGGTTCGATTCCTATGAGGAGGAATGAATTATTTTTATTCCGTCGCATTCGTAACAAGACCAAGTTAAATTCCGCCACTAAACACGCAATGCAACATCAGGTTTCCCTCTACCCTGCGCTGTGCAGGATATAGCATGAAACTACAAAAAGAATCTTTAAATATTTTCTTTCTAAGTAACTGTATAATGATCGAAAGTTCAGAAAGCTTAACTTCAGGGCGGCCACGTCTATAAAAGACGCTATAAGTCATACATTTTCCATCAGTTCGGCGACACATCGCTACCAGAGGACTCGCCGTCCCGCGCGCGCTCGCAGGAGCCGCCGGCCACCAGGCGGCACACCGTCGGGCCCGGCGACTGTCGACATGCTCAGGTATATATCCCCTTAACATTATAAAGTTCGTTAGATTACATTGTGATCCGAAATGTCACTTTAGATGTATATTATTATACAATAAAATAGTTTAATTAATAATTTCATGAAAAATAATAAATCTCGTCTTCTTTACTTTTTAGTCCAAATAAGATAAAATAGGCATCTAATTGTACATCTCGAACACATCGTAATTTCGTTTATAAAAAGTCTACCAGAAGAAAAAACTCGTAAATATTATCAAAACACATAATTATTTCAATATAGAACATGCAAAATTTATAAAAATAAACATTATAGGCGGGAGATCTGTCTGTACGACCCGCCACGTTGTGCGCCTCTGCGCACTTCACTGTGAGTAGTGAATAGTTTTTTTTACAGATCGTTATGTGAATCGATGTTGGCATGTCTGTTAATTTTGGGAATCGATTTTTTTTTAATTGGGAAGTTCATTCCCTAAATAAGAAAATCGATTAATTTATTTTTGTTACTGGCTCTTAATATTATTATTTTATACTTATATACTTTTTTAAAATACTTGTATTTTGTTTAAATATAAAATCTAATTTATTTTAAATATTTTATGGATAAATAAAAATATAAAAATAGAATTACAATAATGTTATTGTTTTTTTATTTTTATTGACAATTAATTTATTTTCATAATGAATCAACTTACTAGCTTACTTTACTAAAATGAATTTACTAGCTTTCTTTGTTGCTTTCGTAAATATTATAGGCTTACATTTTATTATAATTTAGCTATTCAAGTTATATTCCTTGTTTTAAATTTATAATAATTAAATATTAATCTAATACCCAAAAGCTGTTTTTTTTCTTGANTTGCCAATAGTGTTACGGTGCGTCAGTGTGACCGCTACGTCCTTACAGAAAATTCGTACCCACACATCCTTATAAGTACAATCGAGCTCACACGCTATATATATATATATATATATATATATATATATATATATATCTCCTTCCTAACCCTTCCTATTTCTCTATATAGCAACCAACACAAAACCCAGCAATGGTAATGGGAGTCGGCGTGGGCGTGGGAGAAGCAGAAGTGTCTCTTCTACCAAATACAAATTTAGCTGCAAACCTGCCAGCGGTCCAGCACCAGCCCCCTCGCTACTGCAGCGTTAAGGACCATCACCTGTTGAAGCCGCCCGTCGCTATGCAGACACAGGGTGTGTCGTCGTTCGGGCGGCGCGCGTCGGACGGCGGCGCGCACGTGCGGCGCGCGGACGCGCCCGCGCCCGTGTGCCGCCCCGCGCCCGCGCACCACGTACGTACCTGTGTACCATATATCTAGCATGTCTCATGTCTTAACACTAGGTTCCCTCTGCCATACTTGCTGTATGCGAGGTACAGCGTGAAACTTAGTAAAGTTTACCGTCCTGTTCTGAATCAAAAAAGTAAAGGTTCAAATCCAGCGAAAATTTATGTTTTAAAATTTTCATACTATTTAAAAAATATATATGTTTTTCATAAATTTTTCAGGTATCAGATAGTGGTACTCCCACACGGGCGGAAGAAAGTGAACAAACAGAAGAACAGAGTGGTGATCCCAATTATAATAGCAATTTGTGCAGGTGATTTACACATATATTTTTCTATATTACTAGGAGTTGCGCGTTATGTATAGCCTACAGCCTTCGTCATATATAGCCCAATTTAGAAATACTTATTAATTCGAACCAATACTTCTTGAGATTAGCGCATTCCACTAAACAAATAAATCTCCAGCCTATTAAAATAATGACACACTAATAAGACCTCCGTTGGAAAGATAAATTTCGTTTTCGTAACCGATAGCAATATCAATTGTTTGCCTATATGGCTATGACAATTGATTTTGTCTATTTATTTACTTAGTTATTTAAATTTAAACCTCACGCAGTATCCTGCACAATGTAGGGTAAGCAGATGGAACCTGACATTCCGTTTCGATTAAGACTCTGTAGGTATTGCGTAATGAGTGGCGGAACTCAACGCCGCGCTTTGCCTCGTTACCTAAGCGAGGAAATGATAATTTATTTTTATTTTTTTTGTTACCCCGAGTGGGAATCGAATCTATAATACAACCTGTCCCGTTTAAAGTCGCACGATTGCGCCTCTGCATCACTACTGACAATGATCACAAATGACTCGATCGGATTAATGATTCATTCATAATTTAAATTACTTTCATATCTTCGCTCTGGCAGACAAAGCGCGGCGTTGAGCTCCGCCACTCAGAGTATCATGTCCCTTTAATCGAGCGATAGGTGGAGAATGGAGTGTCTTAACACTAGCTTCCCTCTGCTTACCCCAGTATATGCGGAACATAGCGTGTATATTAGAATGGTCTACATTACAGGTACATGTTAAACCGCGGCAGTAGTAAGCGCCACACGATGGCGACGCCGGAGGACGCGGCCGGCGTGTCCTGCGCCGCGCCGCCCATGGTAATGTGCACATGTAACACTAACATATACCAACACTCATCTACATTAAATATATTATATATCTCCATCTCACTCACACCCACTATCCATAACATATGTCGTGTTTCTCTCACAGGCAACAGCCGCGTCATCCACCACAAACATGCGCGTGCGCAGGACCGGTCTCCTCACGGTGACGGAGAGACCGCCCGGTGAGTGATATGACACTACGTAGTGTATCTAAACCACACTATGCTATAATCAGTGACGTGATAAGACAGCTATTGGATATTAATTGACTTGCAAGCAGTTTAAAAGTAATCAGTAATTAATTGTCACAATTGTCACAACACGTGTAAAAGCGACGGTTGTTGGTTCTATTTTCACTTTGGATATGAATTATTTTAATTTCTTTGCCCTGGTTAAAAGAGACAACGCAGCGTTAAAATATAAAAAAGACGAAACTGACTGTAGTATATTATATGTATCTTTTAGTATGATGTAGTAATGCTGTAGATTATTTTGATAGATTTATATGTACCAATTTTTTTCTTAGTTATGTATGTATGAAGTGGTTACAAAGCTAAATTTCAAACTTATATATTTTATATTTATTGTTAATGTACTAACGACCTATAGGCGACGAAGTATCTTAACACTTGGTTCCCAGGTTCCCTCCCCGTAATCTTCTAGGTACGTAAGAAAAAAAAAACCTTAGTACATTATTAATAAAGACCACCTCATACGTACATACACGTATAATTAGCGTTTTTTTTATATTGATGTAAGTTTTTAGTAGCACGTTTTTTATTTAAATTTATTAAATATAAATAATAAAAAAAATATATATTTGCAATTCTATTTTCATTTATTTAGTAAAAAACAATATTATATGATACAATTCAGCTTGTTACTTTCATTACAGATTATTTAAAAGATACTATTTAACTGACGTTTTAATCTGCAATATTGATTGTGTTTTTTATAATACATCAGAAATGTGATGTTATGGCCATTATATGAATTTGAGTACAAACAATGTATATGTAATTTTAAGTATAGACTATACTATATTCTTTTTAAAATAAATTATTATTTGAATTAAATACATAAATTTCACAAAATCACTAATTATTTATGAAGAAAGTAGTGGAAATGCATTGTCTGAATGGAAACAGAGTGTCTCAATACTAGGTTTCTAGATTCCCTCCGCCTACCTCTGTTATGTGTGGGATACAGCATGAAGCTATAAAAATATTAAGCAATTATTGTTTGTAGTTAAATTCTATTTTATTTTATTATTTTGTTGTATTATACATACTGTAATAAAATAGTTACCAAAATTACTTAATTTTTTTAAAATATTGGTAAAATATGTAGTCAACAAAATTATGAAATCACCGCCTGATTTATGCATTTTTGTGATATTTTTTTTATTAATAAAAAACCGTATGTAATGATTTTACGTATAGTTTTTTAAAATATTTAACACAAGCATGCCCACGCATTTCTTTTTTTTAATTTGTGTTTTATTTTTTTTTCTTTTCAATTTTTTAGTAATAAGTCCGGAATTAGTTATGGAAGTAGAAGCTCGAATGAAACGGAACTACCTGCCCCCCTCCATACAAGGGGGATATAACTATCAAAATCAAACTGGTTACCAAAGTCCCCCTCCTACTAACACTGCCAGTAACTCACAAGGTTCTATTACTGCTGGTACTCCAAATTTTGCCAAAAATTCCATGAAACCGGTACTGGAAACAATACCTCAGGGCAGTATAATGGGTTCGAATCAAGCGACGACTCCTTATACCCCTTCTTTATCACAATTTTCGCCTTCTCATGGGGCTGTTCCTCAAACTGGGTCAATTATAAATGGTACTCCAATGTCTAATCAGGGGTCGATTATGGCAGGTATCCCCATACCGACCCTTCTAAACAACATTAATTTCCCTAACAATGTGCCAAATCAAGGGTCCATTATCTCTGGTACTCCAGTTCAAAGCCAATTCAATTCTATTTCTAACCAAAGCTCTATAATAACCGGTACAATTACAAGTCAAGGCATGTTAACTGGACCTTTACCTAGCAAAGGGTCAATAGTCAGTGGAACCCCTATGCAGAATCAAGGATCGCGTATGGCAGGAACCCCTATACAAAGCCAGGGGTCGGTTATGAGTGGTACCCCTATTCAAAACCAAGGGTCGATTATATCGGGAACGCCAGTACAAGGACAGGGGTCGATTATGAGTGGTACTCCCATTCAGAATCAAGGATCGATTGTATCGGTAACCCCAGGACAGGGGTCCATTATGTCTGGGACCCCATTACAAAATCAAGGGTCTATTATGACCGGAACCCCACTACAGAATCAAGGATCAATTATGAGTGGTACCCCAATTCAAAGTCAGAATTACGCTTCCTCCCAAAATCAGACATTTTCGTCACAAGGATCAATTATTTCGGGAACTGCAATAGAAAGTAAAAATTTTGGCACATTTGGTTACAGCCAAAGTTATAGTCCAAATTTCCCTAACCAAAGTATGCCCAGTGGGTCAATAACTGCTGGAACCCCGGTCAGTTCCGGGTTCAATTCCAATCAGTACAGTCGTCAACGCAAGTATTCCGGGCCGCAGCGTGTGAAATTACAAATGTTGGCTACTGTACAAGAAATGGGTAATTTTGACATTTTTTTCTTTTAATTTTCGGGTAAGAACTGGGTTAAGGTGATTTTTTTTATTTTTATGGTTTTTTTAGAGATAATTATGATTATAATATTGTACTAAGGCTTTTGTAGTTGTGTGTTTGTTTATGTGTTTTGCACGTTGTTTTGTGTTTGTGTGTTTGTTTAGAACGCTTTTAGATGCATTTTAAGATAATATACGGAATCATTCTTTATGAAAACGTAACTTTTAAATATATTATTTATTATACAAATTTAATACAATATTGTAACAGAGAGGCCGTCGTTGCGTAATGGCACAGACTGGCTGTAAACGCGATGTTTGTGAGTTAGATTTCCATTAAGGGGAATGGATTGTTTCATCAATTCAAAGGATTTTTTGCTCTGGTAACTTTTACAAGCGCTACGTTGAGTTCCGCTACTTAAAACGCAATGTATCGAAAATTCGGCGGAAAGTATGGAAAAGCGTGAAGGAAAAAAAAGTGAATACGTTACATAAAATTCGTTACACGAACTCCATATCTAGTTTGTATATGAACATTTAACTTTTAGTTCGTGAACACGCGGAGAGATATTCTCCTGTGCGAAGAGCGGAGGTGAGTCCGCCGCGGGCTGCGCACGATATAGCATCTGCTAGATTAGAATATCAGCAATTACAGGTAAATATTGTATATACAGGAACCTAGTGAAGATAAAATCTTTATTAGAAAACGTTTTCAAATTTTTTTATCAGCGGGATTCGAACTTCTTTTGTTTACCGTTCAAGCACTAATAATTTTTGGGATTCTATCAAATTCTTTTTTACTTATAAGTCTTAATTACGATTATAGTCTTTCAATCTTTCAAACAGATCTTTTTTATTAATTTACCAAATGAGACCGTCGTCGTGACGCATTGGAGAAAATAATTTCATTTCCGCTGACAGACAAAGTGCAATGCTGAGTGTCTTAACACTTGGTTCCTTCCTTATGGGAAATATGGTAAAGGAAAAACTGCTTTTTGTATAAAAATACACATTTTATTTTCCTTTACTTCTAGCGTGGCCTAGAACGTCGTAGTGGAACTTCTGCAATAGGTGTGGGAGGTGTTGGAGCTGTTGGGGGAGCTTCCCCACCCGCTGACAGATTGCACACTCCCGCTGCGTCTGTACCAGGTAATGTATAGTTGTTTTCTATGAAATACGTTTCTCCCTTCTTTTATTTTTCTTTTATTTAGATAAGTAATTAGACATATAAAGTACTGTCTTTGAATCCGGACACGTGTAAATGTTCTAACAAATTCGACGACAACAAGTGGTACAAATAATATTGAAAGATCTTCTTACGTTTTTTGATACATGTGCAGATAATCAGGGTATAGAGAGGATCTTGTATCAATACACCTTGTTTCTTCTTTTCAATCAAGTTTAAGTGAGTGTTGAATGCGTAACCTGACGCTGTGTAGTTTATCATGATAAAAACAATATTAAATTGTCAGTAACACTAATAAAATGCTAAAAACTATTGTTATTTGCTTTTGATCTACAATCTTTTTATTCGAAAAAAGTAAAATATCCATTCTTTTAATATAATCTTAATATTGCTTCTAGGATCTCCTATACACGCGGGCGCGTCCACTCCTACACTGGATCTTAGTGCAGTAGACCCGGCAAGAGAAAGAGCTGCACAGGTAATATATGTAAATAATAGGCCGAAAATACTTTTGCCCCAACCTATTATAAATAATTAACACAAGCATAAATAAAATAAATAAATAAATAAATTAGCTTCACGCTGTATCCCGCACACAGCAGGGTAGGCAGAGGGAACATAGTGTTAAGCTACTCTGTTCCCCACTTTCTGCCGAATTCTGGAGGCATTGCGTGTTGAGTGGCAAAACACAACGCCGCGCTTAACCTCGACATGGAAATATAAATTTAAGTAAATATTTCATCTCCTCTAGTGGGGATTGAACCCACAAACACTTCGTGCCGCTCCGCCACGACTGGCCTCTAACACAAGCATGATTCCGCATATAGCAAGGCAGGCAGAGGGATCCTGGGAACCTACTGTTAAGACATTACATTTCCATTAAAAAATAGTAGAGGTATTGAATGCCGTAACTCAACGCCGCGCTTTAACTCATTACCAGCGATGAATTAAAAATATTTAATATTTTTAACTAAAATGTAAGTTTTCCACCATCTTAAAAAGCAAAAGTTGTTTTAAAACTTTGTACAATTACTTAAGAAATATATTATACAATTTTAACAATTATTTTTTTTCTTTTCCAGGACCTATCACTAAAATTGGGTATCAATCTAAACAACCTATATTCCCCCCACCTTTCACAAGACTTATTAAAATCCATCCATTATGGGAGCTACGGAATTCTTTCAGGCCATAGTTCCCCTTCACCAGGTTCCCCCTTACACCAAATAACGGAAGGTCTAAGCTATTTACACACAGGCTCCATAACCAGGGGAACACCCCAACCCCATTCAACCCCTCTAGACCTCCGAAATAACGTCGAAATGGAAACTAATTACCCCCAATTACAAATACTTCCCCAAATACATTTGACGCATAGATCATTAAACAATTCACCGATTTCTAGTCCTAGCTTGGATATGATACAAGAGGAAATAGGCAATGGTAGCCAGAATGAGAAGTTCCTTAAAAGTTATCAGCCCCCCCAAATAAGTTTAACTGATTGTCTTGGATCGGAAATAACTTTAGTCGCGTCTTCGTCAGAAGACAGCGTGGATAGCTTAGAAAATTCTAAATATCATATACCTCAATTCGTTATATCGGAACACACAGATTTGGATAATAAACCGTCAATTATAAAAGGCATTGGTAGAAAAGTTAGTCAGGAAACGGACAAGGAAAAAGTAATCGAAGACGATACGGATATGGAGAAAGTGGACACTAAGTTAGAGATGCGGAGAAATAGTGACAAATCACTGGGCTTTAGTGACGATTCTTTAAGCAATGATTCGGCGAACGCATCGCCGAACTGCGAACACAATGTGCAGTCCATATATTCGAATATAGTGTCAATAAGTTCAGGTTTTAGTGAAAATCGGGGTAGTTTTTCGGAACATCGTGAGTCTTTCTCGTTTTCTGATAGAGGAAGTTTCTCGGAGCGAGGAGATTTCGGTCGCTCCTCGTTTTCGGAAAGAAGCGATTTCGGTCGAAGCAGTTTCTCAGAAAAAGGCGAAACGCCACGTTCATCGTTTTCAGCTCAGGGCGTTTTGGGCGAAGTTAAGGAATATTATGAAGAATATATGCCCAGGGATAAAAATTTAGAAAAATTTGTAGAAGAATGTCCTCAAGAAGAGATTGAAAAGTTACAAAGATCTACTATGGATTTAAGACTAACAGAAATATGCAAAAATAACCAAAAAATACCGATTTTACTGAGCCCCCAAAATATTTCGTGTGTCCACGAATATTATGAAATAGCCTTATCGACAGTATGTTCCCAATTAGATTCGGAAAGAATAGTTGAATTACTAAAAGAAACTATCAACACGAGAGTTCCTCCTCAAAATATTTTCGTAGAAACTAGCGAACAGAAGGTCAAACGTGACGATGCAGAAAACCTTACTGGTTTCCTTAATCTAGAATATTCTGGAGGTATCCAGATAGAACTGGTTTTGTGTGAAAATAAATCGAAAGAGAAGAAAGGATTGAAAATGAGAAGAATATCCGGTGATCAGAACGAATATGGCAAGTTGTGTCAACAGTTGATAACTAGTCTTACTGTTTGAGTAATTTTTTTTATAAGACAAGAGCTATTTAAGGTTCAAATAAAGTTCAAATTATAAATTATATCAATTTTGAACCGAATTTTGACAAAAAATGTTAAACTAAGAGCATTGAATAGCTCTTTTTTGACACTTCCTAAAATTCTTAACTCAAATTTTGATATTTGGTGGTGAATTCCAAATGAAAAAAAAGTTAAATTGTGATAAATTAATATAAATGAAAAAGGGGGTAAATTAAGCAATCGGGGGCTGTTATAGTTTTTAATGAAAGTTGAATAAAAAAAATAAAGTTTTTTTGATAACACTTTGGTTTTGTCAAAATCGGTCAATCCGTGAGCATTTACTCTTTATTCCGTTATATATTATATATTTTTGAGTGAATTCCATATGACATATTTTTTTTTCTTTATACTAATAAAATAAAGCGGAAGAGTGTATTTGGTTGAATGGACTAATCTCAGGAACTACTGGTTCGATTTGAAAATAAAACATAGATAGGTTATCTTCTTGTGATGCTAAATTGACTTTATTTTTATATGAAATTCACTCAAAGACTAAATAATCCTTTATGTGATACAATTATTTTGTAAATTTTTCTATAAGGCATAGAATTTTTTTGTTCCATTAAGAAATGATGTTATATTAGTCATGGATAAAAATAAGTGTTAAAAAAGACAGATTGTCTAATACAGAATATTTTACTTGTTTACATTAAACCCTCTATATTTAACTAATAAAGATATATCGATACAAAAAAAACCTTCATTGGTTTGAAAAAAACTAAATATTAGAAAAATGCAATACATATATTAATTAAATAAAAAACTTATTACATTCTGTTATTATGAAGACCGAAAAAGAACCTAGTGTCTAGACACTAGGTTCTTCATTCCGTTTTCCACTTAACATCGTGCGGAACATAACACTGCGCTCTGTCTCGCCTGAGCTAGTAAATGAAAATAATTTAAATACGTTATCCACGACTTTATAACAAAAACAAGTTTATTATTTGTATATTATGTATAAAAAATGAATTTATTTATTTTATAATTTAGTTTATTTTGTAAATATTATTTTTCCATCAGATAATATAATATGTTTTATTTTTTTTTTTTTTAAATAATTAAATTAATTTTTATATGAAGAATGTATGAGAGTGTGGACCCTGAACTTTTAAATATAACGCCATAAGTAAATTAGTTTTTAAGGTAACCTTTGTAAATAATAATATAATAAATTTCAAATTCCATTACGTTATTATGTGGTTTTGCTTTTAATAAAATTTTATTTACAGTACGTAAATTTGGGTTAGACGTTAGAGTTAAGTATAAAAAAAAACACTACATTCCCCACTTTCCGCTAAAGTTATAAGAATATAGGACATTGCGTGTTAAGAGGCGGAACTCAACACCGCGCTTTGTCTTGGTATCAAAACAAGGAATTCAAAATATATTTCCCAGAGTGGGAATCTGTCTGGATTTTGTGACAGAAACTTAAGGAGTCATCCATTAATTTACGTCTGACGAATCCTTGTTATAGAAATTGCTTGCATTTTCTTTCAGTTTCACGTTGTATCCAGCATATAGCAGGGTAGGGAGAGGGAACCTACTGTTAAGACATTCCGCTCCCCACTTCCCGCCTAATTTTCGAGACATTGTGTCCATATTATATATTTATTTGATTTGATTTTGTATCTATATTATATGCAAACGATGTCTCAAATTTACAAATTTAAAATGCAAGTGCAAAATAAAACAAAAGCACTCTTTAAACTATATAATAAAGAAACACTCATTAAAACAATATATCACTTATATTAACAATAATAGTCAATAGATGAAAAGAAA
Organism: Heliconius hermathena; assembly: GCA_013403705.1. NCBI lineage: Eukaryota > Metazoa > Arthropoda > Insecta > Lepidoptera > Nymphalidae > Heliconius > Heliconius hermathena. The sequence goes on from JAAIXJ010000186.1 coordinate 149,296, forward strand.
AATTCAAAATCACTTTAATAATTTTAAATTACTTTAACTTTATTTTTTTATAGCTTCACGCTGTATCCCGCACAAAGCAGGATAGGCGGGAACCTCTCTGTTTCCAAACGTTATTTGTTGACTGGCGTAACTCAACACCGTAACAAACTGTATTTAGCCACCAGAGGTAGAAAACGATAGTATTTCATTCATAATCTATTCTATTAATTATCTGCTCTAAAAAATTCTATTCAATAGGTATTTTAGAGCGTTGTTCCTTCAAATTCTGTATCAAAGATGGCATCGGCACCTTCAGGGATTGAATTTTATCCTCACTAACTATAGTTATATCTTTTTTTATATCACTATGGTATCGTTTGACGTGGTTGTCTAACAACGACTTCCTAACCGACGTGTACGAACAGTGGTTGCACTTAAACGGCTTGTTCCCCGTATGTATCGTCTCGTGGCACAGTAGGCTTTCCTTCCTCGCCGCTTTATAATCACAAAAACTGCACTTTAAACCGTTTCCCAGATGCAGAGTGGTAAAGTGTTTTTGCAATTCATACTTATGGCGGCAGGAGTACGGACAGACGGTGCACTTGTACGCGTAGTGCCCCTTTTGGTGCATTACGAACTGACATTTGTAGTTCGTCGTGAAACTGCATATCCCGCAGTATAAAATCTTGTCTGTCTGACTCCTTTTATTGTGTAAAGCGATCTGATCTTTTGTTTTCGTTGAAAAATCACAATTGACACACTTATAGGGTCTATTCTGACTTCCGGTGTGATGTCTCTGAAAGTGCCTCTGAACAGCCGCCTTAAACTTCGACGTATAATTGCACATGTGACACAAAAACGGCCTTTCCTTGTCATCTGACTCTAAAACTTGGATACTGTTCCAGTCCAGACAATTTGGGTCCAATGTATATTGGTTTTGAGGCTGATTGTCCTTCCTATCTAAGCTTTCTCGAGTGATATAGTCCGATCTTTCTTCTTTCTCCACGGGCTTTAGTAGCCCCGAGCCATATATCTTATTATAGTGTGTAACTTTATGTTTTTTACTTTCACACATAAAATACGTTTGAAAATCGCAATGTTCGCATTTCAATGGACTTTCTTGTTTACTCCTCTGTTTATGAATATTCAACCTCCACCGGACCATCGTGGAGAAATCGCAAAAATCACACTTATTAGCCTTCTCCGTGACCTCGTTGTGTATTTTGGCCAGATGCCTCGTAATGTGCCCCTCAAATTTCGTCACAAAAGGGCATTTATCGCATTTAAAAAACACTCCTTCATTGTGAACTTTGCTGTGTTTTAAATAATTATGTCTGTAAGCCGTCGCGTAATCACAGTGGGGGCACTTAAACTGTTTTTCTAAATTATGTTTCCTTTTGTGGGCATTTAAGTTCCATTTGAAATACGAAGTGTAATCGCATTTCTCGCACTTTAGCAGTCGCATGGACTTTTTTTCTTCGTCGGTCAAAGTTTCTTTTGCCTGATGTTTTATCATTATATGTCTTTGTAGGGAAGTCGGGTATTTAGTTGAATAATCACATAAAGTACAAGAAAATGGCTTGGTTTCTTTATGCCCGGCCAGGTGGAGGTCTAAACAGTTTTTGTAGCCCGTTGTATATTCGCAAAGTTCACAATTGAATACTTTTGGCTTCCGTTTTTTGGATTTGCGTTTTTTAGTTCTGAAAACGAAAAAAAATTATATAATATTTGCGGAGGAATTGAAACTACACTCTATATTTTGTATCAGGTAATAATCGTCTAAAGAAGTCATGGTACAGTGGCACAAGTGTGTTTGTAGACGCGACGGTTTTGAGTCGGATTCCTCCTTGGATGAATTAATTGTTTTATATTTTCATTTTCTCGCTGTGTTAACAAGGCAAAGCGCGGCATTAAGGCCCGTTACTCAACCAAACTCGAAAATTTGATGAAAAGTGTGGAACGAACACTAGGTACCCTCTGCCTATGCCCATATGCGGGATACAGTGTGAAGCTAAAAAAAGTAGTTTGTATATTAAAAATTAAAACATTCTACAAAATTGTTGTTAATTTGATCCCCATGAAGGGGAATGAGTAATTTTCATTCACTCACTTTGGGAGATAGACAAAGTGCGCTATTGAGCTTATTCTGCCAGTGTCATTGAATTTCTAAGATAAGCAGATAAGTGTTTTTGTTGTAGAGATCTAAAATTATTTTCGTATATTTCTTCAAACGAAATCGAACTCAAAACCGTTACGTATAAAATCTGAAGCAGTACCACTGCTTCATCATGTCTAATTTGAAACTTGACCTACCATACAAAAAAAATATAAATATTCATCTGTAATTGGCTGTTTAATTACGATATATAATACATACAAGAAAATACACAAATTAATTGAAAACCTTCTTTTTTGAAGTAGGTTAAGACGGAATATTTAATGTTTTCAAAGCAGCTATATACTTCACAAAAGAAAATGAAAATCAAAGTAGATATGTCTTTTAATTATTTACCTGTTTTCAATTAATATCATCTTGATATGAAATTTAGTTTCTAAGAAATTTGTGAACATATACACATACATATATATACTTATGAAATCTAATACACATGTTGGGAAACCTCAATATATATTCATAAACAAATATTAGCCAACACTGACAACATGCAGGTCAAATTGATAACCTCCTTTCTTTGAAGTTGATAAAAACGCAGTTGTGGGATATTCAAGAAGTTAGAATAATACATAAGTATAAAAAAGGCAAAATAAAAAAAAACAGAAACAATGACTTAACACTAGTTTGTCTTTTTATATATAAGGTTGAAAAACCTAAAATAAAAAAATCATTTTCCTACATAGCAAGGTAGGCAAAGGCTAGTGTCAAGAAATTGAGTTACCCACAAATCCATCAATTTTCTCATACTAATCCTTTTTTAGTGAATCTGACCATAGGTACATTGGGTTACATTAAAACAATACCAAGATGTAATATATTCCTACAGCATTCCACCAATGGACAACAAGCATCAGAAAATGGACCACCAAAAACAAAAATAGTTTTCATTTCAAACCAGTAGTTCTTGCGGTTAGAGTATTCAACCAGACAAACTCTTCAGTTTAATATACTATTAATACAGATTTAACAAACCTAGTTTCCTCAGTTTCTGAGTTGTCATCATCGACTTCAACTTTGACCCAAACACTCGCAAACATACTCATCATCTCCGTATCTTGTTCAGATTGTGGTATATTATCTTCTGATTGATTCCCATCACTTTTAACACTTGTGTTATCTGCCATTTCGTTTCTAAAAAAAATAAATTATTATTAGTAAAATATAAATATTGAGGATAATTCCGATCACTGTCGGTTTGATATTATGATATGTTAGTAAAATGGTTAAGACAAAATAAGATATTGACTGCCGCCACTCAATAAACAATGTCCCAATTTCATACTGAAAGTGGAGATTAACAGCATAAAGAAAAAGTACACACCTACATCAATTATCAAATATTAAAGTATATAAAATAAAATATTAAAGTATAATAAAATATTAAAGTCTATAATAATATATCATTTACTTTCGAATTTTCTATAATAGTTTAGATTTAAGATAAATTTGTTTCTAATAAGAAAAATCATATAATTTGCATACAATTACTAGCTTTACTCTTGTGGCTTTGGTCAACTACAGAGGGGACCTAGTTATGATCCATCATTCCATATTTGCCACATCATTTCTGATCATTTCATCTGAGTCATACTAGTGCATATATTAGTGCATTTAATGCAATAAACTTTTCAGCTTTTTAATATTTGTATTGATAAAACATATATTACTTAATAATGTCAAGGTCAACATGTGCAGGTGGAATGCAGTGCTATTAATTAGTACATTATAACAACTATATGAAACGATAAGATTCAAAAATATATATAATAAAATCAAATTGAAATGTATAGCATATTTTTTTAAAATACGTAGTATATAAATTCAACATAAAGTACGTATATTGTTGTTTACTTGTATATATGTTTAATAAATAAGTGTAATAAAATAATTTCTAATTAGCACTATAGGTTTAAATTAAAAGTAAGTAGGTACCAATTACAACTTTCAATGACATAAAACACAAATAAACAACATATCTTTGCACATTACTTTAAAGTATACAACTATAAACCTTTAAAAGTATATTTATTGAGCGTTTAATATAAAAACTTTGCAAAACAACTAATATATGATATATTTTTTACTGTAATAAATTAAAATCAGCCGCTATTTAAATATATAAGTCTATTTTAATCAATTTTAATAGAAATAGCGATACTGTTATTGATGTCTTATTTCGATATATTAAAAGTTTTTGTAATTCAAAAAATATTTTAATATTATTTAGGATATCGTACTTACTGCAGTATTTACAAAACAAAGTTAAATAAAAATAGCATTTTTTACAAATCCATTGTTGGAAAAAATCAATTATGCTTTATTACGTTCGGAAATTATAGCAATTTATATTTGAATTACAGAAATTATTTTCTTATTATTTAATATTCAAGATAATTTTTTATGGCTTATAATTATTTTAAAAAAATTTACAAATCATATATAAGAAAATAAATTAGTTGTATTCATAAAGTATATTTAAAAAATAACCTTATTTTTGAACTGAGTAAAGTATATTATTAACGTCGGATACTCTTACTAGAATATTAATTTCTTTTGTTTTCTTAATTATTTTTAATATTAAATAATAGTATAAATAAATAAAATCAATTTATAATGTAACTATATAAATTTATTAATTATAAAAATTGTTTTTCATATCTTTCTGGATAAAAACGAATACAAAATCTCGACTCTATCGACTAACAATCGATAACTAAGCATATTAAATGATTGGCAATAATTTTTAATATGCCAACTATATTCAGTTGTCAAAATATCTTATCCTTGTATTGTATATTATTAAATTTTTCAAAATAAATTAAAATTATATTATAATTATGTATACAGAAGTAGATGTATTTGTTAGCAATTTTACTCTCATAGATCCTGAAATATATCAACTATGGATAGAGGGCTGTTCATGTAAGTTATAAGTTAAAAGAATATATTTAATTCCAATATTTATCTCAGCAGCGTATTTCTTTTATTTTTGTTTCTAATGGTATTTTTAATTAATAACACACTGAATAATGGAACTTATTTCTCTAATACATAAATCTCGTTGTTTCTTTTGATACGGATATATATTCCTTATCGCGATATACTGCAGTTAAGGCGCGAAATTCAAACTTATTTACTAGAATAATATGTTCAATATATTCTTTCTAAATCCAACACTTTCTTTTTTACATTGTACATTTTAAAATGTGATAAACTGAAGCTACTAACAGTTAATTAATATTGATGATAATATAATACAGACCATTTAGCTTTTTCTTCCACCTTATGAATAAAAAAAATCAACTACTGTAGTAAAATTTTCATATCTAAACTGCTTCCAAGAGATATAGGTTCAAATCCTGTTATATGAATTTTTTTATATGGTTTCTAAAAAAAACATTTATAATTTGTCATATGACCAAGCAGGTAAAGCGCCAGGTAAAAATTTCCTTAATTATATAAAAATAATTTTATTTTAGCAAGTGAAGCAGTATCAACATTACATCAGAGAGCCTCGTCAAAACTTTTGGGAGCAACAGTGGAACTTATTGCTAGTGATGTATTAGATCATTACAGGTAATTAGAAATAGGACTTATCCTACCTGTTTCTATTTATATATGTACAAAAAAAATAGCTTCAGTTTGTATCCTGCATATAGAAGAAGGAACCTTGTGTTAAGACAGTGTTCCCTACTCAACAAATTATTTGATGGTTGTGGATTGTAAATCCGGGGGATTAAATGGTTTTCATTTCCATGCTTTGGTAATAAAACAAAGCAAGCCAATATAATATAAAGCAAATCTAGTATATTATAACTATATAAATATGTATATTTTGTTTTTCAGAACATTTGCTCTCTTAGAAAGACTTTTAACAGTTCCATCTAAATTGTCAGAGCAAATGATATTTCAAATAGATGAACCGACTAAGCATATGTTAATTGAAAAGTAAGTAAAATTTCCTATCCTTTTTCTCAGCTTCATGCTTTTACATATCTACACATTTATCCAAGAATCCACATCTACACTTGTGATATCTCAACCACATACATGATCTCACAGCCACACATTTGACACCTCATGCTCAAACATGATCTCACATCCACACATGTGATATCTCATCCACAAATATGATTTTACATTCACATACGTAATCTCACATTCACGCATGTGTTACCTCATGCACATACATGATCTCACATCCACACATGTGATATTCCATCCACATACATGATCTCACATCAACATATGTGATCTCACCTACACATTTGATTAATCCCCAAATTAATGAATTTTTCAATTCTTGTTTCTGTTCAACCAAATAAACTCTACAGCTTTATAATATTTTTTTCAGGTATTACGATTTAGATGATGCAGTGATAAGAGAGCTGTTAGGAAGAAAGCTCTCATCAAGACATAGAAAGGATTTGGATGAAGTATATATTTTTTATGTGTTATTTTTACTGTTTGACATAGTTAACTTAGTGACACATCTCTCTGTTCCCAAGTTTCTCTGATTTTCATTAAAAGATAAAATTAAAGAAATACTTAAATCTATATACTAATACCAGTCGTGGCGCAGGGGCACAAAGTGTGACTGTAAAACCGACTTTTTGTGGGTTCGATCCCCACTCGAGGAGATGAAATATTTACTTAAATTTATATTTCCATTTCTTCGCTCTGGTGTCAAGGTTAAGCGCGCAATGCCTCCAGAATTCGGCAGAAAGTGGGGAACGGAGTGTCTTAACATAAGGTTCCCTCTGCCTACCTTGCTGTGTGCGGGATACAGCGTGCTGATTATTTATTATAGCTGATTTATTTTATTTTAATATTTAATGAATAACTTTCTTTTGAAATTATAATTCTAAGTAAGTTGCCAACAACATAAATAAGTTGTAAACGGGCGTATGAAGTTCAGCGTAGCTTGGTGAGAACGTATGGCTTAATATGCAACGCGCGGGGAAGTTATATAAGAGGCGCAGGTTCAAATTCCGTTACGTAAAAATTTTTATACTTTTTCTATTAATTATTTGAGGTCAGTCGTGGCGCAGTGGCACAAAGTGTGACTGTAAACCGACTGGTTGTGGGTTCGATCCCCACTCGAGGAGATGAAATATTTACTTAAATTTATATTTCTTCGCTCTGGTTCCGNTGTGCGGGATACAGCGTGAAGCTAATTTAATTTAAATTTTTTTAATTTTAATTTTTTCTATTAAAAAATCTATTGTAATTCCAGGTGGCAGAGAGGTCAGGAGCACCCTTACGTTGTTGTAGACGTCAATTCGACAATGTCAGGAGGGTTTTTAAGGCGGTCGAAGAAATGCCGGGGAACGTCGTGGCCAACATTAGATCTACTTTTCTTATATCCGAACCACTTGCTAAGTAAGTACTCCATTACAGGGCAGACAGACAGAAGTGGGCAAATTTTGATTGCAATTACCAATTAAATGACTGGATATTGTGAAAACAAAAAAATAATGTAAACATTTGTTCATTTTTATGTTTTTTTTACAAATTATTACCATTTTTTTTTACAGAAAATACGGCGCTGTAGTATTTATAGCGTGTATGAGGTTCGAAACGGCGAAGCGTAAATTGCAATATTTGTCATTCAATGATTTTTATCATTGCGCTCAGGTAATTATGATTTTTTTATATAATAATATGTAAAAGATGATATGACAATTTGTCTTTATGAATGGATTGAGGAATTATAGTAGAAACTCGATTATCCGGACTAATTACTGACGTTAGGTATTTACACAGATAAATCATAGGTATATTTCACATACATCTTCGATGGCTTGGGATGACGGCGCTACGAATGGTTTGAAGAGAAATATTTCGAAAGAGCGACGAGTTGTTATAGTACATGCCGGTTCAGAGCCTGGTTTTGTTCCAAATGAGAACTGGTGCTTATCATATTATAGTAATATAAGTAGTGAAAATTATGAGCAATGGGTACGCAATTGATCCCCAATCTTCCCAACAATTCTGTAGTAGTTGTAGACAACGTTTCTTAAATATTATAGGTTTGACGAAGCAGCACCTTCATTAACTGCATTCTGCTGTTATGGCAGATTGGTTTTCTTTATGAATTTTTTTATGGAAAAAGACAAAAATAAAAAGTATGGGTCACCTAATGGTAAGTGACTACCGCCGCCCACGACCCCGTGCAGCACCAGAGGAGCTACAGGTGCGTTGCCGGCCGACAAGGTGGAGATAGACGCGCTTTTTGAAGGTACCCAGGTCGTATCCACCTGAAAGTTGCTGCAGGTAGGGCATTCCACAGTTCCGTGGCGCGTGGAAGGAAGTTCCTACGAAACCGCACAGTAGTGGAGTGCCACGTATCCAGGTGGTGTGGATGGTATTTGAGATTTGATTTTATTTTCTCTTAGATAAATCTCATTTTTTCCGTCATATTATCTATCGACGGATCGTTTTTTTATTCGCCCACAATTTACCTGATCTATACAGCCCTTAAAAGCCAATTTTTAAAAAGTAAGTGACGGACTAATTAATTTAATTTGATTTTAAGTGAAGGATATATCTCATCTGTTGTCGTAGATCTTTCTTCTTATCAATATTTGCTTAGCTTTTTTAAATATTTTTATTTATCTGTAGTATCTATCTGTTTTTTTTAAGCCAATCAAATATCAAGCAAGTTTAGTGTTAATTTTTACTATTGTTCGTATTTCGATTTTATTTTCATTTTATTGCTAAATATTTTTGCAAAATAACACTGTAGCTAAGCGCCATTCTTTATAAATTTTTGCTTTTATATTTGACATTTTATTTATAATATTTAAACTTTATTTTTAATAAATTTTCATGTATTTTTATTATTTTATGTAATACCGTAGTAAAGCTACTTTTTAATTTGAATTTGGATTGACGAAGATTTGGATGTGGCCCCATTGTAATAAATACAATTCAGTTTTTTATTTCATTTTCAATTAGCTTATACATAAGTTGATTTTACATGTTGCTTAAGATGCACTAATTATTATAATATTACTAAGTTAATATACTCTACTACGCCATTTTGTATATATGATATTATACTCACATTTCAAATTAAAGAAGTGACAGCGTTGCACTCGACTGTATTTGAGTGCTGTGACGGGCTCGCGGGGAGCGGACGTAATTCTACTACGCGTGCTTCTCATATGCAATAAGGATGGTGTCGGACTATAAGAAACTATTAAAAGATACATTTTCCAACATACAATGTACTTATGACTTAAGTGTTAATCGCGGTTCGTTGTCCGGATAATCGTGAATCCGTATAACTAAGGCCGGATAATTGAGTTTTTACTATATTATTATTTTTTAAATATTGTTATGTTAATTTTATTTAATCACTTTTTCCTACTTTTTATTTAACGTGAACTTTATTTCACAAATTACATTAGGGATCCATATTGCTCACTTTCGATAAGACGATTTCTAGAAACTTCTAACAGTATTGCCATGTATTGAGTGCTTCCAATAGAAATTTAAATAAAATTTAATTAAGCTAAATAAAATAATTTATTTGGCCTTACATAAATAGTATTAGACAAAATAAACTACCACGAGAAATCGAACCTGTATCTGTAATGCTTCTTCCATTCAAAGGCGATAATGTTGAGCTGGACGTACTCGTGCACCGGCCCCGAGTACTACGACACGGAAATGGATCGCGAGTTCCTGCTGGAGCTGCGAGAGCTGAGGATACTGCTGGACAAGGAAAAGGAGCATAAACAGTGAGTTGTGGAGTTTTTGAGCTTTTTGCTTGGGAAGTCAACCCTGGATGAGAGAATTATCTTTCAAGTATGAAAAAGGAAGAGGGGCGAAAGCAGTGAGGTTTTGTGTGGGAGTTTTTTTTATTAGATGAGATAGAGAATGGACTTCCAGAGTCCCGGAGCTTCCTGGATTTTTTAGTTTTATATTATCTTCTTAGGTGGGATTGAGAAAGTTGGATACCGCCGGACGAAGAGTTTTGGGTTTTTTTTTTGGATGGAAATTGAATCCTGGATCTTACATTAGTAAAATGTAAGATGACAATTTTTGATATTGGTATTGATGTTCTCAACCCATTGTAGTTATGGGCTCGAACCCACTCAGGAAAATATTTATTCCTTACATATATTAACGAAACCACTAGCTCACTCGCTAGTCACTATTATGGCATCAACCGACTGTATATAGAGCATTTATAAACAAAGTTTTTTTCCGCTTCATCCATACCGCTACACTTAGTTCCGCCACTAAAGATGGAAAATCGAGAACTGTATGATATATGAAAGATATGTGAATTTACAAGTTTTTTTTTTCAGTCTAATTTGTATGCGTTTGAAACCGAAGTTGTTGGAGAAGTCGTATCAAGAGTTGGAATTAAATTTTAGGTAGGTTTAAATCCGATTTAATTTTTATTTAAATTTACTGAATGCTTAATACAAACCATTTTTGTTTTCATTTGGTTGTCTTAAGCGCTCTGACCAACTAAGCTAATACGTTCTCAAAGAGCTACGTCGAAATTCTTATACACTTGTTACAGCTTATTTATGTTGTTTAATTATTTATAATTTAGTTTTCTATGTATTAAGTGCATTAGTGTTACCAAAATATGTTTTTTTTTAATATGTAACACAGAAAAAAATGGAAATTTCTTTTTACAAATTATTATTAAAAAACCGACTGCGAAAAAAAAATAACCGTCCAATAATTACAATTTCGTGAATAATTGCTATTTAAATTCTTTTATTATTGATGAACACATACACAAGTCATTTTTTTACAAAATTCTACAAATATGCATTGACAGTAAGGACCCGATCTTAATTTTAGAGAGAAGATTTATTTGGTTGAAGAATGGCTCCAGACTGTCAATCCCTCTTATTTAAAAAAAAATATGGGTAAAAATGGCAAATGTTTTTTATACAGATTATATACGCGAGCATTAGTGGGTTTGGCGTGTAACTTGCATAGGGGCAGAGAACTGAGGTCGCTATTTACAGATTTATTAGAAAAGTAAGTATTTTAATGTAAAATATGTACACAAAATGTTTACATAAATTGTATCTTGTCATTTTGATGCTATATTACTGTAAAGTTTCATCTAAATCCGTTTAAGAGATTTTATGTGAAAGAGGAACAAACATAAAAATTCATGATATTAGTAGGACTAGTAGGAATATGTTATAGTTTTATTTATATAGAGGCGGTCATGGCGCAAGGGCACAAGGGTGTTATTGTAACGCGACGATTGTGGGTTCGATTCCCACTCAAGGGAATCAATTATTATTTCTTAATATTTTCATTTCTTCGCTTTGGCATCAAGGCAAAAGCCCGGCCTTGAGTTCCGCCAATCAACATGCAATGACTTAAAAACAATCTGGGGTAAGTAGAGAACAAAGTGTCTCAACACTAGGTTTTCTCTGCCTGCTGTATTCGGAATACAGCGTAAAGTTGATTTTATTTTATTTTTTTTAATTTTTTTATTTATATACTTCAAACATGACGTAATTGAATCATTTAATATATTTCAATACTTATTAAGAAAAGTTTAAAAATATGAACGCAACGGGATTTAAACCCGCGCTTATTTAGAAACATTCCAATCGCTCTGACTAACTAACTATACGTTCTCATCGAGCTACGCCGAAATTCTTATACGCTTGTTACAACTTATTTATGTTGTTAGCATCTCTGTAGGGAGATTTTTACAAATTTCGGCTACCCAAAGATAATTACTAAGAATTATCGTCTTGCAAATATATTTTTCTCTTCTAAGTGTGGAATATTTAGTTTCCTCACTCTGATAACAAGGCAAAGCTCGACGTTGAGCTCCTGCACTCAACACGCAGCGCCTGAAAAAATTCAAGAGAATGCGTTCAATGATATAAAAAAGGTCCCGCCTCGGCACTTGCGGTACTTGCGCCGGTCCTCTCAGGGCTGCGGGGTTATAGTGAACTGATGGTCAATTACTTGACGTTCAAAAAATTAAACATGTAAAATCTTATTATAAACAAAAATTTCGATTTTAACTATTTAAAACGGGCGATGCAGCGAGTGGGTCGTTAGTATTGCTATAAAAATGCATTTCTCATTTATTTCAATTTTTTTATTAGATGTATAGAGCCCTTGCGTATGGGCACTTGGCCGAAAACTGATCTGGCGCAGTTCCTCTGCGCCTACGAACAGTGCGCGCTGCAAATGGATGTACTGAGGTGGGTGGAGTTGGATTTTTTATAATTAGTATTGTTTTTCGTTTTTTTATGGATCAGCTTCACACTGTATCCCGCACACAGCAGGGTAGGCGAGGGAACTTAGTATTAAGACACTCCGTTCCCCACTTTCTGCCGAATTCTGGAGGCATTGCGTGTTGAGTGGCAGAACTCAACGCCGCGCTTAACCTCGACACCAGAGCGAAGAAATGGAAATATAAATTTAAGTAAATATTTCATCTCCTCGAGTGGGGTTCGAACCCACAACCAGTCGGTTTTACAGTCACACCTCGTGCCGCTGCGCCACGACCGGCCTCATTTTTTATTGATGTGGATTATTACTCACAATACTCGGTCGCGTTCGCGTGGCACAGCGTGTGACTGCAAACGCGAGCTTGTGGACTCGACTCGAATTTGGGTTGAATGAATCATTTAATATGTTAATTTCCTCGGTCTGCTAACAGCACAAAGAGCGGTGATGAGTTCCGCCATTCAACACGCAATGAACACTAGGTTCAGGAATTACTGGTTTGGTTTAAAAAATCTTTTTGTATTGGATAGTCCATTTTCGGTGAAGCCTATGCAGGCTATATTACATTTCGTATATGACAGAAATTAATTTTAATATACTTTTTTTTTAAATAAATTGTTGATTGAAAATATTAAAATATGCTACTTATCTAGAAAACGTATAAAAATTTGAACGTAGCGGGACTCGAACCCGCGCCTCCTGGAAACCGACCAGGCGCTNGTCCCGCTACGTTCAAATTTTTATACGTTTTCTAAATAAGTATTTTTCTTTCCTAAGTGTGGAATAACACTTTAAAAATGTTTAAAAAAAAATTAAAATACGTTTTTTTTTTATTTCAGGGAAGCTGATTTAAAAAGTGTATGGGAGAGATATATGAGGGTAGTTAGTCAGTGTCTTTTGACTATGTATCATCCTTAATATTAATTATTTTATATGTATAAAAATATTATACTAATTTATTAAAACAAAAAAATGTTAATTCAAATAGATTTTTGTAAGTACGTTTTAAAAGGAATGAATCTAAAATTACCACCGGCTCGGAAGGCTTCTCTTCTGCTGAGAAGAGCCGGCAATAAACTCAGCAGTTTCTCTTTTCTACATAAAAATTGCAATTTTATTATTAAACTCGCGACCTACAGATGGACAAACTTATAGTTACATTTACATATAAATTATACAAAATATTTTCATTTCCTCGCATTGGTAACGAGGTAAGTTCCGCCACTAACACGTAATGAAAGTGTGTGAGCGCGAGACAGAGTGTGTGTGGATACAGCGTTTTTTTTCTTATTTAAGTGTGGCATAAAAATAATGAGTAATATTTATTAAATGTTGTTATTAACGTGTTTTTCTGTTTCATTTTATATCAATTACTTATACAATGTTTTCCTCATTCATATTAGATAAAAGCATTACGGACTCGATGCAATCGTAAACGTTTAGTTGTAACTTTTGAAGTAATATTTTCCGTTTCTCACTATCTTAATTATCATTGATTTCATCTTCTTGTTCAAATTCATTCACTATCTCTGCTTTCTCATTGCTTCCGGACTCTGATAATAAATTCACATTTTCTGTATTCTTGTGACGTTTCCTGACTTTTTGTTCGTTTGCCTAGTATTTTCCATAAAACGAAAATTTGACTGATTTAATGCCAGACGAAAATTCTTGTGAATATTAAAATTAATTATTTTTAAACATATTGTAAGCATATTGTATTTTAAACATAATGTATAGATAATGCACATGAGCAATTGGTTTTAAAGTTTACCATTGGCACAATACATGCATTCCTTTTGGTTGTCGTAAAACCAAGGAATTTGTTCAGAACTATAAAGAAACTTTGAAGATCGATGAGACTTGCTACTGGGGGGCTACTTCAAAGGTACTTGGATGGCCAAATATATACGAATACATAACATACATAGCATATTCTTTCGAGGTAGTCGTAGGGTCCGTGACGTAGCGGATAGCTAGGAGGGATGAAACGGCCACGTTGCGCATCGGCAACTGTCTATCCCTGAAGTGAACGACTTAGGAAGCGATGGTTGGATATCCTGTTGCATTAAATAAGTGTCAATGAACTAACCACCGAGGATATTGAATACCAAAGCAAAGTGGAGCCAGATCTTGCCATCAAAAGCCAGGAATAACTCCTCGTAGAACAGAAAACCTTTATTACATAAGTGCACGGAGACAGTCGAATTAAAAGGGTATTCTATAAAGAATTTATTATATTATTTAGTTCAAACGAAATATAAATCTAATTTAATTAAACACAACATACTAATATATATCAAGATCCGGAATGCTGGAATTTATCTCAAGCAAGTATCAAAAATTCCAGTTTTGCTAGAATGGTCCGGTATTGTGACCCCTAAAAACATTTCTTACATTATGCATTAACTCAACTTAGATAAAACTATAATCGCTTCCAAAAAGCGTTTAATTAGTTAAAACTATTCTTCAGAACATACCCCATGATAAATGGGAAATATTCTGAAGAATAGTCCCTATATGGGATAATAATGGGGACCCAATGATTCGAACGGCTCTACGTTGTATGTGATCAAATCGTTGAAGTTGATATTGGGGTGCACAGAGATGAGAACAGTACGCCATACGAGGCCGAACCAGGGCCCAATATAGGGCTAATCGGTGTTTTAGCGTGAAGTACTGTCTCGCTGCTGATGACTGCTAGTTTCTTCGAGGCCAACTTGGCCTTGCTTTCCAGATGATCGCGATACTGGGAGTCGCTCAAGGAAACGAGGGCCAGGCGTGGTTGTGTTTTGAAAGTCTGGCGATTGTTATTATATAACTAATCAATTTGACAAAAATATGTCATAGATCTGAATAACAACAAATGACAAAAATATGTCATAGTTTTCTTGATATCTAGGGGCTTAAATGTCTTAATGAAGTTTTTTGTATTGACTGATTTAAATTTAAAATCTACATTATATTTGTGTACGCTCTCCTTAAGTAACAATTCGGCGACGGTTGTGGAGGATATCAGTGTATCGGTTGTGGGAACTGGAATATAAATAAGTTATGATCCTTAGCCTTTCCAGTTTCACAATTTATTGTTCCATGTCATTTCAATTTTATCAAAAGATTCATAGGCATACATGGACAGCTTTTGCCATGGAACATACTTTTTACCTGTATTTTTTAGGTTTATGTTATAATGAAAAAAAAACACAAAGATATTTTAATTTTTTTTTATTAAATATCATGTCACTACAATACAAAGTGACCGTATCACAAACCATAAGTACTTTGTACATTGGGATACAGATTATAATTCAGAGGAAAAAAATGTTTATTCTATTTATTTATATGTAAACTCGTATTATTTCAGAAAACTCATTACTTAAGAAATAATAATAAATTTTAAAAATTGTCAGAAAAGTTAAAACTAAAAAAAAAGCGCGGCGTTGAGTTCTACTACTCACCAAGCAATCCCCCAGAATTCGGTAGAAAGTGGGAAACGAAGTGTCTTAGCACGAGGTTCCCTCTGCCTACCCTACTGTGTGCCGGATACAACGTGAAGTTGATGTATATAAAAAATAAGTTTTTGAAAAAAAAGACGTTTAATAATGGTTAAGAAGATTAAACTTAATTTAATGAGTATTCTGAAACAATATTTCTATTTATTTACACCTATAACCATAAATTATACTTACAAAAAAAATACAAACTACACATAAGTACTTGAAATGTCAATAAATCGATTATACTTAGATTTTTACAATTAAATAGTAATAAAAGGAAAAACACCAACTATTAAAAACTGACTTTAAAAAATAAAGTGACAATTTAAAACTCTTTGGTGAAATAGCAATTTTAATGCCATTGAAAAAATCTTATAAAAAAATTACATATCTATTTCAGGAACAAAGAAACAATTTATCTTTAAAATAAAAATAATAATTATATGAATTTTAAAAAACTGACAGGACAGACAAATTAAGTTTATATAGTACTGATATTATAAAACTGTACGCAGAAAATGTAATCTAGTGTTAAGACAACAATTGAACCGTTTGAGAAATGGATGTACCATTGTTTCTACAATCATATACCCTCCAGGCTTTATTTTTACTATGTAAAAGCGAATTACATAAATTATATATTTTTATTTACATAAAATATTGATGAATTTAAGTGTTAAAATAAATGATTATAAAAATACCATTGAAAAGGCAGTAATTTATTTTTACCAATAATACTTTTAACATATAATTCATATTTTTAAACATAATATAAAAATAATGTATTTATTGTTTCATTTTTTTCTGCTTTTGTTTAAAAAGTATGGTTAAGCAGGAAGGGATAAACATTTTTCAAATAAAAAGATTAATATTAACTTATTGTTTAAATTAGTTGATTTCATAATTATTTTTAATTAATAGTAATAATAGCTGCACAAAAACAAAAAATATATATTACGCATTTAAATAAAAAAATAGAGTTATAAGTACTACGTACGAAATGCATTTTTTTTTAAATTTTATATAGATTTTTTTTGGGAATGTCTTCTATGCTTAAACATTACTATCTAAAAATCCAATCACACTTTTTAAATAAAAAAAAAGTATTCGAAAAATGTCAAAAGCATTATTTAAAGAAATTCTTTTTTTTTTCATATTATTTTTTTACATAAACAAAAAAAATCAAGTTAGTTTTCCTATATATAGATAATTTCATCTTTTAACAACTACACACACGACACTCAAGGCACGTTTTTCCCCAAAAATTTTAAAATGTACGATTTAGTGCCCAATTTTTTTTAGATATGCGTGCAATGTTTGCTTTAATTTAAAAAGAAATTTAAATTTTAAAATGTACTCAACATTTTTCACTTTCCACTCAATAGACCAAATTTTATATTCATATTGCTTTAAATATTTTGATGAAATTTGAAGGAATGTTTAAAAAAATTGTGCTATAATACTGCAATTTATACACATTTTGCGTTTTTTTTTAAATAAATGTAGCTTATTTACATTATTCCTATACTTATTTTAATATTCGAAGTGAATATTGCTATTTTTTTTGACACTTCTAATTAATTAATTATATACATAACAAATTTAGGGTCATATACAATTTTTCATTTATTTAATTAAAAAAATATTTAATACAATAATAACATATTATTTCGTAATAATTTTAAAAACATCAAAATGCAATTCAATAAATAATCAAGTCACGACATCACAACATCCACCTATATACAGCATGTCCCAAAAATGACAACCAACATAAAATGCAAATTTAAGTGTCAAAAACATTCTTATACATTGTGTTCAAAAATCGTTATTAAAAATCAGTATTTGGGAGCGAAAAAATCACTATTAAACGCATGTCCAATGCACTTTCGAGTCACTATCATGGACACTATCCTTGTATAAGGTGTTCAGAGAAACACTCCGCGACCGAGTCGTCCCAAGAAGGAAGCAATTTACGCCACTCATATGTCTACTTCGCAAATTTTCCTCTTTTGGGGAAATCCAAATTTGTCCTTTTTAATAACTTCTTGTTTTAGACGTTGGTATGTGTCGAGCCTGGATAAAGCGTATTCCTGTGGAATAAGTGGAATATTATAATAACAGTTTTTTTTTACTTTGACGTTATATCCGGCATATATAGCAGGGTAGACAGATGGAAACTAGTGTTAAGACACTCCGTTCCCTATTTACCGCCGAATTCTGGAAGCATTGCGTGTTTAGTGGCAGAACTCAATGTCACGCTTCAACTCAACATCAGAACCAAGAAATGAAAATATTAAATAGTTCATTTCCTCGACGATCAGTGAGCGTCGAACCCACATATTTATAAATAAAAGAAAATATAAAAAAATGCATCTTACCCAATAACCAAAAGGAATTTGACTCTTAGAAGCGTTAACAATTGACCAAAGACACCAAAACAAGTGACTGGCTAACGCAAACGCGTCAACTTCGTTCAACAACTGATTAATGTCATCTATCGATGGCTGAGCATCCTTATCCTCTGATAAATTAGCGTGATAATGCTTCAAATACTCCTTTATGAAGATTTCCTACGAATACAAAAGGAATTTTATAACAATTTAAGCTGACAATTTTTTTTTTTGTAAAAGTTTAACTTTTTTTCTATGTTTAAAATTATAACGGTCTTATTTTCAATTTTGTGAAAAAGTTATTATTATTATTATATAATTAAACTGTAATGGCACAAATTTATAATATTGATTATTTGATCCATTGTTTAGAAAAAAAATTACCATCAATTCAATGAGATACAATATTAGTGTCTAAAAACCACAGATAATTAAATATTAGGAAAAAATAAAAAAAATCCTTAAAGAAGTTGCCATACGTCAATTTACACGATACCGTGGGAAAGTCCGCTAGAGTATTTAGAATATATTCCTCTCTCATTTTTTTTCTCCGGTGGCCATTTTAATACAGCAGCTAGAAATCAAGCATAAACAAACACAAGCTGCGTAGTGATTGTTTTAACGCTATTTATATTGTACTAATTATGTCAATTTTCATATAAAAAGAACTTGTTTAAGAAAAAAGAAAAACATTTCTACATGTAAATTATAAAAAAGATAAAATATTGTTATTTTTGACATAATTAATATTATTTCTGCATCATGAATCATGTTTAAATAACGAATACTTAATATTTAACTATCATTATTATTTAAGAAATTTCGAATGAATATTTAAATACGTAAAAAGTCATTTTTTAATATCAAACTGAACATGGACTTAAGCCTTTATTAAATGTCATTTCTGTGTCAGCCTTAATTTGATAGCGATAAAAAAATGTTTTAAAGTGAGTAAAAAAAAATCATTTACATATATAACGCAGTCAAATTTTGTTTTCTTAACCAAAACGAACGCTAAAATATTATTTACATTACGATATTCAATTTTTATGTAAAATATAACTTTTTAAATAAATTTTGACATTTATTAAAAGCATAACACAATTCAACGTTAAGTTACGAACCTCGATACGTAATGGCGCACAGACCATCCGTTTTCTGGAACTTTAAAGAACATGATCAAAGCAAAGAGACTAACTGGTAATTTTGCTTAAAAATTAAAAGAAAAGTCGATTAATATTATAAAAAAGTCACTACATATTAAATCCAAAAAAAAAAACAAAAATTTTTTTTTTTTTTCAAAAATACGTCAAAGACAAATTTACCAGTTCGAAACAACCTGTTTAAATATAATGTGAAAATTTCTTACAAAGCTATTTTATTCCTCGCAATAAGTTTAAGCCGTGAATATTATTTAAGCTCGAATAAAAAAAACCAAGTTAGTAAGTTTAAAATTTAAACCGAAAAAGAAATCCAAAAATAAATCTAAAACAAAGACGTGTTCGATGGTCATCAAAAAAAAACCTCAGAACCAACCATCTAACACAAAAAAAACCATGAAAAATTACGAAATTTCCTCACCTTCTGCTCTAAAGTGGGACAATTCTCTTGATTTTCATAGTAAAACGGATGTTTCGGGTTAGTATAGTCATAGGACCACTCTTGGAAGTGGTTGGCTATATCGAATCCCCTGTAGTTATATGCGCAGTACTCAAAATCTATCAGAACTAGTTTCGGTTCACCAGAATCTGATATATGACTGATGATGGAGTCAGATGTGTTTGTATCGTCGTATTGTGTTAGTACGTATTGCGTTTTTTTAGCTTCGTCGTATGTGAATTCGTCGTCTGATGCCGATTGTATTTCATCTTCTAACATTAATATGTTACCTAGAACAAAGAAAGGGTGATGTTATCGCTGTTTCTATAAATTTATTCATACATAATTATAATTTATCACTTTCATTCGCATCCAAACGACTCTCATTTTGGAGATATATTTCAGCGTTCTACTCCGCGTAGCTTTGCGCTATCTTGTTTAGCTTTATTTTTTTTATATGCATAGAAAGCGCGGAAAACAATAGCCTATATTTTTCATTATTTTTATTAATAGTCTCGGTTTTTGCGATATATGGAGATCCTAGAGATAAAACTCGCCATTATTCTTTTTTTATGCTATTTCTTTATTACAATTATTTAAAAAAAAGAAGAAAAAAAAATCTGTTCCTATATTTCGTAATAATAAATTTTATTATAACTAATTAATATAATATAATTTAATTATAACTAATAAAATTACCTTCTTGCATATCATTGTGACAGAAAACGACAGGGGATTCAACTGACGCCAAAAACTTCTTCATCCATTCGACTTCTTTGTCGAAATCTATTGATTTTAGTTGTTTTATTATATTTTGTTCTTCTTCGTTCTGAAATACAATTTTTATTTTAAAAAACTTATTTAGAAAATAAAAATCAATGTATAAAAAACCGGACAAACGCGAGTCGGGCTCGCCCACCGAGGGTTCCGTACAAATATGGCTGGAGTTTTTTCTAAAGATCAATCATAAGTTTTAATTGAGCCAAGAGTCCTTTTATTCTATACCTCATTTGAAATAGTGGCTTTAATGCCAAATTTTGCGTTCCTGAGATAAAAGGTTCTAGACAGACAGACAGACAGATAGACGGGCGGACGGACGGATAACAAAGTGATCTTATAAGGTTTCCTTTTTTTCCCTTAAAGGTACAGAACCCCGAAAAAGTACCATTTTCTACCAAAATAATAAAATTAACATTATGCAGTATAACAATAAACATTGAGAATTTATTTTTGTAAATGCGACGGTTGCGAGTTCGATCACCAGTAGGTGTAATTAATTAGTTTTCATTTTCCCACCGTGATTAGTCCTATGTAATGTCAGTATAAAAAAGAATATAAAACAAATGCATTAACAATTAACTAAATGGTACTGACCATGTGTGCAAAATGAATGAAAAGCAATAATAAAAAGTAAACAAAATAAAACAACCTACTAAATCCTACCAAAATAGTACAAAATGGTATAAATTTCTTACCTTCCCACTCGCACTATCCGACAGTCTGTCCTCTTTGACAGTTTTAATCCACTTGCCCATCGTCTTCCACAACCAGTTGGGCTCTTTGGACAATGGCACATCCATGGAGTGTATGGCGGACATTTTTTCAGCTATTTTCATTGATAACGCCGGCTCTGATAGTTCTTTTGTTAGGAGCGATCTTGCCTGAAAATTATAGTTTTTATATTGTAGAGTACATTGTAAAGAACGAAGCGAAATCAGTGCCCGTGATGTCAATCGATCAACTCTACAGCTTACTTTAAGGACGTATAATTTCATACTTAGAATAGAAAAATACTTTTTTATTTCAAATCTTGGACGGATTCGAAGAGAAGCGGGTTCAAATTTTTGTTAATTTTCTATAAAAAGCATATTTCATTCCTAAGTGTAAAATAACACTTTAAAAACAATGTATATTATATAAAAAAAAAACTCTTGTAATTTTCTTCAATAAATATGCATTTCCCACAGTAATTAATAGGCAATTATATTGATTCTTAACAACCAATACAACATAATATAGATTATACTTATAGTTTCAGAATACTTTTCAGTATATAAAAAAATACTAATAATATATTATATATAAAACTTTTTGGAGATTGAATACCATACTCACAGGTATATACTGTTCAATCCTACCACCGGAGAAGACACCGTGGAGCTTAGGGCCGAGCCGCCTTTCAGATAGCAACGTGAAAATAACTGACTCGGTGACTATCGCGTCCATTGCGCGTTCACCGTGAACCTGTCCGTAGATCCTTAGGAGTACCTTTAAAAAATAATATGATACATAAACTCCTAAAGTCACTCTGTATCCCGCATATAGCAGGGTTGGCAGAGGGAACCTAGCGTTAACATTTCGTTTCACACGCACAGCCCAATTTTCAGTGACAGCTTGTTATGGTATTAAAATATGAGAATAGTTATTCTGAAAAACAAAAAATGTATCATATAAATAAAAAAAACATTCTTGGAATCGTGATTAAACGGGTGATTCGCCCAATCTAGATTATTAATACACCTTATATAAAAAAAAACTATTCTTACAAATAGTTATTTATGCTTCTCTAGTAAGTAAATGATAAAGTTAGTGACCAAACACTCTTTTATTTTTTTAACCAAATACTATATACATTCTTAGACAAATTCCAAAACATACCAATTCATTTTTAAGTTATTCATAATTTTTAGCTCTTGAACCTACTTATCCAAAAGTTGTAAGAAATAAGTACATCTTTTTGTCAACAATGTTTTTATAGATAAATTTTATATAGATTTTTGTTTAAAAACATGCATATAACAAATAAAAATGGAAATCTAAAGATTTGTAATTTAAAACTTAATATAATATAGTTGTAGCACAAAGTGTGACTGTAAACGCGACTGGTCGTGGGTTCGATCACCACTCCAGGAAATGAAATATTTATTTAAATTTATATTTTCATTTGTTCGCTCTGGTGTGCAAAGCGCGGCGTTGAGTTCCACCAATCAACACCTAATGCCTCCAGAATTCGGTGGAACGTGGGGAACGGAGTGTCTTAATCAGCAATCAGGGAATAAGCGTGAAGCTGGTTTAGTTTTTATAATATAGTCTATTTACCTTTTTAGGTTCATCCAAGGAGAAAGAATGGGAACTAAGCAGAGGTTTCTTGTTAAGACGAGCTTCTTCCGTTTCCGGTGAATTCTCTCTTGCGTAACCACCAAGTTTTGATGTGTCTGACGGTAGTGCCACGTAGTATAGGAAGTTTGATAGTCCACCACTGAAAAGATAAGATAAGATTTAAGATTAAGGTATAGGTCATAGAATGACAAGTACTCACAAAGATATTATAAACCTTATAATAAGTCCTACAATATTTATAACATTTTTGTTATTCCACACTTCGTAAAGAAAAATTGTTTTTAGAATGGTTTCTAAGAAGCGCATTTTAAAGTCACGTTTGATTCAAATTTTCATACGTCCTTCAGATTAACTTCATTTAGTTTGTAATATATTTTGTCAACTTCACAACAAAGTAGTAATGTGAAGCAATTAGTAGAATACTTGTAAGAATATTGCTTTAAATAATGTATAATTTGGTCACGATATTTTACACGTGTGTTAAAATAATATATGTAATAGAATACCAACGTGGTACAGCGTACTGTAAGCGTACCGGTGCCGGTTCTATCTTAACTTGGACGAACGATTGATGCCAATTTGTCTTGTCAAAGCGATAAAAAGAAGAAATTTAATTAATGTTCATTTTCTCATTGTGATGTACAATACGCAATGTCTCGAAACGTCTCTTGTACTTGCTATATTGTCGGCGTTAGTGCAGGACCTTATAAATACAAAATACACTTTTTACAATAGACGGTTAAAGATGTTTTGGAAGAGACGTGACTATGAAAAACTGCTCGTGTTGTCGACTCAACGTCCTTACAAACTAACCTATCTTTGCACCACGATAGAGGGATACTTAAAGTAATCAATTTCCTGATAAATGAAAATCCAAAAGCTGCAGTTACAAGGTCCTGCAAAAATTGCAATTGCATGCGTGATGAAAAATCTAATATCTACATTTCCTCCCTCTGGTAACGAGGCTAAGAGCGGCACTGAGTTCCGCTACTCAACACGCAATGCGTCAAGAATTGGACCGAAAGTGGGGTATGGAAGTGTCTCAATAACAACGAAGGTTGCTAGGTTCTATTTTTAACATTTTTGAAGTGTTCCACATTTAGGAAAGAAAAATACTTATTTAGAAAACGTATAAAAATTTGAATATGTTCCGTATTCAAATTTACTAAGCCAGTGATCAGAGCGCCTGGTCGGTTTCCAGGTGACGCGGGTTCAAGTCCCGCTACGATAAAATTTTTATATAATACGTTTTCTAAATAAGTAGTCCAAGGTTCTCTCTCTTCTTTTTGTTCAGCGTGAAGCTGAAAAAAAAACAAGGTCTTGACGCCTTGACGGTCTTGGCACCTTGGGGTGCACTGAGGCCGACGATAAGCAGGATAAAATGTGAAGCTGTAAAAATGTATTACTATCTATTTATCCTGCTATATGCGGGAAAAAGAGGAAAGGTAAAATAATACTTAAAATATATTTTTTTGAGTTTGAGATATTACCCGCAATTTAATATTCGACTATTATACTTATGAATGGTCAGATCACTTTATCTCTCGGCTTCATTTTGATCTTGAATTTAAAGAACAAACAACATTTATCAGTATTTCGTATGCGACAAATGACGTTGTACCATAATAACTGCGTAACAAACTCAAAAGTGGAGCAGAGGAAAATTTCGTATGATAACATGTACAGTATGGGAATGTTCCGCGCTACAGCTACAAATATCAAATAAAAAAAAATCATATCGATAAAAAGGTTATCATCATTTTTTTTTGTTTCCCTGACCTTGGACAAACTGCGTTGAGCTTCCGTCGGCCACCCAATACGCAATGCACATAGAACTGGCGGGTGTGGGGATCTGAGTGTGTTAACTTAAATTAGTTGTTTCTATGCTGTATCCTGCGCATGGTAGAATGGCCGAGGGAATTTGGTAACCTTAGTTTAAAGACATTCCGTTCCCATAAAAAGACTTCCTTTCTCTATTTTTCGCCGAATTCTGGAAGTATTACGTATTGAGTGGCCGAAAATGAACGTCGCCCTTTGCCTTGTTACTAGAGTGAGGAAATGAAAATATTCAATATTTTATTTCCTCGAGTGGTAATCGAACTCACAGTCTGCCGCGTCTGCAGTCACACGCTTATACCCCTGCGCCTTTCAAAGTTAAATATGTTATTGTCAAGTTTTTAAGTATCATCCACGAAATCGGACGTGTCTTGTACAAGATAAATTCTAAGCAACACAAGTATATAAGAGACAGTTTTTTTTACCATTTCAAGAAGGAAACGTGTAAAACATTTACACAAAAAAAAGATAATGTTTTCATTTTTTTTACATAAACTTTTTGCCAATCAAATTCTAAAGTCAACCGACTTTTTAGAGATATTGAGTAAAAACTGTATGGATATACAATAGATTAAAAATGGACTATAACAATTGTGTGGTTGATGTAAGAGGTGTATAAGTAAAATGAGCATAAAAAGTTGATATTGTTAATCCTGATTTTAAATTACTATAATAGTTAAAATTATAATGTCAGGCCAGTCGTTGCGCAGGGGCACACGCGAACAACTGTAGTGAACGTGAAACTAAAAAAAAAACAAAAAAAATATAAGTTTATTTGTAGAATTTAAAAAAAAAACCTGATAAGCGTGGGTCGGGCTGCACACCCAGGGTTCCGTACAAAAATTATAAGTCTCTAGCTTTTTCTGAAATTCAAGCTTAGCGTAGCCCTAGAGCCCTTTCATCTGTTATTTCACTTGAACTAGCGGCTTTAAGATTAAATTTTGCCCCCATTTTAAGATTATTATTTTTTAGCATTAAACCTCTAATATTTTCAGATTTTTTCCCGAACTAGTACTGGCTATAAATTCTAGATGCCAAATTTAATAACTCTAGGTCAACCGGAAGTACCCTATTAATTTTGATTGCCTTTGTAGGGATATATATAGCCATATCTATTCTTTTAATGAAAGTAGAAATACATTTTTTCAGGAAATCATGGGGCCGTAAATCTGATTATATTGTTTGAATTACAACTCGATCTCCAAGTGTTCTTGACAGACAGACGGACAACAAAGTGATCTTACAAGGGTTCCTTTTTTCCTTGAAAGGTAGGGAATTCAAAAAATGGTGAGAAAAGAAAAACAGCGTAGGCTGCTCTCCATCAATTGATAAAGTAGATAATAAATAGCAGGCTCGAAAAAAAGGTTCCAAGAACCAAATTAGACGTTCGATCAAAACTAGGTTCTGCAGTTAATATTTAAAGTAATATGAAAGTATAATTCATTCTTCCAAGTGTGAACTGAGCTTACTAGCGTTGTGATTTTTTAAAAAAAATATGTCACTGTGCCAATTTTTGTAGTTTCATCCTGTATCTCGTTCATAGCAGGGCATGCAGAGGAAAACAGAGGCCACACGGTGTAAGAGCGTAAACTAAACGATGCGGTTTGCTTGGTTACCAGAGTGACGAAAATGAATGTCAAACTTTGGATGAGTACCCCGAGTAGGAGTCAAACCCACAACCGTCGCGTCTACAGTCGCACGCTTGTGTCCCCACGCCCGGACTCCTCCTCCTTAACCTCTAAATCTCTATTTTAATTTCAAGTTTTATAAACTCGATACATGCATGTACTGCTCACTGAAGCAAATAGCTTATTGAAATTATTTGAAAAGCATAAAAAATCCCGTTTACACTCGCAACAGCGATCCAAGGTTGTATACTGTTTACATTTTTTACCTCCTCTATTGTGGATTTCGAATTATAAAGTATTATTACACTTTTTGTCCAAATTCATTCTTTGTTCACTTCTGGGTATTAGTTTAGTTTCGGAGGTTTGAGCTCGAAATTGCTTTTTAACAATGTTGTGCTTTTTTATTGTGTGTGCAGGAGAATATCCATTTTCTTTTTTAGCTTCACGCTGTATCCCGCACATAGCAGGGAATTTACTGTTAATACGCTTCGTTATCCATGCAACGCCAAATTTTCGACAAACTGCCAGTGTAAAAAACGCTGCGTAAACTAAGCGAAATAGAAATTATTTACAAAAAATAATAAAAGAATCAAGGCTTTAACAAGACCTAAGTCTTAGAAAATTTATTTTTATCGCCAAATAATCGATGAAAGTTTTCAATGTAAGTAAGCGTTCAATCTTACGTGTCAAGTACACGCTTATGCATAATTAATAGGCAAAGGTTTATACGTCAGAAGGCTTATTAGATGATTTATATTTTAAAAGTTGGCTATATATCATGAAGAATGGGATTTTTCTTAGATGGGGCTAGGTTCATTACTGCAATGGGCAAAATGATCGTCAAAAAAAATCTATTAATTTAGTAGTTTTAGGGGTCAATGACGAATCAATTATTTTACTGTTTCAAGTGTAAACGTAATTCGATAAGTATGAAAAAAAAATACACAACATTGTAAATAAACTGACGCAAACAAAACAATTAGTATTACAGCAATTATTTTATAATTTAAAAAACCTAACACGTTCGAAGAATAAGAATTATACAAAATAAACAAAACTATACAAATATAAAAACATACCTTATTCTCCTAAAATCCAGTTCACTCGGATCTACACTTTTCCAAGCACCATGTAGATAGTTTCTACATATTCTCCCCGCGACTTCTCTCATCTCCTCCTCAGTACCGCACATTTGGAGTTTCTGGAAAAGAGAAAGTAAAAATGTATACATTACAGCAGATAAATTTGGTCTATAAATGACTAAAAATCCAGAAATTTATTAGATAAGTTTTAAAGTATACATAAGATACTAGTAGATTTAGAGAGGATCTCGGACAGTAAACTAGTAATTAATGCATATTTTAAAAGGACCCTTTTAAAATACGCATTAACCATCAGCTACACTTGGGTTGCAGGTCCCAGGCACGGCTCCGAGCTCCACACCCTGCGCTAAGCACCCGCACCCTGAATGCATGGAATACTAAGAAGTTTCTTTTCGGACTATTCTGGATATGTCAAAAATTCAAATAAAGTGACTTAATTGAAAGTAGCAATTCCTTAGCAAGTTGATTAGTCGATTTTATCATCTAAAATGAAATGCTTTTATTTTATATAATACAAAAGTAAAAAATATCCATTATGAATTATGACGCAGTAAGAACGTGTCATAAGAAAATAGAGGATAGCGACTAAGATAGTGGAATCTAACGCTGCACTTTATCTAGGGCCCGTATTTATAAATCGCTTCGAGTCTATGATCGATCTTGAGATGTCGTTTTTATCCATAGATTATTAAAAATTATCTGTCCTACCGAGAAACTAAAATATTTTTAAATTATATTTAAGAGGTTAAGCGCGGCGTTGAGTTCTGCCACTCAACACGCAATGCCTCCAGAATTCGGCAGAAAGTGGGGAACGGAGTGTCTTAACACTAGGTTCCCTCTGCCTACCCTGCTGTGTGCGGGATACAGCGTGAAGCTAATTTAATTTAATTTTTTTTTTTTTATATTTAAGAGGAAAATATTAGCAAATATGATATTCTCCAAGAAAATAACTCTAGTCTAGGAAAATTATGTTTTGCCGTAAAACATAAAGTATGACTCTTATACCTACCTCTACTTATATGAATGTAGGTAGATATTGTTCCTTAGAAATATGCACGACTATTTCAACAATGTACAACTGTCCGTGACTTTGTAAAGATGTGGTTAATATATAATATTATACGAATTTTGTTTTTAGCTTCACGCTGCATCCTCCACACAGCAAGGTAGGCAGAGAGAACCTGTAAACCTAGTGTTAAGACACTCCGTTCCCATTAAGACATTTCCGTCCACACATAAGAATTATACAAAATAAACAAAACTACTCACTTTCCGCCGAGCTCCAAAACCAGATACAGAGCAAGGAAATGAAAATATTAAATATTTCATTTCCTCGAGTGGGAATCGAACCCACAACCTGTCGCGTTTACAGTCGCATGCTCGTGCCCCTGCGCCACGACTGATCTCGAGGCTCGAATATACGATCATATATGAGTTATTACTTGCAAATTCGTTTGCGTGAACTATAAACCGGGAAATCCTATAATCTCCAAGTAATCTTTATACCAAATGACTGCGTTCTACGCTGTAGTAAAGAAAAGCACAGTCAGCTACTACAGCGTTCTACGCTGTAGTAGTATTGGCTGTGCTTTGTTTGTCACTCAGTAACAGATCACCAAAATATTTGTTTTCAGTGTATTTTTATTACAATACCGTGAAGTATCTAAATTTATGTTAAACAAGATCACATAGATAAAAAAATATATATAACATTTAATATTTTTCGATTTCCGGTTGGAAATGCATTGGAAATCGAAATCGAAACTTCGCGTCTTGAGTGACAGAACTCAACGCCGTGCTTTGTCTCCTTACCAGAGCGAGGAAGTGATATCTAATCATTTATTTTCTCAAATGGAAATCGAACACACAATCATCATGTGTACAGTAAGCGGTATATACCCACTACCAAACAATGATTTATGTAGGTATTTTTTTTAGTTCTACGCTGTATCCCGCACTCAACAGGGTAACTATAGGGTACCTAGAAACCTAGTGTTTAGACACTTCCGTTCCGTGTTGCGTGGCGAAACTTAACTTCGCGCTTTACTTCGTTACCAAAGCGAAAAAATTAAAATATTTAATATTTCATTTCCCGAGTAAGAATCGAACCCACAACCTGTCCCGTTTACAGTCTCACGCGTGTGCCCCTGCGCCACGATTGACCTCAACTTAGTAATTTTTTTTTAACAAATAAATTTTAGGTATTTATGTAAAATTTGTGAATAACTAGATTTCCTTTACATTTTATTTACATTAAAATGTTAAAATTCATAAGACTCACGTACACTATGATGATGGAAAATATATTTAAACTACGCATAAAAACATTCTTTAGCAATGCTGCTGATGAATGATGTTTTAATTTTTTTTACCATTACGTTTTATCCCGCATATAGCGGGGTAGTCAGAGGGAGCTCAGTATTAAGACACTGCGATCCCCTTGTTCAGAGTAATTTTCCAGATATTGCGTGTCGAGTGGCTGAACTGAACACCGTGCTTCGTCTTATCAGATCAGTGGAATAAAAGTATTTAATTCCACCAGGTGAGAATCGAAACCGCAACCACGATCTCACAATCACATATCAAACTATACCTACATAAATTTCATTAAAATTTTCCACTCGACGTATGATTTACTCAACGAAACGTAATAATTATTATTTTATGATGTACATACAAATGTAACATTGTTTTTGTGTTTATCTATCTTTTATCTAAAACAGACCTTGTGAGATAAAGGTAACTGATATGATGAAAATCTTGACTAGTTATATATTCTGTTCTGTATATAAAGGTCCTTTCCGTAAAAAACGTCAAGTAAAATAAAAATTATAGGTCACTTTTTTGGAAAACGTATAAAAGATATAACGTAAACAAATCACGCCTCACGTTATATTCTAATATAGCGGGGTAGGCAGGAGCGAATCTGGGAACCTAATGTTAAGACATGCCGTTCCCATTGAGGCACTTCCGTTCCCCATTTTATTGTTGAGTGGTGGAGCTCAACACCGCGCTTTGCCTCGTTTCCAGAGGATCTTATTTCACTTCCTCGAGTCGGAATCGAACCCACAACCTGTCCCGTGTACAGTAGCACGCTTGGGCCAATAAATCTTATTAATTAATTACGAATACGCCTATTTATGCCTTATTGAATTTCTTTATAGCCATATTTTAATTCTTAGTATCTTTGACACTTACTTCATTACGAAACATAACAGATAGCACTATATTTGTTAATAAGATCACAATGATGCTGTTATAATGAAACAAAACGCGTGAAATATTGAGAAATGATTATTCATATCCTGTAACAAAAAAAGACTAATACCAATAGTATAAAAATAATAATCTAATCTCAGAAACTACTAGTTTAAATTGAAACATTCTTTCGCGGCCACACGGAAATTTCGTTTGTAAAAGCTAGTATTTTATAAGTAAACTCGACCGCCGCACACATAATGGCCAATTAGCGCTTAACTAACATTAAAAATATAAATTCTAAGCCATATCTTACAAATAAACATACATATTTTAATTTGTTAGTCATATTAAAATAATTAATGAATCATTTACGTTTCGTCACAATACGTATCAGATAAGTTAATAATAGTCACGTTTTCTATTTTTAATGTAACGTGTGGCATTAATAATGAACTGTATCCTTTAATATATCCTCAAAAGGTGGACTAACCATCACAACAAAAAAAATTCAATTCGAACCTGCAGTTCCTGAGATTATCGCGTTCCACCAAACAAACGGTTCAGTTTGTTTGGTATAATTTTAGTATGGCTAGATAGAAAAGTAAAAAGAAACAATTTTATTAAATAATTTTACAACATATGAAAAAGTTATAACATATAATAAAATTATACATTTCATCGTCTTTTGAGTTTTAGAAGGAAAAAAAAATAATAACTAACTAGGTATTTATTATTATACTTTTTTATACTTTTTTTTAATAACTATATTTTATAATTGTCATTAAGTTTGCTGAAATCGAAAATCACACAGAAAAAATACTCTATATCCTTAAGATATTTAATTGATCTCATAAAGATGACAGATGGGCATTGGGATACGTTGTTGGCATCGTAGCATTCCCGAATTTGATACGCGTACCAAATTCCGGCGGAAAGTAAAAGTTTTAACACTAGGATTTATTTACTTAAAAATACCATAAAAAGCATATAAATAAAAAAAAATATTTGTAAAAACAAAAACCCCGACTGCATAAAACTACCTCTTTAAATTATGCGGGGTTCCTGGTAAAGATTTTAATGATTAAAGAATCACTTATAGGTCCCGACTGTTAATCCTAATAAACTATTGGACTTGTTTATTTTCTTTTTAGTTTTATGCAGTCGGGGTTTTTGTTTTTACAAATATTGCTTTATTTTTCACTTTTTTGTTAGAATTCATTATAGTAATCATAATCATGATATACCTTTTTGAAATCCTTGTAGTAAGCTCTTGAATTTGAGACTCATATTGTGGTATACGAAACGAATTTTTTTTTTCACTAAGTCCAACGGCGTCCCACAGCCGCCATGATTATTTTTATTTAACGTCACCTATCTAAGAACACTTGGGCTGCTAATACGAATCTAACGATACCTCAATTATGTAAATTCGTTCAGCGGTTCTGGAGATATGAGGTAATAAAGAATAATACATACATACAAGATACGCACGAAAAACATATCCCTTCCTTAACAGTCGGGAATAAAATTAAGTCTGTATTAGTCTTGAGGAATTTCTCAGTTATAATAATAGATGCTATTGAAATATACGTCTCAATACAAGGAAGTGCTGATGTCAATAAAATTACGTAGTAACTTAGTAGTGTAACTAAATAGTAAATACTTATAAAATAAAATGAAAGCAAATAAATATAATTACAGACTCGATTAACGCATTAATACAATTATTATTACTTATTTTTTTGTAGCTTAACACTGTAGCCCGCACATAGCAGGGTAGGCAGAGGGAATCTCGGAAAAGCTTGCGTGGCGTAACTCAACGCCGCGCCTTGCCTCGTTATCAGAACGAGGAAATGTGAATATGAAATATTTCCTTTTCTCAAGTGAGAATCGTTTGCATCCAGCACGCTTGTGCGCCTGCGCCACGACTGGCTCCTATGACGTCATTCTCTGACATAAATGACAATTTAAATGACAACGGTGGATTTCGAAATATATGTAGACTTAAAGTATTTAGAAATATACGTGATAAAGCGCGGCATTGAGTTCCGCTAGTTGATTATCACAATGTCTCGAATTCCGACCGTAAGCGGAAAAAAATACATAAAAAATTGATCATAGTAACATTTTTGAAATTATACCGTCAAATAATGTAAAAATGATCTAGTTTGTCCAGGAAAACCTACATCAACACTCCGTTTTTTATCCACCGTCCAATTTACGAGACGTTCCCAGGTAAGCGGCGGACCTCAAGGTGCTTTTTATTTCCCGAGCAGAGAAATGAGAAAAATTAATTAATCGATTCCCTAACTGGGAATCGAACCCCTAACCACCGCGTTTACAGCCCGCTGTCACTCATAATAATTCTTATGAAACACATTGTTTATCATAACAATATAATTACATATATTTATTACGGATTAGATTGGCACGCGCTCTATCGGGTATTGGCAGATAACGGGATAAACAACACGCTTTAGATAAAATAGGCTTTTTGAAAAATAACAATTATTTATAATTGTGATAAAACGGCCTAAAAAATTATTATCATTGATAAGGATTATCTTTACAATAATGTTTTTTTGGTGATATAAAGCATTTATATAAAAACAATTAGTTTTATGCCTGGGGGTATTCCCGTTTAGGTGTATTTTTATATAAGAAATAAAAAAAAACATAATGCACTACATATACTAGTTTAAAATGATCTTTTTCCGGTTATACACTTATAAATTACCTACTTTTTTTCCTTTATTTTACTGTAAGTTCTCATTTCTTACCAAATTTCAGAATTTCATATAATATGCGGCAAAACAAAGATTGCGTTGATATAGAATTATTTTTTTTCTGTATGCAAGAAAGGACTACAGACTTGGATATTTCATATTAAATGTGGATTAACTCTTCCACACAACCTTTATACGATATAACGGTTCCATTTTTTTTTCTTTTAACGTAGGAAACCCTAGAAATTTCTGTTTATGGCTATCTGCTGGTTTTTTAAAACTCTTGGAAAATAAAACAAAAATTTTATTCATCGTACAAAATCAAAATTGAATAACCGAGTTTCTCCACTCAAGATGCAATGCCTTTAGAATTAGCCGGAAAGTGGGGATCGCAAATGTTATCATTTGAACGGAGTATCTTAACACTATGTTCTTAGGTGTCATCTGCCTAATGCGGAATACACCGTAAAGCAAAAAAAAAGTTATAGTGAAGTAAAGCCGAGTAGTGTGCAGCCTACGTAGGCTGAAGCTGATATTTCTTTATTTTTATTACTCCATTATTTACCTACATAATACAACCTATTTAAATGCTGTACGATGAATATCGAAACTTAACACCGAGCGTTAACCACAAATAGAAAAACCTGTTGTAAATAAAAATATTTTCCTTACTAAGATGCGCATTTACCTATCTAAGAATGTCGAATCAGTACAGATAAATATTCTAAATAATATATTATAGATTTTAAATGATGAGACTATCGTTATGCAGTGGCACAGCGTCTAACTGTGAAAGCGATAGTTGTAGGTTCGATTTCCACTCGGAGGAATAGATTATTTTTGTTTTCCTTGCTCTGTTAACAAGATATGTAGCCAGTGATCAGTTTTGCCTCTCGAAAATAACACAATGTCTCGAAAATTTGACGGAATGCGGGCAACGGCATGTTAACACTAAGTTGACCGTTTGGTAGGTAACTATATTTTAAATAAAATAAATCGTTTGTATGATATTTATCATGAGCCTCCCTCAGTAGCAGAATAATCAAATAAAAAAAGCCTACAGAATTCGATGGAAAGTGGGAAGCGGAAGTGGTATTAATGGGAACGGAGTGTTATAACAATAAGTTCCCAGGTTCCCCCTATCTCCATCTCTATCCCTATCTCATCTATCTCTATCCATCTATATCCATCTCTCCATATATCTATAGCTATGTGCGGGATACAGCATATAGCTAAAAAAACCAAATAATAAAAAAAATACAAATAAAAGCGCACTTCCTGCCTTAAATTCTTTTCAATCAGTTATATTTTTTGAGGCCTACATTTATAATCTTTTGTTAGAATCGTCTACTCCGTCAATACGGCTTATCAGCTATCTGTTATCAGTTGTTATTGGTAGATTACACACAATATAACAGATTAAACCAGAGATTATAAAGAAATATAATAGGATTATTTTGGAAGAAAATCCGATAATCGTTGCCAAGGTAATTATTGGAGTAACCTAATTGTACTAACAGAAAATTCGGGCTCAGGGTCTCACGAAACTACTAAACATAATTAAAATAATATTATCGTTTGCATATATTTAAATACGCATATTGCATACGTTTAAAGTCTTTTTAATATGCTATAAATATTAACGTAGTAACGAAGAAATTAGTCGAAGTCTTTGCCCAAAATTATAGGGTAACCTCGTTTTGAAGTCTCTCCGGGATTTTGTGGCGGAAGGAAGTGCCTTGCTATGTCTGTATCTGGGGTTAGACCTTCGGACCTCCAGTGATGTGATAATTGAGTGCCACTTTGCACGTTCTTTAACAACCGAGCACGTTAAAGACCGTGCAAAGTGGAGGGTGTGAGAAGCAATCCTGGCAACGCCAGGATTAATGCCGTAAAGAAGAATATTGCAAAAAATTGTTCCCTTGTCACTATTAAATTTGCATTTGTGTCACGTTAGCAGAATTAAACCATTTTAATTGTTATACAAATAAAACTCGGAAATTTGACAAAGTGAAAGGCAATGACGCCATAAAGTGTTCGTTGCACTTGTATACTATAACTAAGGTTCCCACGTGGCGTAATCATAATAAGCTTTGATTATTTCAATTTGACAATTGTGCGGGCGAAGCCGCAGATAAAAGTTAGTTTATGACAATTATTTTTTATCGGAGACTCTCTAAATGGGTATAGAAAGGGAAATAATGATATTTATCAGTATGTTCTCTTACATACATCTTCGGGATACCTAACAAATAATAACAATTTATCTTGTTAATACATTATATTTGTAGCGATGCCAATTTTATTGGCGAACAGACGTCACCGTCTCGCTGAATACAAGACGAATATAAGATTATATTGCATGTAGAGCTGAAGTAAGACTGAGATTTGATATTGATAGTATTGTTTTCTAAAATCTAATTATGTAGGTACCTACTTGTGACGGTTGCGGGTTAAAAAATGCTAACGACATTTTTTGTATCATTTGTCTTCCTCAGTCAAGAGACAACATGGCCTCGAGATTAGTAAGGGTGGAATATTTATATCTATTTTAATAATACAAATCTGAAGAGTTTTCTCGGAATTCAGGAAGTACTGGTTCGAATAGAAAAGTAATATTTGAGTTGGATAGTCCATTGATCGAGGAAAGGTAGGCTAATTATATCAAGTTATTCGTTTCAACGTAACCCACTGTACTTACGGTGAGAGCCACTTCGGGTACTTCGCCATGAAGCCGCAGGTATAATCTCGTTAATAACTAATTTGAATGTCTAAATAGATAAATAAACAAGAGCCTTACAGAAGACAAAAAAGAGGAACCAATTCCGCAAATACATTATTAAATACGCGCAAATAATTATAATTATTGTATTACACGGCGTTGTGTGCCGCCACTTATTACGAGTATGCGATAAGTCCGAAACGGAGTGTCTTAGTGCTATGTTGCCTTTACCTACACTGCTATGATGAGGGAAACCGCATGAAGCTTCACATAAATTTTATTACCTCAAATATAACGTTATGCAAATAAATATACATATATCGCTTCAATCGAAGTAAAAGAAAATAGAACATTATTCTTCAGGTGAGTTGATATATTTGATTTACCTATGTATTCGATTTTATACATCGAATATAAAAACGAAAACATAGATATAGTTAGACGTTTTTACCACTGTACCATATAGTAGTAATAAAATTGTGGGGTGTGTTTGTTTGGTCTGTATCTTATTACATTGTTATTTCATCAGTGCATTGTTTTATTACATAATTGATTGTAAAAGTGATTATTGTAATATCCGTTACACGTTTAAGCTATCGAGTACTTTCTGATAATATTTTAAAATATGTATTACTAGCTTTTATTTGCGGCTCAATGTATGATAGGTAAAAAAAATTAAAACGACTTTTAGCTTTGATAAATTTGTGGACAAACATATTATTTACATTTGTAATTGAATTCAAAAGCTGGAGCATGGAAGGAAACTAGTGTCACGACACTCCGTTCTGGGGTTTTCTTCCGTGCGTATTGAGTAGCAAGATTCAACGTCGCGCTTTATCTATAAAAATATACGCAATAAATTTATCAATAAAAACCTCTCACATACTAATTGAAACAATAAAGAATCTCAGTAATTACACAACATACGATGTCATTTTTCATTACAATCATTGATATATGAAAACATAAAATAAACCAATGTACGAACGGTATGACATAACAGAGTTATTGAATGCACTTTCAAGTGCATTTTCATTAAATATATGAAAGAAATCATTCTCCTGAATGGGAATCGAACCCAAAACAGCCGCAGTTAGAGTCAGACCAGCAGAACTTAAACGTGAGAACTGTAGGTTTGATACCCACTTTAAAGAATGTTTATTGGACGGTACGGTTTTAACGAATTGGAAGAGAAGAACGAAGTGTCACACACACAGGCATTAAGTTCCAGCATCGAACCTATGACCCGTCGAATGACAAACCACGTCATAATAACCACTCATAAACAATAATGGTCAACAAACTTTATCAGTTGTTTAGAAATATATTACATTTGACCTCTATCCCGACGTGTTGTCGAGTCCTCCGTATTCCGATTTGAACTGGAAAATATTATACATATATGATAAAACAATATAATAGAACATTTTAAATTATTAAAATTATTTTTTTATACAAATAGACTTTTGCAAGTAAGTTTTAAATCATCGGCAACAAACTCAACTGTTGCTCTTTTTAATATCATTTGATACAATTTAATTATTAGAGGCCAATCGTGGCGTAGGGGCACAAAGTGTGACTGTAAAATCGACTGGTTGTGGGTTCGATTCCCACACGAGGAGATGACTGGGGATGGGGAGAATATTTACTTAAACTTATATTTTCATTTCTTCGCTCTGGTCTCGAGTCGTCGTGGTCGAGTTCGACCAATAGAGTGTCTCAACCCTAGATTCCCTCTGCCTACCCTGCTGTGTGCGGGATACAGCGTGAAGCTGGTAAAAAACAATTATTAGAGACTGGTAAGTGACGTTGAGAAGAATTTCATTAGAAAACAAGAAAATCGCCATATTTCATGTATTGATTTCGAGCTAACCTCTCTTAGTACTTCCCTACATTTCCTGGCCACGTCATGCTTTATTAAAACACTTTTGTTTCCCACTTATCGCCGAATCTGGAAGCATTGCGTGTTGAGTGGCTGAACTCAACGCCGTGCTTTGTCTCGTTACTAATGCGGAAATAATTAAATTAAATATAGGAAATAATTAAATAAAATAAAAATATAACATTTTAGTCGAGCGAGAATCGAGCCTACAACCTGTCGCGTTTATACTCGTACGCTTGTACCCCTGTGCCTCTCTAACCTCTAAATTTACTACGTAATATTATTCCACTAACATTATCAACATTAGACGAATTTCCAATATTTACTAATAACTTAGTGTTAATACCAAAATGTTCTAGTCATTGCAGCGTTGTCGTAAAATGACAATATAATCTTTCATTAAACCTACAATTAATACTTGAGTTAACAGCATTGATAAGTAAATCAAATAGAAAATTATAACATCTTTGTGACGCAGTTATTAAATGCCTTCACCACGTGAGATGGGTATAGACTCAAAGCCTGGTGATTAGTACGTGACTGGCACGCTAGGAACGGCATAAACTAAGAACTGAACTGAATAGACTTAAAACCTTACTAAAAGTAGCTTTCATGTTTTTTCTTGCGTAGCAGTGTAAAGAGAGACCTAGTGTCAATATGAATCATTGCGTGTGGCGGAACTAAAACTTGTACTGTACTTTGTCACATCAGTACACTAGAAACTAACACTAGGTTCCCACCATCCACGCAACCATCACTTTTACAGCCAGTATTTCCAATGTGGGGCACATTGGAATTGCCTTTGTACTTAAAGTATTTTGGTCAATTAACATTTAATACAGCTCTAGGGTGGACAACCCTGCTATATGCGTGAAACAGAAAAAAAAATCTAAAAAAGAATTAAAAACAGAGAAGGGAGTGAATCTCTGGAAAAATATAAAAATTGTCATATCAACTTGAAGATATTGTTCAACCAGCTATAGCCAGTACGTATTTTCGATACAATGCACGTGTACACATGGGAGCTTACACCAAAAAGGATAATTTTTAATTTTATTTTTTCAAAAAAATTGTATTAAGACACCTACTCAGTACCTGTTATTAAATGAGACATAAACCTTCCACAAATAATTCCACAAACTTTGCCATTATCAAAGATATTATTTGCGCGGACTTTGGGAAAATCTTTCTAGAAAATCTCGTTTTTCCATTTCCTTTAAGGTTTTTGAGATCTCTCCCCTTAGCACTCCCCTATATGACATACCTATATACACGAGAAATGTAAAATTTCTAAGTCCGGTACGCTGTCGGTGAGTCACTGAGTAACGCAAGAGTTTATTATATAATTTATGAAAAGTATTTATTTTTATATTAATTTAACATAATAACAAGAATGTTTACGAATATAAAAAGCTTGTTTAATTATAAATATTTCCTATGCACATTAATATATTCATTGGAAAGGCACGTTGTTGTTGTCGTTGTTGTTATTGCTTCCAAATACAGAAACATAATATTTATAATACGAATGGAAATATACAAAATAGCCCATAATGGCGCAGTAGTTACAGCTTTTGATTGAACAATAAATTGATATTATGGATAATGTGTAGAGATGGAGGTGATTAAATATTAAAAAAATAAGTATGTATTGGACAATTGGTTTTAATATTAATGTATGCTGGAGATATGTAAAGCTAAAAATAATCTCTCAATTTTCATGAAGTTTTATTTTCTATTGTTTCTTCAAAAAAAAATTATAATAGCCGATTTGTTTTTAATTTGTAATACAAGATAATATGTGTATATGAGCACTTCCATAAGTTTGCAGATCAATAAGTTTTGTATAACATATAAATTCTTGAATCTGTGGATGGATAGGACAAAATTTGGTTTGTAAATTTACATAATATATTAAAACATATGTTTGAACTAGATTCTAACAAAAAAATAATAAAAATAATAGAACAATATAAATAAAAATCTTGTCATTTGCATGTCCCATTTTACTATGCATTATTTGAAATTCAATAATTTTTTTAATTTTCAAGGAACATATATTAAGATTTTGATTTTAGATCATTTGCTTTAATAAGTTCTATATTGCGTAATTTTTTCTTATGTTTGTTATAATTTTATTGGTGATATCAGTAATTATAAACTGTCCCACAAAAGGTTCAAAAACGAATTTCCGATTTTGTTACTCTTTGGGTTTTTTTTTCTCTCATTTTGTTGATATTTTATATTCAACAAGACTACAGGGTGCATTTTGCGCCCCTATATTGGTTAAAATAATGTCAGTTGTAACGTTCTTTGTGGTACACATAGTCCACTCTCATACTCTGTGTCTCTCATACGGTGTTTGGAACTACTGTCTTGAGATGGGTTGATAAAATTTAAAACTTCTTTTATCACAAAATAGTTTAATAGGTACAGTACAATAACGCATTAATTTATACATGTAACTTTAATTGGTACAACTAAAATATTATTTTCAAAAAAAAATTACATGTATTTCGTTTTTTTTCTGTTTTGTTACTTTATGTAGTAACATATAATCTGATTTTTTTTAATCATTATATTCTAAGAAATTTATATTATGTGATAAATCTAAGGCTAATACTCCCTGATATTGTACCTGCCCTCAAAAACACTAGCAAGTTGTATTGTTGTGCATAATTTTTTCGATTGCTAAAATTAAAAATAAAGAAATAACAAGTAACTAAAAAGGAACGTTTTTGCCACCTTCATTTGTTCATATTTTTATTATGGACAAATTTTTGAAACTGTGGCAAAAAAAAGAGAAATGCTCATATGGCAACACTACTTATAACATAACTAAAAATAATTATCTATCCAAATCTGCCAACTTAATGAATATACTGCCTGCCATATATGTTTATAACTACTCATGTATATAAACATTATTGCAACTTTTGCATACTAGAAAAATCGCCAAAAGTGCATGACAGAAATAATAATATTTTTCAAAATTTTATATTTCAGTTAATAATATGATATTTTATAATATTAATTGTAGAAATTTTATTTTCCAAATTTCATTTCTTTAATGAGAATTAAATGTAATTCACTATCTAATTGTGTCAATGTTACTTTTATCATTTTTTAATTATGAGAAATAAACATTATTAGCTTTAAAAAAATCAATTAAGTCATATAATTAATATCTAGAATTAAATTCAGTCACTCATTTAAGGTCCAGAACCTTTATCAGTTTTTTTCTAGATCATCTTCCAAAGGGAACAATAGTAAATAGTCAAGTCAAGTAATTCTATTCAAAATAAGAAGTTACTTCATTTTTTTGAACGTCAAATAATTTACCATCAGTTTACTAAAGTTAATGCCTCAGACCTGAGAAGGACCGGCACAAGAAATGAGTCTGGACTTTTTTGTTAAATCAATCTTATACAAATATATATTTAATTATGTATGACATT
Source organism: Heliconius hermathena (assembly GCA_013403705.1). Lineage (NCBI taxonomy): Eukaryota > Metazoa > Arthropoda > Insecta > Lepidoptera > Nymphalidae > Heliconius > Heliconius hermathena. The sequence goes on from JAAIXJ010000186.1 coordinate 190,855, forward strand.
GATACCTTTGAAATAGATTTCATTCCCAAGGCGTGTTATCATTTATATAATAATTATTTAGTAATAGCCTTTAACGCACAAATGTCTTTTTGCAATTCTTTTAAATCAAATTAAAAGAAATCAAATAATGTTTTCTGGGATCCTATTGTAAAAGCGTACACATTGTCCTATAAAAAAATTACGGATTCAATGCAATCGAGCTATGGGTTTCTGGTATTAATATTATGAATATCGCCAATTTTGGTAAAATCATTAATGTTTAAATCATAATTAGTTTGATGTTGGTACAGTGAAGCTCTTGTTAGAGCGATAATATACAATTAATGGACCCCCATTAGACCTACACTTGGGTCGCAAGTCCTAACCTAGGGAACCTAGTGTTAAGACATTTCTGTTCAGACTTTCTGCCAAATGCATTGTGTACAATTATGCACAAGGCATAGTGTGTTGAGTGGCAGAACTCAAATTAAAACAGAATGCTAAGTTTTATTTTTATTTTGCCAGACACTCTATTTCCACAATTTTCGTTAAGTTATGCATGTTAAGTGGCAGAATTTGAACTGTTACATTTTATTTTATAACCAGAATAAAAAAAATGTTTCATCCCTCTGAGTGCAAATCGTACCTACAGCCATCAAATTTACAGTCAGATTTTTTTAGTTTTATTAACATTAATATAAATAAAAATAGCTTTTTAGCAAAGGCTATTTTTATCACTTTTTGTTATAAAACTGATTGATTAATGTAAAAAATTGATGTAATCTACTGTTGCATAACAACTACAATGTGAGTTGTGATACATTGAATTATTCATGGCTGGAAATCTAAGCCACAAATAATATGTCACAATATGCAGATAAATAAAAGATAACCACTCGAAAATTTGGGAATCGGAGTGTCTTAACAGTAGATTCCTTCTTTTTATATTGTTATATGCCAAATTCAAAAGAATTTGTGAAGCAATAATAAGTTATTATTAATGTATGTGTTGTTATACTATTATGTAGTGTCTGGCTATGTCTGACTTTGGAGTAAGGCTTAACTCCACTGACACCTAAGTTGAGATGGCTGAATGTCATTATGCACTACATGAGCCAATGGACAAACCATTTATGCTATTACTTATTTAGAAAACGTATAAAAATTTGAACGTAGCGGGACTCGAACCCGCGCCTCCTGGAAACCGACCAGGCGCTCTGAAGAGATACTAACAACATAAATTTATAACAAGCGTATAAAAATTAAAGTTGTAACAAGCGTATAAAAATTTCGACGTAGCTTGGCGAGAACGTATGGCTTAGTGGTCAAAGCGCCTGGTCGGTTTCCAGGAGGCGCGGGTTCGAGTCCCGCTACGTTCAAATTTTTATACGTTTTCTAAATAAGTATTTTTCTTTCCTAAGTGTGGAATAACACTTTAAAAAATGTTTAAAAACATTTATGGTTTTAAATACCATGCAAAGTGGAATAGATATAGTCAAAGGCAGACCTTACCAATTTAATATAACAATAGTAAAGGGAATAATGGCTTACTCTGAATGATTACAATTAAACAGCACTGAGGTGAAAGTGAATAAAATTATAATGAATACCTTTTAAGATATCTACTAAATAATTTGTCAAGTTAGTAATAAGTTGTATAGTATGTATAATTTTAGCTAATTTACAAATAGAATTTATCATATAATATATAATTAATAAAAGTTAACTTATGGAAGCTTCACAAAGAATTCCTTCAAAGTAATGAAGACAAATAAAGTAAATGAATTAGTCTGCTACTACATGATTTTTTTTAAAAGTTGAGTTCATGTAGAAGACGAGGGAATAATATAATTTTTGGCCTTGGATCACCTATGGCTCAGGGTAGCAATTGATCCGTGGGAGGCAACATTGGAGTAGGCCTTTGTCATAAAGCATGCTGAGCAAAAATATTTTCTTAGGAAGAATAAAAAATATAGTATATAAAATATTGTATTACACTCAAAATAAAAGACTATACTATTTTATTGTTATTTAACCTATTTAAACCTAGTAACAATTAAGTAAATATGTTGGCAAACATTTAAAATGTACATTAATATAAAGTTTAAAAGATCAATCTAATAACTTGCTAAAACTAATTAATTATATTGCGCAGATACAAGATAAATAATATAACTTTGTAAGCCTTTGCAATGATAAAAATCAGTCGCTAAATATATATATAGAAGAAGGAAATGTGTTGATGAGTAATAATGTATATAAAAACCATGACTGTAATTTATTTAATTTGTGAGGTTATGGGTTTGATTCCCATTTGAAATAACAAACTATTTAAAATTTTCATTTCCTCATCTAGGTGTCTGGAAACAAGGTAAAAGTGAGGAGCAAAGTGAGGAGCAGTGTCTTATAGGGAAAGGAGAGTATGAGTATGCGAGATAGTGTGAAGCTAAAAAATATTGCTTATACCTGCAACTTTGCAATCTCAGTTAGAGAGGTAAATCTGACCACAGTACTGTGTGGTTTATATTAAAAAGATAAATATAGTAAAATATAATCATAAATACAGAATTGGAATATATTCTATGTTCCTTCATAGATAATTTTTGATTTTAAACCTTGAAAGTTCTTGAGCTTCGCATGTTCAACCAAACAAACTTTTCAGATTTATAATATTATTAGCATAGACTATTCATAATGAAATTTGAAATAAAATAAGGAAAACTAAAAAATAAATTTTTTTATCCAAACTATTATTATTAGTATGTAGTGTTTGAAGGTTTCAATTTTTCAGCAATCTTAATTCAAGGTTATAATGGAGCATGAACGAAATTTTTATTCACTAAAAATGTAAAAATTTAACAACATACCACTATTATGTTAATTAATCAATGGAAACATACCCAAAACAAGCTGTGGTTTATACCAATGACTCTTTTATAACAGTTTTTCGCTTTTACTAATACGTTTTTAATATAAGAAGACATTAATATTTAATAATTACTAATTACACGTCTAAGATAACCACTGGGTCACCTACACTCATACGATTACTATTTTGACAGTTTGTTTTTTTTCTTATCAAGTTTATTGATTTGACATCGCGCGATGTTGCCCGGATGTAAAATTATTATTATTTTATATATAAAACTAAATATTGTTTTTCTTTTAAAATTTAGGTACATGTTATATTGTATACAGTAATGTGTACAGCGAGGAAGTAGTGTTTCAATTATCCACTTTTATTTGGTAATTAAGAAATATTTTTAGTTTTATACTTTGACTTTCTATCTTTGTTTATCTAAATAAAGAAAAATAATTACATAGGAAAATAACATATTTCCTTTTACGTATATCACTACGAACAATAGCTGTATAGTTATACATTTTTAACGTATCTAAGCATTAAACATAATTATAGTAAAAATTAGTAAACCTATACATAAGACTGCTCAGAAAATATTACAATTACATTAATATTTTATCAATACATGTGTGATTGTGTAAAAAATCAAGGTTAATATAGCATGATATTGTTTACATTTAGTTAGTTTTGTTTATGAATTCCTTTCCGTCGATTGAAGCACCAAATATACTTTATCAATGAAATAAATGTCATAGTAATGTTATTAATGACTATTGCGAAACATATACATTTTTTCAATCTAAAAAAATATTTTTTTCTTAATAATAATAACTGTGCATGTTTTGAAAACTACTTGCATAATAAATCGATAGTTTTCATTTTTCAATAATAAATTCCATAAATTAAGCATAAATGGTTTAAAAATACCACATAATATCTATAAAACTATGATATTTAAGAAATAATTACAAGTTTGAATTTTAGTTATCACCACACAATACGTCACGGGGTGGTACGATATTCGCAAAAAAAATAAAACTATGCAAAATATAATATAATGACACAAAATATATGTGTAAAAGATAATTTACCTTCGCCATTCTTTCTTTCAATCTTCAACGGAGTTTAACTAATTGTAACAATTATATTTTAATTTAATTTTAATGACACCGACTTTATAAAACAAGAGTTACGTGTTCACTCAGCGAGATATAAATACCGACTAAGAGAGAGAGAGACAAGGTATTAAATATCAATAGAACGTTCCTATAGTTTGTCATACGTTTGTCATAAGTGCGAGCGAGATAGCGTATATGATTTTGCACGATTCGTGCCGAATGCAGACGAAATACATTCCCTGTCCAACGTGTCGTGCTAACCCTACCAATTTAAGCGGTCCAAAAATAGGTTACAAATGCTATAAAATAACAATCTTTGCAATTTGCTTAGGTTATAACAGATTATAAGCCGGTCAGTTTGCAAAGTCGGTTTCAATTAGTGACGTCTTCGATTTCGTATGTGCAATTAGGTTTGGTAATATTATGTATTTTTAATACGTATAAATAAAAAATACACTTCTATTTAGTGGGATTGTGAGTCATAAGTTGTTTATATAATTCAGTCGTAATATATCTTTGATTTAATTAATAATAAAAAGGGTTTTTTTACAAGATTCAAGATTGTTCATTTTGTTTGTTACATGTTAATTAATGGCTATGTTTTAAGTGCATCTGTCTGCATTTCAGTGCACGTATCCTGAGATTATTAAATTTATTTTTATTTTAAATCAGTTTCACGCTGCATCCCACACACAGCAGGGTAGGCGGAGAACCTAGTGCGTGTTGACTTGTTGAGTGACGGAACTCAACGCCAGGCTTTTGCCTTGGTGCAACAGCGAAGGAATGAAAATATTCATAAGTAATAATTAATTATTACTTATGAATATTTTCATGTTAACGAACCCACAATCTTACACACCTGTGCACCTGTGTCACGACGGCCTCAAATAGAAATTGAATTTTGTTTTTTTTTTAATTTTAATTGATTAAAAAAGATACGATAAGATAAAAAGTCTTTATTGCACAGTTTATTGGATTAATTACATATTTTTTTAAGACATAAAATGCACAAAGGCAACCTTATCACTAAAAGTGATCTCTTCCAAGCAACCAATCCTAATTACGGAAGGGTACAACTAAAAGTAAGGGCAATTTGGTGCAAAGCGACGTGAATAAACTTAATAAATATAAAACCTATACATTCAATATATAACACATACATACATATACTATACATAGATAATACACATACATATACACATTAAATATATATTCAAATAGGAAAAAAAAATAATAACTCAAGTAGGTATACATGTAGGTACTACATCCGAAGAAGATTCTTAACTTTATGTTTAAAGATATTTATAGAAGTAGACTGCCTCACGTCTCGTGGTAAGGTGTTCCATGACTTCATTACTTTGACAGTATAAAAGATAAAGATTTACTGTAGCAGTGAGTGAGGGTGAGGGATCTCGAGGACGTTGTCACTTTTCGGGCGGAGACTAAGCGGAATACAGGAGTTGGAGCCAAGGAAGGAAAAGCGTTCCTTAAGGCAGGAAGGAGTATTGAGATGGAAAAGAATGGAATAGAGCGTGATAGTGTGGAGGTTCCGATTTTCTACAGAAAGCCACTGCAGCCTAACGCGATGCTGACGATGTGATCAAATTTCTTCAGTCCGAAAATGAACCTAATAACCCGGTTATGAATTTAATAAATAAATATTTCATAGTTTATATTAATAATTTAACATTTATTTATTTATTTGCCACGTGATTTATTGAAAAAAAAAACACAAAAATTCCAACGAAAGTAAATGACGACATAAATGAAAATGGAATCTTACAAAATTTTCTTAGAACTTAGTTTTATTTGTATATAACTTATTTTGTTTCCTTTGCTTATCTCATTTCATTTATAATGATAAATATTTATACATACGTCATTTTGATTACACACAATTTATGACAATTGATAACGTTTAACTACAAACCATAATATTATTGTATTATAATAATATTTGAAACTTTAAGGCTATTTACTACTGAATTTAAAATTGTTATCTCCTTACAAAAATATTTTGCAATATAATTTAAAAACAGTCCAAGTCGTAAAATACCTATTGAAAGTTTTGATCCAAGACGGGACCCATTCTTCAAAATAAAATCTAAGGAGAGCCTTTTAAAATTTAAATGGGTCACGACTGTAAATTCTAATATATTATTGAGCTTGATTTTTCTCTTAACACTAGGTTCCTAGGTTCCCTCTGTCTGCTCTGCTATAAGCAGGATATAGTGTGAAGCTAAAAAATATATTGTCCATATATTGATATACGGGAAAAACTTCAAACTGTTTTTGTTTAACCTACTAAATTGTCGTGTTGAATGGCGTAACGAATGCCGCTCTTACTTTAACCAGACCAGGACAATGATTTAAAATATTTCTTTCCCCGAATGGGAATCGAACCTGTACATCATCGAACTATCGCGTTTAAAATCAAGTCCACTGCGCCACAATACTAATGGAATAATACAACTTTTGTTTTACTCAATACTCAGTATATACCTATAAAGGCCTTCGCCCGAGTTGTTATCAAAACGATTATATTTACATTTATACTTGTATATAGTCTTAGTTTAGATCGCGGCTTGTCTTTATGTCTGTTTTGTACTGGCGAAGCTGTTTACCTATATAGGTATGAAACTTGTTATCTAGTGGCTGATTGACACACAGTTGGAACTACGCGGAGTAGAACGCTGTATTTTTTATATAAGTTTTTTATGGACAAAAAAATAAGGCTTGGAAAATTAACAAAAGACTTTTTATAAAACGATCAGAGAACGCCGGAATTCTGAAGGCATTGCGTGTTGAGCGGGCGGAACTCAATGCTGCGTTTTTTTCTCGACACCAGAGTGAAGAAATGAAAATATAAAATATTTCATTCCTTCGAATGGAAATCGAACCCACAACATGTCGCGTTTACAGTCACATACTTGTTCCCCTGCGCCACAAGCGACGACTAGATTCAGAAATAAAAAATTAAATAAACAATATACTTATACATATTCGTGTACATTGTAAACTACACGGGTTCCAGGCCCTCTCTGGAAGATATCTTTAGGTAGTTTTAAGCATTTTTAAAGTGTTATTCCACACTTAGGAATTTTTACACGTTTTCTAAATAAGTATCTTTATGTATCTCCCATAAGCAAGGTAGACTGAGAGCATCTAGTGTTAAGACACTTTGCTCATGTCAGACACGCCGCCCAAACTTCGATACATTTCATGTTGAGTGATGGAACTCGTTTGTCTTATTACCAAAACAAGAAAATGAAAATTCCTCCAAGTAGAAGTTGAACCCGAAACAGTCAGACCCTGTGCCACGACGATGTCAATAAACTTACCGTAGCACAATGGAATTCGAAGTAATGAATAAAATTTAAAAAATATTGCGAACTCCTCAGTCACCTAAGAGTGATGTGTTGAGTTCCGCCGTTTCTAAAATTAGAGGGAAAAAATCAAAACTGTAGTAAGAGAAGAACAGTGATTGAAATCTTCCGTGTCTGAAAGACAACGCGCAGACGAAACCACTGGACTTAGAAAGTTGAAATTTACCATGTACATCGGTAGGTAAGGGAGTGTAGGGCAGCACTCAGAGGGAGATTTGCTTGTAAGATTTGAAAACGGGATTAACGGGTTACAGGCGACGACTAGTCCTACACAAGACCGCAGATATGTAAAGATAACAAACATTTTAACAATTGAAATATAATTATTTATCCCGACGATCCAATTAATCGACTCTACAAGTACATCCTTTACATATTGAGACAAATTTTAACTACACGACCAATATTGGTCAATTTGAGCTGGTCGTATTATACAAATATGTACGTTTTTTAGCTTTACACTGTTTCTTGTATTTAGCAGAGTAGGCGGTGGGATCCTGGGAAATTACTGTTAAAACACTCCATTCTCTAATAAGATTCCACCAAATTCTTATAATATTGCGTGTTCAGCAGCGGAACTCAACGCCACACTTTGTTTCGTTACCAGAGCTGGGAAATGAAAATATTAAATATTTCATTTTCTCGAGTGGAAATGGAACCCACAACCGTTTGACGCGAACGGTTGTGGGTTCGCGTTCCCAGCCCTACACTTGTGCCATTGGGCGACGACGGCATTGTCGTATATGTGTGTATATATTATAGGTAATGGTATAATGGAGCCACTGTATTTGTGCTGTATTGATTTATTACACGTAGGTAGAAAATTTTTGTGGCTTTTGCAGCGCAGAGGGGCAGCGTCTGCCTGTAAATACGATACTTGTGGCTTGTGGGTTCTATTCCCATTTAAGGAAATGTTTTTTTTATTTTGTGAGGGTACCATACCTCAAATGGTAAAAACGGAACCCTTATAGGATCACTTTGTTGTCTGTCCGTCTGTCAAGACTATTTATCTCAAGAACTAATGAAGGTATCATTTTGTATGAAATTCGCCGCGTAATCTTTGCTTCCCGTGGTCCTACAGTTATGAAATGGCACGCAGTGAGAACTTACAATACAAATGAAGGACAAAATCCGAAAAGGTACAATTTATAGGTATTTCAATGAAAAAAATAATTACAAACTTATATTTGTATAATAGGTAATTTCATACTAAATGAATGCATATGTCGCAAAATTAAATTTGTCAACTTTTATAAGTTATTTCCCGTTGACCTATAGTCCCGAATTCAGCGGAAAATCGGTAACGGAAGTATCGTAATGACAAACTTAGCACTAGGCTCCCAGATTCCTTTTGTCTATACCGTTATGTGCAGAATACAACGTGAAGTTAAAAAAAAATAATAATGAATTATAAGCTCAGTTAAGTTGGTGTTGTCTCCGCTATGATAAAATTGCCTTTCCGCGACGTTTAACACTGTCGCTCAACAAGCAAAATCGTACACTAAGTTTTTTCTCCCTATTCTGCTAAATAAAGTAATAACAAACCATAGAAATTTGTAGGTCGAATGTAATATTTCAACAAATATCGTAACCACTGATATTGGATTTTATAAACGTAAGTATAAAATTTTGCTATTGATTTAATGTCAGGCGTTCCATGTATGAACTTATATCGAAGTCAGTCGTGGCGCAGGGGCAAATAGTTAACGCGATAGGTTGTGGATTCGATTCTCCCTCGAGGAAATTAAATATTTAATATTTTTCCGCTCTGGTATCGAGGCAAAGCGCGGCGTTGAGATGAGTTATAGAGCAACATATATTTTTCATCCTGAAATTCCCGCAGCATAGAGAGAAACTTCGCATAGGAATATAAAAAAACCGTGAACCGGGTCCGATTTCTAACAATATAAAATGTTACAATTTACTTACACTTTTTAAGGCATTCCAAATGGACTGGTATATATAGTATCAAAACCTTGGCTATAATCGATAAGCCCTAAGTATAGTGGCTGTTTGTATTTCCTATATTTTTCAATAACTTGGTCCAGTGTTTGGTCCATTTCTAATATTAGTAGGATAAAAAAAAACAAATATTAATAAAATACCGCCATTTTATTGATATGAAATTACTAAACCTTTTTCTATTAAATACGACAATTTAATAGTTTAATAAAATAATATGAAAACTATACATTTCTGGTAAGATTCTAAAAAATAATAGTCTTAAAAGATGGGAAAAATTTGGTATTAAAGCCGCTAGTTCAAGTGAGGTACCAGATCAAAAGACTTGATGTGCATATTCCTTATATATTTTATAATTTTTTATGGTACACTAATTGTATGGAACCCTCGGTGGGCGAGCCCGACTCACGCTTGTCCAGTTTTTTTTCTACGTTTACCCGTTATTCTCTTATAGGGTAAATACGTTTTATGGTATTTAAATACTTCTGATGTTGTAACATATAACTCATTTGTGGTGTAAAAATATATTTAAAATAAAATTAAATTAAATTAGCTTCACCCTGTATCCCGCACACAGCAGGGTAGGCAGAGGGAACCTAGTGTTAAGACACTCCGTTCCCCACTTTCTTTTGCTTCGACACCAGAGCAAAGAAATGGAAATAAAAATTTAAGTAAATATTTCATCTCCTCGAGTTGGGATCGAACCCACAACCAGTCGGTTTTACAGTCACATTTTGTACCGCTGCGCCACGACTGGCCTGTAATATTAGTAGGATAAAATAAAACAAATATGAATAAAATACCTCCATTTTATTTAAATCTAATTTTAGATTACAATATCAATACATAGAATATTGACTAAAAACTTATTTTTAATATCGGTATCAGTTTTTTTTGTAAAAAAAGTACTTAAATAATAACTAATCAATTAAATTAGAGAGTCAACCGTTCTGGAACATTCCAGAACGGTCAAGAACCTAATTCAATGTACATTAGAGATGAATACTAAAGTGGCCTAAGTCAATTATTAAACCTTATAATTTAGTAAAAAAAACGACATTTACACCATTTTTTTATAAATTTAAATATGAAAAAATATTTTATGTTATTTATTAAACCATTTTTTTTCTTTTCCAACACTCGACTTGATTCAAGCCACTTTTGCATTACCTGTCTCCTTTTTTAAATATAAAAACGTACATTATAGGTAGAATTTGCAAAACATATTATGGCAGTTTATAAAAAAAGAAATCTTTGTATAAACATAAATATGTAAACACGATATATAAACATAAACATAAAATTAAATACATCCTACCTATGTACAGTTGTTTTAAATAAAAAATCGATCGCCATTTTTATTTTGTTGTTCTTCTTTTTTTCGAAATTTATTATTCGGGTTTCTCTAGGAACTGGTGGTGTTTTTGTACTGTCAATCAATTTTTTTAAATATTCTTTCGCGTTAAATACAGATTTTTATGGCACTAGGACTTTGTGACCCCTAAAATTTATCCCGAAATTATTTCTTGCCTTCTAAACACTTGCATTTCGCAGAGTGTTCGTGTTTACCTATTAAATCTGAGAATGAGGGGTTAAAAGTGATCCCAGGGGCTACATACTGAGGATTGGTGCCACTTCCAGAAGTTTCGTACCTAATTATCTGTGGTTTAGTCGTAAATGTCACTATTTTCGGTTTCGTCGTGTAAGTGACAATTTCTGGCTTAGTTGTATACGTGATTATTTTAGGTTTGGTCGTGTAAGTAAAGATTTCGGGTTTCGTCGTAAAAGTAACGATTTCAGGTTTGGTCGTGTATGTTACGATTTCGGGTTTTGTCGTAAAGGTTACGATTTTAGGTTCAGTTTGGAACACTTTCTTTTCGGAGTAAGTTGCACTGAAACCATTAGAAATGGGCTTGATTTCGCCGAAGTTGAAACCTCCGAAGCCGGCTTGTGAGCTACCACTTGATGAGATTTTACCGGAGAATTGGTTCAAGCTACCAGCAAACTGTTTCTGACTCACAAATCCTGGTGTTTGTCCAAAAGTGACTTGACCTTCCCCTGACGAGACCCCAAAACCTTTTACACCGAGAGACGCTGATCCACTTGATACAGATCCAGAGCTAACAGAGCCTTTGACTCCATTGAATTGACTTCCCTTAACTCCACTGAACCCTTTGACTCCCTTGACTTGGCTAACAGATACTTTGGTAACTGTGCTGAACTTAGCGAATCGTACACTTTCTATCAAACCGATAGCCCATTGGTACCATTCCAAATCGAATCTGTAGAACGCAGCGATCTGGTTGCCAACTTGGCAGCCTGAAATAAAAAATATATATATTTAATTATAATTGTAAATACCATTTTAAATAGTGGAGAACGGAATATATTTTACAGTAAATTCCTTCTGCCTACCCTGTTATATGCGTGATAAAGCGTGAAGATGCTTTTTTAATACGAATTATACATTTATTAAATCTTTTTTTAGCTTAAAAAAACATGGCATGTTACATACTTTGCCTTGTAATTTATAAGTAAGAAGATCTGTATAGAATCTATATTTTAATATCAACATTTCTCTGAATAGAATTAATATTCATAATTAGGTCTTGGAATTAAACATATTCTACGTACATAATATTCATTTATGCGAACTGGTAGTTTATACAATACTATAATTCAATGAGTTTACGTCGTCGACGTTATATTTAATTTTGAAATATTGGCTAATGAAACTGTAGTGTCGCAGTGGGACATCGTCTGACTGTAAACATGATGGTTGTGAGCTTGATCTCCACTCGGGAGAATGATTTTGTTTAAATTGTCTTCATTTCCATCGCTTCTCTACCAGAGTAGAGAAGTCGAAGCGTAAATATAGTTTACATTTCGTTCACCACTTTCAGTCAAATTGACGAGACATTGTGTATCGAGTGGCGGAAGCCAACTCCAGATCTCATGTCACAACTTGGAAATTAGAATTATTCATTCTTACGAGTGGAGATTGAAGTTACATCCATAACGTTTGTTCCACTACGCCACGATGACCTCGAAATTTATGTATTACTAATAATTTCGAACTTTTCAAAAAAATAAAAAAAAGATTACGAACCTGAATCCCACGAGTAAACTCCTCTAAGCACAAAGTGTCCATCTCCAGAAGTACAAGCGAGGGCACTGCCGATGTCCACCTGCAAAAATATAAATATAATATTCGTTATTGGCTTAGGGTCTTCGGATACACAGTTAAACTGTTTTTCCAATTATTTTAACCTTATCTATACCCAAACATACTTATTACGAACTAGTTGTCGCTAATAATGATGTTTGGGTAGACTGTAATGTAACCTGCACACAGCAGGATAGGCAAAGGGAACCTAGTGTTAATACACTCCGTTCCCCACTTTCGGCCGAATTCTGAAGGCATATCGTGTTGAGTGGCGCAACTTAACGCCACGCTTGATACCAGAGCGATGAAATGGAAATATAAATTTAAATAAATAGTTCAATTTCTCGAGTGGGGATCAAATCTACAACCAATCGCGTTTACAGTGAAACTTTGTGTTCCTGCGCCACGACTGGTCTGAATGTAGACGTTATTTGTAAAAACTCAATTTATCCAATCCTGTTTCAATTTCGAAAAATCTTACATCAACAATTTGAGTGTTTTACGCCTTGTATTTTCGGTTGCATGTTATCTGGCCGTCACTTAGTAACGGAAGAGTTTCATACTTATAATATATGAGAACACCAAATATATAAGAAGTGACCCTCAAATATGGATGAAAAGTCAATATAACACCGAAACCCAAGGTTTTTTAAGTGAGAAATTTGTCAAGTGGTCGCAATTTGAATTGTTTGTGAAATTTCCTTGTACTCGATTCCATTATATATACACTTTTAAATATTTATTATGTAATATTTGATTTAAAAAAATATATAATTTTTAAAGTTTGTCGCGGCGCAGTGTTATGGCGTCTGACTGTGAACGACTGACAGTTCCATTACCACTTAGAGGACTCAGTTATTTTCATTTACTCGCTCTGGTAGACAAATTGCAGAGTTGACTTTCGCTACTCAAGACGAGCAGCGCTTGGGAAACGGAGTAAGACACACTAACACTAGGTTCTCCTTGAATACCGTGTTATGAAGGAAAAGCATATTGTTCAGCGTGATAGGAATTTGTAACTTTATAATACATACCCTGCAGATATTGTTCAAAGGATTGCTAGGTTGTCCACAATCACAACTATCTTGATCGTACTGTTCTAATAGATGAGGGTAGTCCGATGATAATTTGGCTTGGCATTCTCCAGGCGAGATCAGGGACACGTTGAGACTGTGCATGATGCTGCCTGCGAGATGAGCTGGAAAAAATGTGTAAAATCTTAGTTTTATGGTCTAATATTTAATATTTTTTGCTTGAGGCCGTCATGACTATAAATACAATGGTTATGGGTTCGATCTCCATTCAGGGGAATAAATTTAGTTTAATTTCTTAGTCCTGACGGACAAATTAAATGTGTCGATAATTGGGCGGTGCGTGAGAAAAAGAGTGTCCTTAAACTATATTTCCTCTGCCCCTCGCCCCGCACATAGTATGGTAGATACTATGTGCGGGGCGACGCTATTTATTTATATTGTTATTAGTTATAAATCTTTAACCAAACATACTCAAACATCATAAATTTTAACACAGTCGAAGGATGATTAATGACTCGTCATAGATTTAACAGCGTTTACCGAAACATCAATTAATTTTAACTGTCATTTATGTAACAACATAAACAGGTTGTACACTTGTATAATGTTGAATAATTTATCCAAGGAAATTGTGTAATTTCTATAAAAGCTAATTAGAAATTTAAGTTGTTTTTAATTTTTTTTTGGATGTAATAAATGAAATGCTTTTTGCCAGATAACACATCCGGCAAAAATATGTATAGGCGAGTAGTATAGATACATAATTAATATTATAAAGTTGCTCTTCAACTTTATAATATTGTTTGTTTGGTTGAATGCACTTATCTCAGAATCTACTGTTTGGAATTATATTTATTCTATGTTGGATAATAGTCCGCTTATCAAGGATAGGCTAAATTGTATCACTTAAACGTTTTGATGTAATATTTCCATTTGACCAAGCGAGCGAAGCCACAGATGTAATTTAATATGGTAATATAAGTAGTTAGCAAATTTCGAAAAATGTATGTATGTATGTGTTCGTCCTGTGTCAAGAGTAGGCCAAAATATGTAGTGTCGTTTAGAGGTTAATTAGTTGTGTTATAAGAAGCGAATCTTGTTATTGGCATAATTTTAATGATTAATTGAACAATGTATTATAACTTTAAATATAAATTAAAAATAATAGTTATATATATATATATATATATATATATATATATATATATATATATATATAGATTTTTTTTACATTACATCATTTTTTGAAAAAAATTGGATATGGTAACTTTTTTTCGGGAAACCAATTTTCAGGCCAAAAGTGGAAAACAGAATAATGCTTCACTGACATGGTAGGTAGTACTTTACTTCCTAAGTGACGTAAATAAAATGATAAGTGATATTTACGGAACAATACAAAAATATTACACAATAGTAACAACTTTTTATCGACACTTTGTATGAAACAAAACGCAATTATTAATTATTTTTGTTGATTTTCATATTTACGATTTACATTTAAAAAGATGGCCTCGAGTTTCTGCCGGCATATTTTTTACCGACTGCGGCGACTTAAAAGAGTTATGAGTTTGATTTTTATCTTATTTTGTATGAATAAAGATTTTTTGTTAATATATTATAAGTTAATGCTCAAATGAAATATTAGTAGTGATGTATCCGTATTTATAGTAGACTAGTTTTTACATACGGATTCGCTCCCTTGATCAAATGAAAAAAACTAAGAGCTCTGTATGACACATCCTAAGTGCCCGACGTAACTCTGACCACAAATATAATTGGTTACATCGAAATGGTTAACTATATAGTCCATCCAACATAAAAATAATGTTTCAATTCAAACCAATTCTGAGATTAGCCCATTTAACTTTACAAATTCTTCAATTTTGTAATATTAATATAGACTACTAGTTGTATCCCACAACTCTGGTTGTGCGGACGTAAATATTATTCTTTCCTGTTCCCATAGGATTTCGAGAAATTCTCTCATAGTGCTCTTTCTCCTACACTCCTCTAGGAGCCTACATGACAATTCTTCTTCCATTGCGTAGTTGCCGTTGTGCGTTGACTGTCAATCACTCAACGGTCAATCAAGTAACTTTGTTTATCCTATTTTTTTTCAGAGAGTTTATCATTATTTTAAAATAAAAAGTTGAGAAACTTTCTATACATTTTGGAAACGAAGTGCATTCGGCGTAACCTAACGTACCCTACTAATAACGTACATCTTACTGGACGAGGAAAGAAAAATAATTTAAATTTAATTTCTACTGTACCATATGGCATACTATTACATATAGAGACGAAATCTCTCAAGGCATCGCACCAAAATTTACGAAATTATTAATTAAATATTTTAATTAGCTTTAAAGTATTGGTCAATTAGGAAATCTTTAGAATACCCGCTTTTGCGCAATGGACATGACTGTCTTAGGGTAGATGGGTGGATGTTCAAATCGAATTTAATGAAAAAGCTATAAAGATTTTTTCAGTTTTAATTTTTTTGTATTTATCAACTCTGTTCAGCATAGAGAACTTAGTTAAGAAGAATTCGAGACAAAGTGTTGAGTGGCGGTACTCAACGCCGCGTTCTGTCTTTTTATTAAATAGAAGAAAAAAATACCGTGGATACTCATGGGAATTTAACCCACAATCGTCGCGTTTTCATAATCGTTTCATGAAATTATTAAGTAAATAGAGTCTCTATTTACTTAATAATTTCATGAAACGATTATGAAAACTTAAGTTTACGGGTAATAGATTTTTTTTTGTTTGAGTTGCTAAACTTAAGTTTACGGGTAATAGATTTTTTTTTGATATATCTCTTGGAAATCAAGTCCAAGTTGGAACTTGGAACCGTCCAAATTTTATAAAGAATTTTTTTTATTATCGGTACAAACTATATTAATAGAATACTCAGTAAAAGAGCGTGGGTTCGATTTACGTCAAAGATAGGTATTTATTTATAAACATGATAATGTTTAATGTGTGTTTAATATATTAGAATAATATATTTCCGTCACGAGGCCTTCGTGGCGCAGTGACAGAAGAGAGTGACTGAAACGTGACGGTTCGATGCCCACTCGAGGGCATTAATTACTATTTATTGATATTTTCATTTCGTCGCTGTGGCAAAAGCCCAGCGTTGATTTCCCCCACTCAATACGCAATGCCTCGAAAAATTCGGCGAAAAGTTGAGAACGGGGTGTTATAATACTAGTATTGAGGAACCTAGTCCTCCTGCCTACTCTGCTGTGTGGGATACAGGTTAAAATTGAGGTACTTTATCGAGTTACTCTTTCAATTCCAATTTGAATATTTCCGTGTAGAGTAACGGAACTCAACGCCGCACTCGTCTTGTTATAAGAGTGAGGTAACTACAATAATTCATTTTTCTAGTGGGAATCGAGCTCATAATCGTCCCATTTACAGTCCAATACTGCCCTAATGCTTCACGGCGGCTTCTCTAATAGACATTCAAGTTTTAATAAATTATTTTGTCCAAAAATCAAACCCACAACTACTGAAAACATGCGTATTACGTAGTTACGTTTAAGTAAACAAGCGTCGCGTTAAATAATGTCATATATACATATCTCACTATCAATATAATATGAAGTTTACCTAAATATCGAATGCTTACGCAAGACGGCGATGAGACCAGTTTGTAGCGTTAGCGTGAAAATTTTTTATGAAAATTTTATTTATTTAAAAAATATAATCCTATAAGTCATTTTTTTTCAGTGCTGAGAAGTTAGAGATCAATTTATTTTTGTGTTTTTTGGTTTTGAAGTTAGTAAAAAGTATTTGCGGCGTGTGGTTCCGTTATTCAACTTTCAATGTCTTTAAAATGGGCATAAAATGGGCATTTAAACATAATTTTGTCCGCTTTTAACGTCAAGTATATAGATATAATAGTATTTTCTTCCAACCTACGAGTAAGTACCACGTGCGATCATTTAAATAAACGAACTCTCAAGTACCTAAAATCTATACTAATATTACAAGCCTGATAAATTTGTTTGGTTGAACGCCTTAATCTCACGAACTATTGGTTTGAATTCCAAAAAAATTTTTTTTATCAAGAAAAGCTATAGACTTACATCATGTTAATCGTTTTGTAACTGTAACTTTTGAACCCGCTGTAACTTTTGAATGTGTCACATGTTGTACAAAAATCTTTGTTATTTCCAGTTAATCACGCAGAGGAAGCACATAATGAAGCATAAGTTCCTAGAAAAAGTATGTGTCTCATGTATGTATAGAATACGTAGTTAAATAAGCGATATTAAATATTGACATATGAAACTTATATTTAAAGAAGTCAATGCAAACTTGATTATCGTTGAGGAAAACTGTCGTGAAAATTTATAACGATAGCTAAAACAGTATGAATCTGATTCGAAAAATGTGTATATTTTTTGATTTTCTGAGTATGTGCGCACATGTAAGTGTGGTATTGAGTTCTATTCTAGGACGTTAACTTTGACCTCTACTCTGTAAAATGCAAGATATGTGAACTAGAAAAAAAGTAATACAATATTTTCATAATTAACCACTACTTTCTTTTTTCGCAATAATAGCTAGTTGACAAAGTGCCAATTTTCTAAAGTTTAATTTAAGCATTCATCCGAGTGTTATTGAACCTACAACCATCACGTTGTCAATACTTCCTAACTGCTTATGATGACGTCTTTAACGAATTAAGTTATTTAAATCCTTCATGACATCTAAAAACCACATAGAAACACCACGACATGGACAAAACAACTTTTATAGTTTGGGTTTTCCCGTATAATATAATTTGAATACAAACAGATAAATTAGAATACGTTTGGTATTGGATAGATTTTTTCTGTTTTCTTTGGTATAGATTAGGAAATAAAAACCGTTTTTAGAATTGATTCTATTTTGTCTAAGCTATTCTAGGGAGCAATTTAATACAAATTCATTTTGTGTATATTTTTTACTTCTTAAAAATTATCTAATCTAACAGAACCTGGAGAATTCCATTATTGTTATTTACGTACCACTTGCTTTCTAGATTAAATTAATCTCAAATAATATGTATTTGTTTAAGAATTTATCAATTAAATTAAAGTAATATTATTATATACTTATCATACTAGCCTTTCACGACAATTAGGCTACTTGACATAAAATATTCGTTCAATTGCAAGGAGTTTTTCCTAAGATTAGAGCGTTCAATGAAACAAACTTCAGTTTTATAATAGCAGTAAAAATATAAGAAGTTTTAAAAGAGATAAAATCAGCGTTTCATCCCACATTCTTTAAATCAAAACAATCATGAATCCCCAATATCAAAAATATATCATAAATAGAGACCAAGTCGTAAATACCTCACCATAACTAGTTTATAATTTAATAGGTATCTATGAATTTATATTTATGCGAATATTATTCAATAATCACAATACGTCCATCTTTTTAATATTCTAAAAGATTATTTCCAGTTTTTTTTGTCATCGTCTTAATCATCAGAATACATTATTTTGTTATGTCTGTTATAGACATACTCGTATTATAAAAACGTCTGTAAATTTACGACAGAGGTCATGGGTTCTGTTCTTGACTTCGTAATTGGTAACGCCATCCTGACGCAATGTAAATTATTGACCTATCCCCACCATAGTCGGAAAAAGCGAAATATTTTCGTTTTATTAGCGTTTTACCACCTAAGTTTTTGATGTAAGGAAAAAGTAGAGAACGGAGTGTCTTACTAAGTCTTTTCTGTCTATTTTGGTATGGCAAATGTATGAAGCTTAAAAATCGAAAGTCAGCTAAGCTAAAGCAAACAAAAACGACGAGAACGCAATATTTTATCGTTTATTTTGTTTTTAATATAGCTTTTATGCTTATAAAAGATAAAATTACGCATGGCAACGCTAATCGTGTGTTAAAAGAGTGAATGTCCTTAGCCGGATTTAAACCTTTGACCTCTATGGCAGGATAATGCTATTCAGGTATCCAACACACATAAAGATATATATTTAAACAACTATTTTGTGAAATTATATCAATGGACAATCAATTTTCTCTTAATTTATAGCTAAAAAATTATGTAAATATAATTAAAATTGAAATAAGATTGAAATTGACAAAATGGTCATTTTGCATATTACAAACCTACATCTTCAACTGATTTTTGTCTGATTTGTTTAAAAAAATTATAATAAATAATAGCAATATTAAAGATTCAAAGTTTTTTATGCGTACAGTACTGTCCCGACAATGACCTACAAAATGCATGCCATTTTGCGCTTTCGTTTTCCATACAGCTTATCAATTATTATGACTTGAAATACATACAGATGCTACCTTGGCCAGTGTTTATCTGTAGAGGCAACGGTTGTGAGTTCAATTCACACACAAGGGAATGTTAATATGTAAGAATACTTTTGTTTCTCGGATTAAAGAACGAAGAAGAGAAGAACGAAGTGTCTTAAAGTTAGATTTTCTTTGCCTTCTGTATATAAGAGAGATACGTAAAGATAAATAATATATAATTTTAAAGTTACTAAATAACACTCACTAAGGGATGTGCTCAGAGCTATATGTTACATGCCTAAACTCAAATTGCTTATCTTTGAGGAGCTACTAGCCAGGTAACGACTCCATCATCAGATCAGCTCGGTAAACTACTAAAACTGCCAACTTTTATAACGATACAATTGTTAGAAGTAGGTCAAATGCAGTGTCTCAGATTTTCTTACATAGTTACATAGTGAGAAGTCGACCTAATAGAGGCGTGTCAAAAACAATTTGCAAGACATGGCACTACACGAATATGTCAATACTGATGTCATCAAGTCAGGTCGTGATTTACTATCGTTCCACGATGGTTATCGATTCAAATTTTGTACGGTGAAATGTCAGGTTTAGAGAACAAAGTTTATATAGTTTATACTCGTATATTGTGGCTAGCTTATTACATATTTTACCAGCTTCACGCTGTGTACCGTATAAAGTAGAGTAAGCAAAGAAAACTTATTATGAAAACTCTAATTTATCGCCTAAATTTGGGACATTACATGATCAGTGGCGGAACTTAACGCCGCGGTTATTTAATTGTTACCAGAACAAGTAAATAAACTGCATTTCCTTGACTCAGATTGAACCTACAACAACCTCGTTTATAGTCATTGCGGTCCCACATTATTTTAATGGCCTTATAAAGTCTATCCCTAGCAGGATATGAAACTCATTTTCTTAAATGCTGTCCACTTTTTGGACACAACCTAAGGCCCTTGAATAATATATAAAAATATATACTAGAACATAAAAAAGACTAAATATTAAAAAAAAAGAAAAAACTAAGTACCTATATCATAAATAATAAAGTGTCACAGTAGAAAGCTGTTGCGCGAGATGTTGAGCAACAATGTAAACAATTTGCGGATAAAGGATATAACATCGATATGTTAATTTTTTTCATTGTCCTGTCCTTATTACGTTGGTTTAATAAACAAAAGACGTCATGTTAGGTTGTATTATGTAAAAAAGATGTCCGTTTGCTATACTTAATAGACGAAGAATTTTTAGAAATATAAAGTAATAATAATTATCTAGTATTATAGTATAAATTAAAAAAATAAAAATCAGCTTCACGCTGTATCCCGCACACAGCAGGGTAGGCAGAGGGAACCCAGTGTTAAGACACTCCGTTCCCCACTTTCTGCCGAATTCTGGAGGCATTGCGTGTTGAGTGGCAGAACTCAACGCCGCGCTTAACCTCGACACCAGAGCGAAGAAATGGAAATATAAATTTAAGTAAATATTTCATCTCCTCGAGTGGGGATCGAACCCACAACCAGTCGGTTTTGCAGTCACACCTCGTGCCGCTGCGCCGCTACCGGCTTCAATTATAGTATTACTATCGAATTTCAAAATTTTTCCGATTGATAATTCAAATCCACGACCATCATTTGCCACCACGTCCAAAAAAGGTCATAATTGCTTTTTTCTTGTTTTAATTTATTTATTAGGATATCTAGGCTCCCGGGTACGCTGTGCCTACTAGAAAAAAAGAATCATTTTGAAAAATCCTACCTTGTAATACTTGTTTGCCCCATCCCGTAACTATACACTGCCCTGCACCACTGTAGAAAGCATCCAAATTCTCATTCGCTCCTGGCAAACAAATGGGATAGATGTTCTTCGCCAATCTTAAGTTTTCAGTCAGGACAAGGATGGCGGCGTCGTACAGAAGGCTGCCAGGCTTGTACAGAGGATGACGGAGGATAGTCTTGACTTGGACAATTTGGAATGGTAGAGGTTCATCGTCAATTCCAAGTTTCCATTCACCACCTTTGATCAGCACGTTCTTGGCGTCAAGGCTGGAATTAATGAATCGAAATAGATATTTGGTTTTTATCTTGGAAATTGGAAAGGTAATATAAGTAATAAGTTTTTAGAGAGTATATTTTATTTGAATTTGGTCATCAAATTGATGATAAATTCTGTCGCTCTTATATTATGTAACTAAATTTATTGTTTCTTTTAGTTAATAGTTTTCAAGTAAAATTAAAATATTTTAAAAGTTAAGTGTATCAGTAAGAATCTAACTTACAAACACTTCATATATCACATCTTCATATGATCTTATTGATACATATAATATAATATAAAAATATCTAATACATTTATGCATTTTGAAACATATATAATAATAGGTAATTTAAGCTCACCCTTCAACACATGCGGCAGATGTAACAACAACATCTGGCCTAGTAATGACACCACCGCAAAGAAGACTTCTGTTAGTCTGCAACAAGACCATGGCCTGCCAGGGGATCTCGGCGAAGTCTACCTCCAGGTCCCTACGGTTTCCGGATGGTCTCTGACCCTGAGTGACAAATGATATTAATTAATGTTAATTTTATCTTTGACAGATGATTCTTGATTCTTGATTTAGCTATTTATGCGTCTTTGTTAGTAATAGAGAAAGAATGTAGATATGACTCTATGCCTACTTAGTGATGAGAAACTGAGAAATATACAATAAACAAATATTTTGAACATAGTTTGATAATCGTAGAAGGTTATTTGCACTGTGTTGCCTAACACACCTAAGATCTTGACTCCAATTATTTTGTAACGAATGTTTCAATAATTTCTTTACACTTTAACCAATACGATGGGACCGTATTCTTTATAAAAAATACCCTACAGCTTGAATCCACGACCTTGCTCCTTAACGACGCAGCTTTTCCTCAAATTACCCAACATTTCCCTCCTGGTTTAGAAACTGACGAAGGTTAGTAACGTAAATTTATTTATAATTAACTGATTTCAAACGTAGAGTTAAGTGTTAAGTGTATTTTAAAATCGAAACCGGTGTCTTTCGTCACATGACATTTTGCGTGACGCAACACATTCTTCACATTCAATATAAAGTTGTTAACTTGTATAAGTTTTCGAGTCAAAAGTTAAAGTTTAAATTTAACTGATAAGTATTTAAATTTAAAAGTAAGTTTTCAGATTTTCACCTATAAATTAGAAGTATACTTTTATTGCTCTGGTAACGAGGCAAAGCGTGGCTTTGAGTTCGCTACCTGACTTACGTATAACTGGTAAGTTTCGTGATTATACCATTATTCCAAGTGGTGTAAGTTCAAATTCTTAGATTTCATTATTTAGTTTGTTACAGCACTTGACCAAATAGCAGCGTGTTAAAAATATTCTATTTTGATCAATTTTCGAAACAAAAATTAAGCCACATTGATGACAGAACAGAACAGGTACCTATATTTTACCCTATACAATCCGGAGGGGCTATAATTTCGTTTTTAAATAAACCTAGAGTTCACTATATTGACAAGAAAACACGACATAAACTGCTAACAAGGCAAAGCGCGGAGTTGAGTTCCGCCATCCAACACTGTATGTCTCGAGAAATTGGCGAAAAGTGGGAGCAAAAGAAAAAGTTTGATATACCACTAAAGGTGTTATATTATAGTAACTAACAATGGATATGAAATAAGGCAACATTGTAACTAATTGACTACCCCATGTCCGCAACTTTTAACCAAAATTTTTAAAATATTTTTTTTTAATTATAAGATTTTTTTTTGGTATTTTAAGTTAATATTGAGGACACTAATTACAAATAGAGATGTTCTCAAAATCGACCTCTCTCAGTAATTAAGGCCATATTACTATAAAGCCTTGGATTTTTAATAAAGTAAATATTATAAAATCATTAAATCTATAGATGCAACTGTATTTCGTAATCAATTCTATACTAGTTGAATAAGCTGACGATGTTCATGTTTTTTTTTCTTTTCTATCTAGCTTCTCGTGGTATCCCGCGTGTAGCAGTAGAAGGCAGAATGGTGATCCCCCAAGCGGGAATCGAACCCACTCGATGTCCTATTAAGACTGCGTTTCCCAATTTCCGATACATTACGTATTGAGTGGCGAAACTCAACGCTGCGCTTTATCTTGTTATCAGAGCGAGGGAAATGAAAATAATGAAAATTTATAAAATTTTAAATCTTCATTCTATAAACAAACAAACATAAAGAAAATATACATTGCGTTTATTATCATAAAATATGTTAAGAAATAATAAAATGCATATTAATAAATTATTCATACATGTGATAATAATTTATTGCAAAATTTTGCTAATCTCATATAAATGTGACCGCAACTGGAGGTCGCGGGTTCAATTCCCTCGTGACTGATTGATATTGTCGTATGGATGTGACATGACTAAGTTTCAACTGTACGTGACTATTTTAGATACATATTCCCAAACTAAAAATTAAACAAATATGATAAAAAAATCCCGATATCTTATTTTGGATTTTTTTTCAGCTTCACGCTGTATCCCGCTCACAGCAGGGTAGGCAGAGGGAACCCAGTCTTAAGACGCTCCGTTCCCCATTTTCTGCCGAATTCTGGAGATATTGCGTGTTGAGTGGCAGAACTCAACGCCTCATTTTAGAATTTAACATTATATAATATTTAATTTTGAATTTTTCATTTGAAATATTGACGTAGCACGAATATAACCTGTCTAACCCTAATTATATCAATTTTTTACTAAGTAATGTAATGACATTCTGCTCCCTATGCGCCGCCCAATTTTCAACGCGCAATTTAACGCCGCGCTATCGTCTCGTTACCAGAGCGGAGAAATGCCAAAATGTGACTCTAAAAGCAACTGGTTGTGGGTTCGATCCCCACTAGGGGAAACTAAATATTTATTTAAATTTAGATTTCCATTTCTTCGCTCTGGTGGTTGGTGTCAAGGCAAAGCGCAGCATTGAGCTGCACCACTCACGAGTAATGCCTCCGGAATTCGGTAGATAATGGAAAATGGAGTGTTTTAACACTAGTTTCCCTCTGCCTATCCTGCTGTGTGCAGGATACAGCGTGAAGCTGTTAGTATACAGCCAACTAAGGAACATGTAATCTATATATAAAAGGACATGTACTGACTGACTGAGGTAAGACGCACGCACAGCCGTAACCGCTGTGCGTAGAAACGTGAAATTTGGACAGATGTTTATTTTCATCCACTAATAAGGGATTTTGAAAAATTTTAACGCTAAAGGGAAGAAATAGGGGTTGAAAGTTTGTATGGATTTTATTTAAATCGGCACCGATTTATATAAAATTTTAAATTTAGACTCTTTCAGATTTTATCGAACACGTGTTTTATGGTTTTTTAGAATTCACCCCCTAAGGGTTCAAATAAGGGGTTGAAAATTTATATGGAAAAATCTTTAAATCGCCATCGATTTTTATAAAAAATTAAATTTAGACTGTTAAAAATATTTTATTGAACACGTGTTTCGTGGTTTTTTTTAGAATTCACCCATAAGGGTGCAAATATAGCGGGTGAAGCTGCGCGCGCCCACTAGTATTTCATAAAGGTGATAATAGACAACACAGTAAAAACGAGGAGACATGAGTTGTGTTGTCGCTCACATACACATATATCTATGTGTATGTATTATTTTCGTTTCCTTATGGCAAGACAAAACGCGGCGTTGAGCTCCGCCACTTTACAGACATTTTTGTAGATTTAGGTGGATATTTGAGAACACTGTCTCGATTCTAGCTTTTTTTAGTCTACCTTAAAAAATTGAAAAAAAAAAACCATCTATGTATTATATATTATGACAGATACACAAAAAAAATTAAAATTGAATGTATGCTATTATAAAAAGATTAAAATGTAGACTGATTGATGTATTTTTCTTTTTTATATATTGATATATATTTTAATATTTATTATTTGCAGGTGTTTAGTATTTAAAAGATATACTTAAGTGTCCATTTGTCATTAGAAAACCTGTTAGTTTTGAAACGTTCATTCATTTCGTCTTATTTTTTCTATCATTTTAATAAAAGTTATTAACGGGAGGTTAAAGATCTATATACGGAGTGAACTTTAATTACAGATATATATTTATATTTTTAGGAAAAATATAAAAATATATTTGATTTGCTATTATACAATATGGGAACCTGATATTGACTTCCCCGTTTCCCACTCTCCGTTCAATGATCGATTGAGTGATTGCGTGTCGAGTGATGGAATTCAACGCCGTTCAATTTACTTTCAAGAGTAGAAATGAAAATAATTTTAATTTAAGTAAGAATCGAAACCACAACCGTCGCGCTTACAGTCAGAGAATATACCGATGAGTATATTTCTTTAATGTTATGGCTTAGTAGTTATTAATTTCATGCAAGCGCGGGTTCTAATACGGCTACGTTCAAATTGTTATAAGTTTCCTAAAACAGTATTTTTTTTGACCACATTTATATTTGTTAATTTTAAAGTTTACAGATGTTATTTAAAGGCATAAAAATATTCAAATAATTACAGAATATTATCTCACTTTAATTAATCTGTGCGTTTTGCATTCTCTCAGAATTTTCATTTACATCTTATTTATGTGTATTGGCAGTCTCTATTTCATAATTATTTTATGACTTTGCTAAATAAATGTTAGGTGTTTGTTTGATATTGGCATACTCACGTTCAGCAATCCGCACTGTCCTCCGCCGTTGTACTGTTGTAAGAATACTCTGTTGACTGATTCACTGTATTCGTTTTCGACTCCAACACCACTGCCCTGGCGGATAGCTTGGCCAAAACCTTGGATGACTTTTCTGCCTTGTCCCTGGGTAACATATTGTCCTTGTCCTTGGCTAACTAATTGTCCTTGACCTTGACGAATGCCTTGACCAAATCCTTGCGATACGTAAGCTCCTTCTCCCTGGCTGACTAGTTCACCTTGGCCTTGAGATAGAAATTGGCCCTGTCCTTGACGGATTCCTTGTCCAAATCCTTGTGATACATCTAACCCTTGTCCTTCGGACAAAATCTGGCCCTGGCCTTGAATTACACCAAGTCCCTGCCCTTGTTGTACACCAGAACCGAAGGCTTGAGACACACCAATTCCTTCTCCTTGTGATACAAATTGACCTTGGCCTTGTCTGATACCTTGACCAAATCCTTGAGATACTCCAACTCCTAGTCCTTGCTGTACACCAGCTCCTAATCCTTGCTGTGCTCCAGCTCCAAATCCTTGTGACACTCCTAATCCTTGTCCTTGGGATACTGCTACACCCTGTCCTTGTCGTACTCCTGATCCAAAACCTTGAGATATGCCAACTCCTTGTCCTTGGGATACTGCTACACCCTGTCCTTGTCGTACTCCTGATCCAAAACCTTGAGATATTCCAACTCCTTGTCCTGGAGAGACCAACTGGCCTTGTCCTTGGGTGACAAACTGACCTTGTCCTTTCTTAATAGCTACTCCTTGACCATTAATGACACCTAGACCTTGTCCTTGAGCAACACCTTGGCCGAATCCAACTTTTTGGCCAACACCAAATTGTGATTGCACGCCCTGTTGGCATTTTAAAATATTAGTTTTTATAAATTAGCATATGTATGAAACATAAATCCATTTATTAACAATAAATATAGAAAACTGATAAAAAAATGTATATAATAGTTTTAGTTGTTTACCTGGCCTTGCACTCCTATGGCTCCTTGTCCTCCAACACCATACTGCCCGACGCCCTGGGATACAACAGCACCCTGTCCCTGTGATACGAATCCACCTTGTTGGCGTACTCCTTGTCCTTGGACAACACCAACACCTTGTCCCTGACGGATGCCAGTCCCAAAACCTTGGCTGATGGCGCTTCCTTGGCCTTGACTCACAAATTGACCTTGACCTTGCTTCCTAATCTGTCCTTGTCCCTTTTGGATAGCGGTGTTGACTTGTGATCCTGAACCAAATTGCCCTATTATAGTATTTATTTATATATTTTATGTTAAACAATGATCAATTAATATAGTAAGAACTAAAATGGCTTTTAAATATTTTTATAATCTTGTTTCTCATTGTGAGAAAAACATTTATGTATATTGTTTTTTTTTATATAAATTATACTTTTAACCGATTTATTATCATAATATACAAATGTGTATTGTATGTCTATCGTAACACTTTAAATAATCATTTTAAATCATTTGCATATAATAAATTAGCAATAAATTGATTTTTGATAATGTATTGTTAGTTGATTTAAAGATTTATAAACCTACCTTGTCCAGCAATACCATATTGTCCTTGGCCTCCTTGGCTATAAATACCGACTCCTCCTTGTCCAAACTGACCCTTGACAGGGAAGGGAGTGGATGAAGGGAATCCGGAAACTTGGTTGGGATTGAAGGGAGAAACAGGTGGTTTGGTCGACCTGTGAAAATTTGTTTATTTAGAGAAAAATAAATAGTTTTTATTCTTAAGGGAGTGTCTAATATTATTTATAAGTTCAAAATGTTCGCCAATATTATCTTGAAGTAAAATGGCCAATGATATAAAGATAATAATAATAATTTTTCTTGGCATCTACCACTTTAGAATAGGAAGAGAGAACCGAGTGTCATGACACTGTCACTCACTTTCTGCAAAATTTCCGGGATATTGCGTTTTGAAATTCAGTTCACGCCGAACATTGTCAATTTAAAATTATTTTACAAAAAAAAAACATTTCTTTCCAAAACTTACATGAAATTATTCAATAGTAGAGATCCTGTAACTGGAGGTCTTACTGTAATGGTTGGTTGGATGTTATTGGGACTGACGCGGCTATCAGGTACGTATTTTCCATCGTTTCCACCGAAAACCCCGGGAACCCATTTCCCTAGCTGATTCGTGGGCCAGGGGTCAGTGTAGAATGGATCACGACAGCACTTGCCGATACGACCAGTTTCAATGTCTCTGCAGTCCTGTAGAAGATCAAATATTTAGTATCACCCCAAATATTTTTTCATTTAGAAGAATTCGTGGTGTTATATATTAATCATAATATAAATTCGTTTTCTAGTAAACCACTCCACTCTCTGCTTCCAACCTATTTTGAGCCTATTAAGTTGATTGGTAGAAAGAACTTCATGTCGCAATTTTTGAACTGATTCATTTTAAAGAGTAGCTTTACAAATTGCGTTGGAAAATGACCTCCATTTATTTAAAATTGACAAAAATTATAATTCATCGGTCAACTTTGCCAAATCTTGTCACGTCTCGGTGATATCATTGAACAAATAGAATGGTTTACGTTAATTTTTAAAGACCATTTGTAATTTGCATACACGTACTCGACCACTTCGATGTTATTAGACTATAAGAACAAGTTCTTGTGTATTTGCATGCTACCAATTTTCTTGTTTTTTTAGCTTCACATCGTATCTCGCATATAGCAGGGTAGCTAGTGTTATAATTCTCCATTCCTCATCGTTTTATCTTTAAGACATTGTGTCTTGATTGGAGGACATTGCGCCCTGAGTCGAAATCAATTTTACCACCAGCGCGTTTACAGCCACATGTTGTCCCACTGCGCCACGACGCCCTCAGACTTCAGATATTTTCTTTCTTTCGTGTTTTTTTAATTCACGCTGTATCCAACATTTAGCAGAGTAGGCAGAGAAAGGAAACCTAGTGTTAAGATCCTCCGGTACCCACTTTTCACCAAATGTTTGCGGCATTGTGTGTCGAGTGGCGGAACACAACGCCACGCTTTTGCCTTGGTACCAGTGCGAAGAAATGACCATATTAATAAATAATAATTCAATTCCCAGAGTGGGGATCGAGCCACACCACACAAACGTCGCGTTACAGTCACATTTGCATCCCTGCGCTATGACGGCCTCGCGTATATACTTGTACATATGTATATATACAATAAATAATAAAAATAATATAATAATAAAAAATTCAAGTACTTAGATCTAGGTTAGGTCAATTTGAGATCCAAATGGCTTTAACGTCTAGAATATAGATGATCTAGTGAAACAAGTTTACATCCTGCCTTAATAACTAAAAAGGTCAAAACGTTTATCCTCATATTACTATATCTGGTTAAAACCTAAAATCTATAAACTTTTTATTGTTTCCGTTGACTTTTAGCATTTATCGGAAAGGGCAGTCCTCTTATCACGTTCATTGCGGCTTGAGGTCGAAATCGACCTCATATAGACTACATGACGTGGCAGATTTTGTTAGTGTAACATATGAAAGATGAGGCCGAAAAGGACCTCAACCGCACCAGATAAAAATATTCAATAATATGTCTCGCAGTGTACGTATTAAAAATGACTAGCTTTTACCCGTGGCTTCGCTGGCGTGGTCGCAATAACATGATGTCAAATTGCCTATAACTTTTCTCGATAAATGGACTGTCTAATACATTAAAATATTATTATTCGAACTAGTAATTTCAGAGAATAGCGTGTTAAAAAATAATCTTCAGTTTATAAGTTAATAATATTAAGTCTAGATAGAAAATAGACACAAAAAAATAGGAAATAGGCGTTCTTTAAGAAATAATTAATTTTTTTTGGATTTCAAGGAGCAGTTCAAATACTTACAGTAAGAGGTACTCTATAAGCATCTTGTTCTCTGGTCAGTATGACGGTGCTGTTGGATATGACTCCCTCAGCGGTACAGAACTCGATGGGAGTGCATTTTAGGGCAGCGGCACAACCGGCTGGGATATCGCCTGTTAATGGAAATTTATAATAATTAGATTCAAGCGGTTGTTAAAAAAGACTCAATAAAAATGCAAATATAAATGTTACAAGATTTACTTTGGCACACAAAATAAGAAAAAAAAATTAAACTTTCTATTCTATCTTTTCTATTCTAGCTTAACTTAATTAACTTACTTGGCACTGGCACAGGCACTGGTACTGGCACTGGGACTGGAATTGGAGTAGGCTTAATCCTCGGTGGTCTATTCTCATCCAAGATTATGGAGCCTTCTTCGTAATTTGGACTTGGTGGAACAATAGTTTCTCTATTGATCGTCTGTTCACCGATAGGTGGAAGATATCCTGGGGCTGAGGTTGAGGATACGGGAGGTAGATAGGTAGGTCTACCTGTAGTGATAATAGGCCTAGGCGATGTCACAAAAGTGGGGGTAGGGAAAACTGTGGAGCTTACAATATTGGTGCCGCTCTTGGGATTGTCAACGGGAGGAAGGTAAGGAATGCCAGGTTTCAAATTAGACCCGATAGCTCCAGGTCGGTATACGCCAGCTACTTCGCTGCCAGCAGAAAGAGCGTCGGTTTCGATGAAGTTTGTGCCAGAGGATTTAAATCCGTTGGCATTAAATCTTGAGGTTGTTGGGGCCAAGGTGGATCCGGCACCATATCCTACTGAACCTCTGCTCACAGCTCCTATTCCAGAACCGATAGAGGCAGTTGATCCATAAGCTCCTTTCCCGATTGAGGAAGCTACGCCATATCCAGCTTGTCCTGATAGTACGGATCCTTGGCTTCCAAAGGATCCTTGGCTGCTGGCCAGAGCCACTTCTATTCTGCAGCAAACCTCAGTACGCACGTTGCAAAATTGTTTCTGTAACAAAGAAAAATATGTTAATTTTTACGGAGTGTCTTGTCATAGATTTTCTTAGTTTTTCAAAGAACTCTTTTATTTTGAAAGAATTCTTACTTAGCTTATATATAGCTCCGTCCCGTATATAACAAGGAAAGCAGAGGGAATTTATGATCCGTTACGTGTTGACTGGTGGAACTCAACGTTGATCTAATCGTCACTTTACAGTTACTAGGAGTCTAATAATGTCAACCTCTCGTTTTTGTTTAAATTTTGTTCTTAATAGTGATGTGCCTTGCTTCTAAATGGTCATTAGAATAGAATATTTTTAACGATTTATTTTAGAACTTTTACGATTATTATCAAGCTGTAATACAATCTCTACTCTAATATCGTTTTAAAGCGAATTCAATAAGTGTCTAGTTATAAAACGTGCTAGGAATTGAAAATTGAGCTTAGTACCTATATTATAACATGCAAATATATGCAACTGTGCAAAATAGATTCCATTCGATTTAATATGTATTGAACCTAAGTCCTTTTAGATAATAAAAACAAATGGTTATACACAAATCAATGCGTTTCTACAGTAAATGCTGTTATATTTGGAAGATATTGAATATTGTAAAGCTAGGGAGTGTATGGGAGTACTAAGAGAGGAGAGTTCCACTATCATTTTACATTTTAAAGTCCACGCAAACGAAATTGCGAGAATGGATTTTGAGATATTTTTTGAAGGCTGCCAGGATTAGCTTTGAACAAATATATTTAATTTTTCAGGGCTACACATTATAAGAAGAGTTTTCTGAGATGGGCGTAAGACTGTAGTGGGGTGAGTACGAACCACCCAGGCCCCCTATTCCAATGCCCATAATTGTGGGCGACGACTAGTAACCAATATTAATAGATATCCAAATCATTTTTGGATCTACAATCATTGCAGCGTGTTGAGTAGTGGAACGCTGCACTTTGTCTTGCTAGTAGAGCTGAGGAAATGGAAATTTATTGTTCCGAGTGGGCACCGAACCCACAATCAATGCGTTTTCAGTTTGACGTTGTTCTCATGCGTAACGAAACAAAATTTCACATAGCTACTTTATTTTGTAATTTTATACCGAAATGTAAAAGAGAATGAATATAAAGAAATAGATACTTTTGTTCTCTATAGTATAAATATGAAGAAGTCAATCGGCACATATTTTTATTACACACATTCTTTTATGACTTATTGTATGTATTTTATAAATTCGGTGGCTGTCGTGGTGAAGTGGCACAAACTTCTGACTGTAAGCGCGACGATTGTGGGATTGATTTCATTCCCACCGGGGGTATTGTATTTTGTTTATTTTCTCGCCCTGATAAAAAGACAAATCGCGGAACTGAACTCCGCTACTCCACACCCAATGTTTCGATAATTGTGCGGAAAGTCGATAATGGAGTGTCTTAACACCAGTTTCCCGTCTACCCTGCTATTATGATAGAATTGTTTGTAACTATTTACTGACTTTACACTCTGATAGGATGTTTTTGTAGTGCTAGTAACTTTTTCAAAAAAACTTTTATAATGTTATTCCAAAATAAGAGAAGAAAATTATTTATGTATATAACAAAAAGGCGCGGGTTCAACCCCGCTACGCTAATTTTTTTTTATATTTCTCCATATTTTTTTCTATAGTTTTCTATAGAATAATATAATGTCAAAATGTCAGCCTACAACGATAGTACACTGCGTAATATCATAAACGATTCTACGGGTCACAAGTACGAATCAATGGCTGTTAAGAAACATGTGTTGTCATTCAAACATTACGTATTTTTGATTAATCGATGTCCAAATACGCGTTCTAACGCCGCTACAACAGAGACTGCCATTGGTGTCTGACACTACAGGTGACAGTACAGGGTTCGATTCTCAGTAGGGGTGATTGTATTAAAGTTATTTTCATTTATTGTTATATTAATATAGAAACTGAAATATTTTAACAATCTGAAGGTACTCCACAACTTCAATTAGGCGAAGGAAACATAAAATCCCTTCTTTGCGCTCTAAGAAACCTGCCATTAAACATTTTAATATAAGTTTTCTACTCTATAGTTTTCACGTGCGTCTTCTGTTGGTAACATAATTTGAAATGATAGAATTATATACGTATACGTATAAAATTATTTTTTTATGAGCACTATGTCTAAAAAATAGATGGAAAGTGAGGGGTGACGGTCGTTACATTAGATTTCCTCTCCTTACTCTGCTACATACGGAATACAACATGAACCTATTCGATAAAGGAAATCGAACCCGTAACTATTGCTCTTACTCAGACGCCCACCAAGCCTCAGTGACTTAAAATACAGTGACATATTACAAAACGCTATATAAAATTTAACTTGACAGAGCGTAAATAATGAGATAAGTTTTGTAATCGAATGACATTTAGTGATTTATATTTAACTTTACTTAAATATTTAAATGACATTAAATTTAAAGTAAATATAAAATTAAATGCAAGTGTTAGTTCAAATCCATAATTTAAAAAATCCGTAATAAAAAAAACAGCTTCACCTTTTATCCCGCATATAGCAGAGTACACAGAGGGAACTGGGGAACCTAGTGTGAAGACAGTCCGTCCCCATTAATAGTAGCCATTAGTAGACATTTGTTTATACTCTAAATCTAATTAAGAACTATGACAGTTGATTGTTTCATATAAAATATTATCAACATTTTCGAGCACCTGTATAACAAATGTCGACGGTATATTAAAGTAAATCACTGGAGGTTAAAGAGCAACTAGTTAAATGCTTAACAGATGTTTTTATACATTATACTAGTGGTCGTCCGCAACTTTGCTTGTATGGATTTTAATATGTAAAGAAAATCTCGATTTGTCCGTTCTCAAAAGAATTTTGGGCGCTTCTTTCTCAGCATTCCGGGACTCAATGCCTACATAATGCCTCCAGAATTGCGAGAAAATTGGGGAATGAAAGTGTGTTAGCAATAAGTTCCCAGGTTCCCTCTCGTAGTATATTTCCCTACATTTTCTAAGGACCCTACATAGCATTTTTTTGGTCTACGCCCCGTTGTTTCGGCGTATTGCTATCTGTCAGTTACTGCGTAAGGGAATAGTTTTAAATGAAGAGATTATTCTTTACTTTCTGGCCATTCTTTATATTCAATGGTATGATTTGTCGTCTTGGTGCAGTGGCACTAAAATGTGGAAATTCATGTGTAATCTCCACTCCCTCTCCCGAGTGGCAATATACATATTGTTTCCCCGGAAAGACTATGTATATTTAAATTGTACTTGACATCCGTAGAAAAATACTTAGCTTCAGTAGATAAAGCGAGGCGTTAGGTGCCGTTACTAAGCACGTATATTAAAAAAATGTATATTAAAAAATTGGAGGAAAAATGGGAAACGGAGAGTCTTAACACTACTTTCCCAGGTTCTCTCTACCTCAAAGCAGGCTTGTTTTGTGCGGATTGCAGCGAGAAGTTGCGAAACTCATTCATATGTAGAAACACTCTTATCAACAATCAAATAAAGCCACTTCAAGTATGAACTTAGCTACTGTTATAGATAGGCATCAAAAGTCATGTAATATGTAAATCTTAAATATAAATCTGTTTAAGTCCTTTAAGATATTTTGCAATGTGCCAACAAATTCCTTTGACTTCACTCGGTAGTAAATACATAGGGAGTGTCTTATTGATGTGGGTGGGTCCCTTATCCTGCTATAAGCGGGATACAGCGTGAAGATAACGAAAAAAAATATTATCGCTCTCGAAAGTGTTTTAAAGAAGACTTTTTCGGAAATGTATACACGCTGTATCCCCCATATAACAGGTTAATCAGAGGGAAGTTAGTGTAAAGACATTTCTTTCCCCAATGTCCGAAACAATGCGTTGAGTGGCGGAATTCAACACCGTTGTTGTTTTCTTACCAAAACGAGGAATTAATGAAAATATTTCATTTCCCCGATCAGGAAAGGAACCTAAAACCGTTGCGTTGCGTTTAGAGCCAGACGTTCTAGTTCGGTACAACAATTAAATTTTAATAACGGAAAAACGCAGCCACATAATAACACGTCATTACTCGTGAGAAAACAATTGTGTATTGTTATTTTTTTTTAATAATTAATAATTTACATCTCATTTTTTTTGTATTATATTACATAATAAATAAGCTGTGGCTATCGATTCAACGTATAGGTTTATTTATAGATAGAATATATATTTTTTTCTATTTTCTACTCCACTACTAGATTGCGTCATGGAAGGTTTTATTTCTATACGTCAGTTTGACTGACTTGACTGACTTTATTAGCTTTCGATTTTTTCGGCAAAACTGGGTGGGCAGGCAGGAAAAACATATTATTAATTGGGTGTTTTTTAATTTTTTTCTAATTTTAATTTATAAAGGTGACGACTAACGTCATCGTGGTTTATCAGACAGAGAACGATGCTAGCAGATGAAAAATTATGGAAAGTGGACTATAACTATTTTCAGAAAACGTATATAAATTTCGAACATAGCTATACTCGAATTTGCGCCTTTTGGAAATCGTTCTACCGCTGACCATTCAGTCATACGGGAAATGTATCGCTAAGAAAAGCGTGTTTTTAGTTGTTTTAAACTATATATTATATTATTGGTGAAACTAGAATGATTGATCACTACATTTTTCTCACATAAATTTCAATATATAAAATGTTAAAGAAATAATTTTAAATATTTTATACTCTAACCGTGCATTCCATCTTAAAAGTTCTTTTTGCCTTACTCAACACACTAATATATTAACATAATAAGTTTACATATTCAACTACGTGTGACGACATTTTAATATAAATGTAATCTTTTCTAAAAGTAGCAGGTGCAATTTCTAATTTATTTACCCATTCGTGGCAAAGGGTCTTACTTGTGGGTTCGATCCCAATTCTCGAGAATGAATTGTTTTCTTATACATGCTTTGGTAAATAAAGCACAGCGTTAAGTTCCGCTCTCAACGTGCAACGTGTCGAAAATTTGAGGACAGTAGGAAACGGAGTGTCTCAACACTAGATCACCTGTGCCTTATGTAGGTACTATATATGGAATTCAGAAAGCAGGAATAAAAGGATGTATAATCTCGATATTTCCCATTTCTTTTTGGAGAAATCAGGAAACGGAGTGCATTAACACTAGATTTCATCTAATTATCTAATTTGTTTTATTCGTGAGAGGCTTAATCCGGTTAATTCTCGTTCCCGCAGGCAATCAATGGTTTTTATTTCTCCACTCTGGAGATAATCCCCGGCATTGTGTTCCGCCATACAACACACAAAGTCTCAAAAATTAGGCGACGCGTGAGGAACGGAGTGTCTTAAATTAGGTTCTCTAGCTGTTTTCTAATCAATAAAAAGAAAACTCGAACGAATGATTTTTCCGCTCTAGAAAACAATGTATGGCATTGAGAATTCACACGACATGTAGATCGAACCTACAACCAGTTCAGTACAATACAGTTCGATACTGTCCAACTGCGCCGAAATGGCGTCATATTATTTTAAATACCCGGCCACGTATTGCGTAAGTGACCTCAAGATGCTAAAACCTGTTCCACAAGTAGCTGAGAATGCCAAAAACAATATGAAAAATGCGGACTTTCATTGAATTAAGCTTTGTAATATTTTGCATTTGGCAGAGGGAACCTA
This sequence comes from Heliconius hermathena, assembly GCA_013403705.1. Taxonomy (NCBI): domain Eukaryota; kingdom Metazoa; phylum Arthropoda; class Insecta; order Lepidoptera; family Nymphalidae; genus Heliconius; species Heliconius hermathena. Next base: position 227,949 of record JAAIXJ010000186.1, read on the forward strand.
ACGTTAAGACATTCCGTTGTCCTCTTACCGGGAATATTGAAAAATTTTCGCCGATTCAACGCTACCCTTTGTCAATTTACCGGAGCTGGAAAATAAATGATTCTCCAAAATGAGAAGTCGCAATCACCATCTTTACAATCAGCCTCACCATCAAGAATGTATGTAGTATCTGCATTTATGTACTCTTAGTGGGGAACAGAATGTCTTAACTCTAGGTTCCTTCTGCCTACCCTGCTATGTGCGGGATACAACGTGAAGTTGATTATTATTTATTTGGATTTTTAGTCTTATATATTGCAAGCAACTGTATGAAAACATATCCAGAGACTGACAATCTTAACATGATTAATAAATAATTTGAATTAAAAAAAAAAAAGCTAATTTGGCTAAGTAGTACATTTTTAGGGTTCCGTACCTTTTAACGAAAAAAGGAATCCTTATAAGATCACTTTATTGAAATAGTCTGTTATTGATTTAGAGAAGAAAGTAGCTTTACAATATTTCTAATATAGTAGTAATATAGTATGGTAAATAAAGGTAACGAAAAAACTGAAAAGAGGTTATTACAACATAAAGACTGTTTGTTGGTTCACCAATTTTCAAATGTAAACTTATTTTATTTAAAAGAAGTCCGTTCTGTCTCACCATTACCCGCTTATTTCTCTTGAAACCGGGCTTTAGTTTCGGATAAGAAAAAAAAACATAAGCTCGATTTTATAAAGTTGCACAGTTAAAATGTGGTGTTGAATTTCAGATTAGCGGAGGCTAACATCGGAAAATCTAAGAAAACCCGTCAATTTTTATAAAAAAAAAACAAAAAAAAATAAAAGAATATTGACTAATCGTCGCTCGAGACTTCGTTTGCGTGGCCTTTTACGATGTGAAATGGAAAGCCGAACTTTAGGAACCAGGAACGGAGTAAGTAGGAATTTTGACAAACTCTCTTTTACCCTACCTGTGTTTCCCTATATACTTTGCGTTTTGCTACGAGCGTTCTCTCACATGCCAAACTACTGGACATAAAGAGCTAAGGTTCGAGTGACAGTCACTCAGCAATATTAGAATTTTATAAATAGGTGGTACTTATGTATTTTAAAACTTATTTGTATCATATTACTTCTCTTAGTTCAATTCAATACTTAATAGAAACAACTAAAATGCGACACCAAGCAAGGAGTTCAAGAAAAAAACAAGACAGACCGAAAAAGTTGACATTTGAAGTTTGGCCAGACAAAAAAAGAGAAAAAAAAGGTAATTTCTATCCATAATCATTTCTAAGATAAGATCCTGCTTCGTGTCCTTGACATTTACATATATCCACATGCATACGCACGTCTGTATGTGCATTATTAATTATATTTTTTCATAACGCGTTTCACCCTGTATCCCGCATGTAGCAGGGAACAAAGGGAACCTAGGGAATTTTGGAGGCATTGCGTGTTGAGTGGTGGAACTCAAGCCCGCGCTTTGCCTCGTGATAAGAGCGAAGAAATGAAAATATGAATATTTCATTTCTCCGAATCGGAATCAACCACAATACCGTCGCATTTGCATTCAGATGCTGCCCCACTGCGCCACGATAACTTCACAATGTTTTTTATGAACCATTGTATAAAAAATATACTTCCTAACCTGCCTTGAGGCATAACAAAAGGTATATTTTTAATAATATGCAAAGGTCGTGTGTGTATGTATGTTTGTTTAATTTATTTTTTTATTTGTAATGTTAAGGTCGATATCAAATGATTGGGGATTTTAATAGACTTTGATTGATTGTTGAAAAATCTTGCGTATATTTTATATTTACTCATATTTAATTATATATTGTTATAAAATCGTGGTTCAATGGCACAGCATCTGACTTTTAACGCGACGGTTGTGGATTTGATCATTTCGATAATTCAAAGTTAAATTCATCAATATTCATTAAATATTCTTTATTTGAATAGATAAGTACTTTTGAATCGTCGAATGAACATATAAATAAAAAAAAGCTACCACCGGTTTGGACGGCAGTTCTGCTGAGAAGAGCCGGCAAGAAACTCAACAGTTGCTCTTTTCAAAGTCAATGGTATAATATATAATTTTATTACATTAACTGGCAGCTATCCTGCATNACCACCAGTCGGTTTTGCAGTCACACCTCGTGCCGCTGCGCCACGACCGGCCTCAAATTCCATACATGTTTATGATTAACTTTGTGTAATGATTTTTTCAGTTCATTCGAATAATTAATTATTCGTTCTGATAAAAAGACATAGCGCAGAGTTGAGTTTCGCCACTCAAAAGGCAATACCTTAAAAATTTCGAAGAAAATGGGGATCGAAGTGTCTTAACACTAGATTCCCTCTGCCTATTTTGCTAAATACGGAACACTGGTTGACGTATACAGCGTGAATACGTAAATAGTTAAGTGATATTTAATTATGTTTTTAGCTTTACGCTGTATCCCGCACATGGAAAAGTAAAGAGAGCTCTTTTCCACACACCGCCCAAGACTTTGCGTGTTGAGTGGAAAATTCAACTCTATCTTATATATATTATCTAGGAAATGAAAATAATACATTCTCCCGAGTGGGAGTCAACCCACAACCTTTCACGACAATTATACTTTAAAGATTATCTATTCTTCGAAAACCTATTGTAAGTTATTTAAAATCCACTAATACCTATCCTACCCTGCTAAATACGAGAAAATATCCTACCCTGCTAAATACGAGATAGTTTCACGCTTTTACCCGCGTGTAGCAACGTCTAACTTTCAAAAGACGAAATTATGACTAACACCAAAAGCATTACGATAACAACAGTGTAAAGAACAAGTTATGTCATCTACACAATTGGCGTGTTTGGTTATCGCGTAAATGAAGGTCAAAAACTTTGGAGCTCAAATCTTAAAGGTTATCACGATTTACGATAAAATCGCGAGTTAAATTTTAAAAAATGATGTCGAAAAAGTGCGTCTGGTTAAAATTATTTTTATCAATTCATTTTTAAATATAGTTTATTTAAGCGATTGTTTTTGTGATTCGTTGAAAAAACATAGAGTTACCAATAACCGAAGAGCCGGTAAGAAACTTAACAGTTGCTCTCTCCAATGTCAATGATACAAATTAATTATTATTTCAGCTGATAGATTTCCTGCATGATATTATATTTGTTACATAAGTTTTAGTTTAAAAGTTGGATTATGCACAAAGTGTTATGTATAGTTTGGATTTTATCTAGATGATTTCATTAACAAAAAAAATGTAAGACTATAGTGAAGTAGTTAAAATCTACTAACCTTAACTTTCACTTGCACAAAGGCAACGCCATTGTTGCATAGGGACTTAAGGACACAAGAATAGCCGTCAGCAGCACAGGTTTGTTCCAAATCACCAACTTGGGCTTCTACACCAACGTTTCCAGAACTTTGGAAGATTTCGTCGATATTCTGTTGTGTTTGTTGTTGTTGTTGAAAATCGAAATCGGCTTTTCCATTTTGGATTAAATTTACGTTAGCGGCTACTGGGACGAAGGGTGCAGGAGATGAACCCACGTAACCATTGACTGCTTTATTCCCTGATACGAAAGCTCCAGCTCCGAAATTCTGTGCAGCGGCACCAGCTCCAAACTTTTGTGCAGCTGCATTAGCCTCAAAAGCACTCTGGAATCCTTGACCAGCTTTGAAACCGCCGTTTAGGAATGGATTTTTGGACAGATCAACTTCACCATTATTGGATGTACTGTATGAGGATTCGAAGGCTGAAGATTGGTATGATGGCTTAATATCAGCAGCTAATTTGGAGAAATCGCCATTTAAGAATGGATTGGCACCCAAGTCCAAGGCACCAGCGACACCACCAGCTATACCACCAGCGCCGCTACCGGAAAAGCTAGAACTTGATGATTTACTGAATTTTTCGAAACTTCCACTGGCACCACCGGCCTTGAACGGCGAGTCTTGGTTCATCCACCAGAAAGGAGGGTTATCTAAGCCTTCGAATACATTGTTACCAAAACCAGCTGCTTGGAAGCTAAATTCATTATTGACATCAGCTGCTGCGGCTGCGTTAAAAGCATCGGTATTACCATACCGTTCGATTATATTTCCATCTTTAATTTTAAGTCCAGCGCATCCTTTATCAGAGGAACAACCCTGGAATGATTGTTGTGTATGAACTTCAGCCCCTGGTAAGGCTTTGAGGGCTGCAAGTACTTCTCTAGGTGATTTCAATTTAATGTTCAGTGATGTGCAGGTAGTACAGCGCTCTACCCTCGCTTGAGGTTCTGATTCTTCAGCTTCGACTACGGGTTCTTTCGATTGTGGTAATTCTTTAACATCTTCAATGTTTTCTGGAAGGGCATGGACTACCAATAACAGGCTTAGTGCCACCACTGTTTTGAGTAGTGGCTTCATTTTATATCTGAAACAAAAGAAACAATATTGATTATTATTTCTAAATATTATGTGGTCGTCGTGGCGCAGCGGCATAGCAAGTTTCGGTTGTAGGTCCGATTTCCACTCATGGCAATGAATGACTTTCATCCTCTTACGAAGACAAAACTCGAGGTGCCATACTTAACACGCAAAGCGTTAGCCTAATTTCTCACTGCCTACCCAGCTATATCCGGGATACAGCGTGAAACTATGAACAAAAAAAACTATTTTTTTACGAACCTAAGGAACCCCAAACGACATGCAAACAAAATTTTACTTTAAACAACTTGTCAAAATTTTTTTTAGTAACATCATTGAATACCAAAGAATAGTTCAAGGGCGTATATTAATAAAACAACGTAAAGTATGCCGGAAAACAATTCTTAATCTTTATTCCTAAAGCCATAAAGTCAACTTTAGTATATTTATCCGAAGTTTGCAGTTTAAAAAAGTTTGTTTAAATGCTTATAACTATTGACATATTATATATGATTGTTATTGATCTTCGACCTCTCATTAATAATTTCTGGGGAAAACGATTCATTAATTATAATTTATGACATTGGATGATGACGTTTGACCATTTCGGTTCAGTGCTAATGGGTAAAGGGGGTAATAGGGTTTTTTTTCATTTTATACACGAACTAACTTAAGCCTGCGGTTTCACTCCGTGATGATATGAAAGCAACTAAGAGTTGTGTATGGCATATGACACACTAAGTGCCCAAGGTAACCTTGGATCCTAAACAAGGCTTAAGCCTTTTGGCTATATTATAACGATTTTTTATAAATTTACTTAACCCAACACGCAATGCCTCCAGATTTCGGCGACGAAATTATCTTAAGGGATTTCCCCCTTAACAGAGCAGAGAACCTAGACAAGGCTGCCAAGTTTCCCAGCCTACTATATACGAGATACAGCGTGAAGCTAAGAAATATATATAAACTAGATATCCCACTGAGCAATGACGATAAGTTATAAATGATGACTAGACCATATTAGGTGCGATTACCTTAAAAGGGTGGGTGTGATTATAACAAAATTGTAGACATCTTCTATAATGGGCATCACAAATAAAACCTTGCTTATTATTTGATGACATAATTATAATACTTATAACGAATTTGTTATAATAGCTATTAGGTAGCTTGACTGTAAATGCGACCTCTTTGGGTTCGACTCCCACTCATGGTAGTGAATTATTTTCATTTCCTTGTCTTGGTAAGGCACAAAAAGAGAATTATTAAATTGGCCAGTGAGTGGGGAACGGAGTGTCTTAACACTACTTCCCCCTACTTTCCCTGCTTAGTGATTACGTATCACGAAGTCCTTTGTTTTGCAAGGTTTATTTGGCAATAGGCAAATATAGAATAATTTACGACTATTGCTCTGATTTTCACTTTCAAGCCTTATTAAGATTTTTTCTTATATGACAGAAGCTAAATAAAGATCTGTAGGTTATGTAATGTTAATTTATTATATAGAATAAAAATAATTATGAAACTTTAAAGATATATTAGTTTTAGCTTCACGCTGTATCCCACTCAAGCAGGGTAGGCAGAGGGAACCTAGTGAACCTAGAGAATCTAGTGTTAAGACACTCCGTTCCCATTAAGGCGCTTCCGTTCCCCATTTTTTGTCGAATTTCCAAACTAATGCGCGTTGATTGGCGGAACTCAGCGCCGCACTAGAGCCAGGAAATGACAATATTAAATATTGCTTTCCCCGAGTGGGAATCGAACCCACCAATATCGGGCTTACATTCTCACGCTCGTGTCCCTGCTCTACGACGGCCTTAAAATATATGTAATACCTCGCCTTGGTTTGCCATATTGAAAAATATGTATATATATAATATTTAAAGTATAAGCGATTTCCCAATGGAATATCCAACACAAACAGGATATTTCAATTCGAACCACTAGTTCCTGAGATTAGCACATTCAACCAAACAAACTCTTTAACTTTATAAAATTAAGTATAAATATAAATAAAACATTAGATCATTTTTGAACACTCCGTATAAGGAATGTACGAAGTTAAACATAATATATTGGTATTATACAGTGGGTGTGTAAATGATTAAAAGTAACGAGTGTTTGGTTAAGCAGCGCTAGCCGCTGACTAAAAATGGATGGGTATTATTAACATAAGCACTTATATATGATATGAGATTCGATTTTTTTACCTAAGAAAACAAATTTAGTTTTTTTTAAATATTAACATATGTTTTTTTTACTGGACATAAAGTTATGTAGAGAATTTCCTAAAAATGTTGACGCCTGTATTTGTTTCACTTCACAAAATACCTCCTCTAAAATTTAAAATTTAAATTCAATTTTTAAAATTTAATTTCAAGTTTTAAATCCTCTTCTAAAATTTAAAATTTAAATTCAATATTATATATTGTTTGTTTAAATAGACTTTTGACTCGAATCGTTGAATGAAAACAATCGTACCACCGGCTCGGAAGACAGTTATGCTGATTTACAATTTAATTGTCACATAGATTGACAGCTGTCCTGTGCGAGATTCAACTGATATTCATTCACACACCACATCGTCTAACTGTAAAGAGGACAGCTGTGGATTCGATTCCCACTGGGGGGAAAGAATAATTATCTCTGGTAACAAAACAAAGTGCAGCACTTGATTTTTACCGTTGAACACGCAACGATTCGAAAAATTGAGCGGAAAGCCGGAAACCAAGTGTCTTATCACTAGGTTTATCACCTCTGCTTACTCTGCTATTTCTGTGTGATGTAGGAAAATAAACAAAAAAACATTTCCTACAAATTTACCAAAAGAAAGATGAACCGGAAAGTCAAATAATTTAACCGGAACTTTAAAATTTAGTATTCAACCCTGAAACCGTAGCTGTCAAAATAAACACACAATACGTAAATATAGTTATTATAACGTAAGGTTAAATTTTATTGATTGAATAAACATCGTATTGTTATTACGTATCTGAAGGATATTTTAACTATTAGTGGTGCAGTGGAACAGGGTCCGACTGTGAGCGTAATTGATTCGATTTTCACTTGAGGAAATGATTAAAAAGTAAAATCCGCTTAAGACAATATCATAGTATCAAAAACCGCTTCTTACCCAGGAAAGCGTGGTTTCTTAATGAAACCGTTATAAGCGTATTAAACTACTGTATTTAAATTATTATAATTTTCTTGGTCAGGTAGATAAAGCGCATACATAGTAGGTAGTACAGTAAATATTGTAAAGAAATTCTGAATAAATAAAAAGAGGTCCGCCATAGTGCAGGAGCGTGCCCCTACCCCATATATCGCTGTGTAAACGCGATGCACGGGAGTTCGATTTCCACGTAAGGGCAAAGTTAAACAGTAAAACTTGCTTAAAATGACTTCACGGTTATCCTACCGAAGCCGAGTCTTATGCGAAAAAGAATATTAAAAGTGATCGCATTAAGCGTTTTATTGTATTTAAGTTATTTTAATTTTTCCACTTAGGTAGATAAAGCGCGGCGTTGAAACCCGCCATTCAACACGGAATGTCTCGAATGTATTCGATAAAATTGAGGGTTTTGCAGGATAAAGCGTGAAGCTAAACAAGTAATGGCATCTAAGATTTATATGACAGATGATATTGAAATTACTTATTACTTATACAGGGTTGTCGGTTGTTAATGATTCATACACACACGCGTGGGAGGGACCAAGGTTCGATACAGTTTATAAATAACTATCCGTTTGTCCTTTATGTCTGTATTACTATCTTATATTATTTAAATATTTATTTTATTAATGGGAAGGACTGAGAAGATATTAAGTTTTGTAACTAAAGTAAGTTCAAAATAATTTAAATTTAATCTTTGAATTCCACTCCAGGGATTAAAAATAATTTTTATTTCTTCGTTCTGATAACAAAACTAATCGCAGTGTTGAGTTCCGCAACTCAACACGCAATATCCCTGTCCGTAGGTTACCGATTTCGAGCGTATCCCGATGTGCATATGAAATAATAATAAAAACATTGAATAGATGGAGAAAATCTAGTGACAAGATACTATGTTATATCCCACAGAACATGGAAGGTAGAGGAAACCAGTTTTAAGACACTCCGTCACCAACACACCGCCTAATTTTTCAAACATTCCGCGCTGACTGCCGGAATTCAACGCTGCATTTTATCAATACATACTTAATTTATAGTCAAATATCACGTCAGAACTCATAGAGAAACCTAGTATTAAATAGTCTTCAAGGCTTTTGAAAGTGATGACATAAAGTGTGTGGAATGATGTGGGCGGAGTCGTTTAAGAAATTCTGTTTAGCGAAAATGTATTCATTTTACGTATAAATACTTATTTATAGATCATTTTTGTTATGACACAATGACACCGTGACGTAGTGGCAATATTTCGAAATGTACACGAGACGGTTATTAGTTTGAATTTAATTTGGGGAAAACATTATATTTAATTCCTAGATTGACTTTTGAAAGCATGGCGTCGATGATACTGGAGGAAAGTCAAATAAGAGGCACGAGGACTACCAAGGAGGACATGTATGTGATGGTTGATGACAGTGGACTAGGCTAGAGAGATATGGAGGGGCCGCAAAATTTGGCATCATTCTGCCTGGGTGGCTTCATTCTGCCTGGGTGGTACCCTGCTAGGGATAAAGGGTGGAATAAATTAGATTAGATTCATCAATTTCCTCATTCAAGTAGACAAAAGGCGGCATTGAGCTCCGCCACCTAACGCGACAATTAAGACGAGAGTGTGGAACGGAGAAAACGCAAACATTCTTTTCTTTTAAGGCCTTGATTAATGAAAAAAGAAAATATTTTGTAGACCAAGTCCAATTTAGAAATTAATGTGAATAGGAATATTATAGGATAGGAATTTAGAAATTAATGTGTAACTACCTATTCAGGGCAATGGTTATAATATATATAAAATAATGTTTCTTTCCTCGAGATGAACCCACTACAAATGTGCTTGATTACACATCTCAATGACAATAGAAATGATTAATCGTTATAAACATATGAAATCTAACTATAAAAGGTAATGAGACCTCATGCTGTTGCTCATACTCCTATACTACTAGCGACTCGACCGTGGCTACGTCCGCTAAGACTTATTTATTATATATACATATATTATAGCCAAATTATACTGATTATTTAGATAATTTTTAGTCTATGTGTTATTCTTATGTATAATCTATATTACTAATATAAAGTTTCATTAGGATCCGTTCAGTAGTTTTTGCTGTACTTTTGCAAAAACTACTGAACGGATGCTGTACAAACTGTAATTTTTTTAAAATATTAGTAGGATTATTAGAATGTTGATCTTAGAACATCACATCACATCTTCTAGAACCTAGTGCAAAATATTTTTCACTCAAAACAATGTATTATTTTGCGGGTTCAATCTCAATTCGGAGAAATGAGTTGTTTCTTTCTAACGCAAAGATTGTGAGAGTCCCGCCACTCAACAATATTTAGGAAATAGGGCGGTGCGTGGGTAATGGAGTGTGTCAACAGTAGGTTCCCTCTGTCTACCTTGCTAAATGCGAGATGCAGCGTGAAGCTATTAAAAGATCCGTCTACAGAAGTCAACCGCCATTCTTATAGCATAAAAACATAATAAAAAAAAATACTTTAAATAAATCTTATTACCGTGAGAATATTTAAAGAACTAAAAATAATTAATCTTCAAAATGTATGTATGTAAGTATAAAACAATAATGTTAAATGGTCTATAAATTTAATATGAGAAATGACCTTGACAGTTGACCTCAGGTTGAAATTCACAGATTCAAATTTGATGAAGCAATTTTTTTATCTATACTAATATTATTAAACTGAAGACTTTGTTTGATTGAGAGCCCTAATCTCAGGAACTACTGGTTCGAATATAGAATAAACAATTTTACGTTCGATTGTCCCTTTATATTAGATGCCCACGCCCCCTTTGTTGTTTCGTGAAACTTAATAATATTTAAAATCTTTAACCAAAATATTTGAACTGGCGACCTTTACTTTATTTATATTAATGTATTTATATAATATAGTAAATCATTACCCATATATCACGATTGAATCGTTATTGAAACGACCATAACTTTTAAATTACCGTTAAATTGACGATTGTTATATTAAGTTAAGCATTTATTTTATTTTTTTTGTTTCACGCTGTATCCCGTATACCGCAGGGTAGATTGAAGGATTGTTAAGTCACTCCGTTTCCCGTTAAAACATTTTCATTCCCCACTTCCCACCGCGTTCTTGAGACATTGAGTCTTGAATGGCTGAAACGCTTAACAAAAAATTTAACGCAGCGCGTTGCCTAGTTATTAACAAAAATTAAAATATTAAATATTTCGTTCCCCCAACTGGAAATCGAACTTGTAACCATTGCATTACACACTCTGTCCCACCGTGCCACTAAGTGCCAATATTTCATACACAAGTTATTATATAATGTGATAAATCAATTTGTCAGTAATTTCACATATATTGTATAATTCACGCATTTTTTTGGGTTTCTTAAGGCTGTAACCTCTAACCTGTAATTTGTGTCATCGCTATGTAACAATCATTGAGGCCGTAGAGGCACAGTTTTTAATTGGAAACGCAGTTGTGGGTTCGATTTCCATTCGGGAGGATGAATTCATTTCAGAACCTAGGTTCGGAAACAGAACCATGTTCGGCGTTAAGTTCTACCACTCAACACGTAATGTCTCGATAATAGGGCAGTGTCTGGGGAATAGAGTGTCTTAATATTGGATTCCCTCTGCTTACCCTGCTATAAGCGGAATATAGCGTGAAGTACCAATTTGTAACATATAAAAGTGATATAGACAGAGAGTCTTACTAAAGCGGAGAAAAGACTTTTTTTATATATTTACGCCCGCGCACTGCGGAAAAGGAAATAATAAATATTTCATTCTACTTAACAGTGACAGGCAGGCAGGTACATGAGAAACAACGAGACTATTAACATTAAGTAATATAATATACTCTTCTTCAAAATTTATTAACAAAAACTAAAATATATTTTCAATTCGAACCAGTGATACCTAAGATTAGCGCGTTCAACCATAGAAACACAGCAGCTCTATAATATTATTATATTAGTAGAAATAAAGAAATTACAAAAGTCACTGGCCTTGATACATTTATAAATAAAAGAAAATGATCTAAATTTCAACATTGTTATAAATTTGAATTGATTAAGTAAGATGATTCCAATATTCAAATATGGGTGATAAGGACGTGCATTTGCATTTTAACCTCATAAATACTATCTTTATATGATTAAGAAATGCCTAACTTATACTTTTTTGGAAGACGTAAAAAAAATTAAGAAGCGGTATTTGAACCCGCTCTTCTTGTTTACCGTCCAAGCGCTCTGACCACTAAGCCATACGTCGAAAATCCTATACGCGCGCAACTTGTTTATATTGTTAGTTAGCATCTCTGTAGAGAGACTTTTAATAAATTTCTGTCACACAAATATAATTAATAATTATCATTAAATATTTTTCATATTTTCAAAATGTATTTCCGCACTTAAAGTAAAAATTTTATAAATCCGTTTTCAAAAAATGTCTCATCCTGGGTTCGAAGCCCCGGTAACAAGACAAAAGAGCGGCGTGTTGAATTTCGCCACTCAACACTTAATGTTTCGAAAATTCGGTGGACAGTGGAAAAATTTTGTGGTTTTTATTCTTCAGGAAATAAACCCGTAATACAAACCTAATTCGATTTATATATTTCTTCGTTTTAAAAAAAAAAAGGTAAGTAAGATTTTAAGTAAAAAATCACGTTGAGGCCTCACCTAGCGTTTAGCGCGTAGTCAATAATAATACTACAATTCTTCTAAGCTGACATTCTTATCACTTATTATCAATCGTGAATTGATCTCTAGATTGTGTGACTTTCATGAGCTTCACGCAGTACGTACGTACTTTATTCCGTATATGTAGAAGGAACCTAGCCACGCACCGCCGTCATCTTCGAGACATTTTAGTCTTTAGTTGAGTGACACAGCCGCCGCGCGTTTTTTTTATTATATGTATTATAATTTATAATTTATATTCCCAATTGGGAATATTCAACATATTCCATACAATGATTCCCACAGTTGAAATGCATCGAATTAAACGGAAGTGTCTTAACACTAGGTTCCTAAGTTTCCTTCGCCTACCCTGCTATGTGTGGGATATAGTATGAAGAAAAATACTTTAATGTATGTCGTTCTACCCGACGAGGATCCAATCCACACCCATTGTCAACTCTCCCACTACGCCATGTGGCCTTAACCTGAATCAATCATACTCATAGATATTTCGATAGGTGACCTAGAAATAACTAGAACATTATATATATAAGTTTCGAAACTGAATGTCACGACCCGGGATTTGAACTCGTGGCCCATGCCTTTCCAAATACCTCATATACAATTGTCAGTCGCTTTATAAAAATATATTATTGTGAGCAAATTTCTTAATAAATATTACATTACACTCTTCTCCTACGTGGATATTGAGATGTTAAAAGGTAAATCTCGTTTTTCTTCTTTCCCGTAGATAATTCCGCAATTTCGTAAACACTTCTCTTAGTTACTTTCGTTGTCTGTCAGTCAGGAACGTAAGAGTTATCTACATATATATGTGCGGCTTCGTCTCCGTAGTCCAATTGAAATAAATTAGAATTTTGCATGACAGTATGATACAGTGTAAGTGCTCGAGATAACTCTGTTTACTGGTATGTGGTGTTTTATATCGAAATTATTACAGTAATTACGTTTTATAGCCTGTACTCTCCTTTACGAGGAAGTCCTCAGCACATCGACTATTTAACACGAATTGATTTAAATCAGTATTTCCTGAGATCCACTTTGTTTATTTCTTTTATTATAAAAAAAATCAGCTTCACGCTGCGCAGCAAAAAATCAGCTTCACGCACACAGTAGGGTAGGCAGAGGGAACCTAGTGTTAAGACACTCCTTTCCACACTTTCTGCCGAATTCTGAAGGCATTGCGTGTTGAGTGGCAGAACTCAATGCCGCGCTTAGCCTCGACACCAGAGCGAAGAAAAGTAAATATAAATTTGAGTAAATATTTCATCTCCTCGAGTGGGGATCGAACCCACAACCAGTCGGTTTTACAGTCACACCTCATGTCGCTGCGCCACGGCTGGCTGGCTGGCCGACTCTTTTATTATCGATTATTTTAAATGATATTTTAATAAATTCACGTTGAGCACCAATAGGTCAGTAACTTACATAAATACATGTATGTAAATTTAACATTGAAAATTATTATACAAAAGATTTTTAAATAGATATATTATCATAAATATTTATATCATCTTCTTTTTTTAGCTTTTCGCTATATCCCATAAATAATATTGTCTTAACAAGACACTCCGTTCACGACCATCGCCTAGTACCGAGACATTATTTGTTAAGTGGCAAAACATGACGCCGCGTTTCGTCTATATTTTTATACAAGGAACCTATATTTGCGGAGAATACCCAGTAAGTAATAAAAATTAACATACAAACCACCAGTTAACTTAACTTCTCGTTACAATCGTACTGAACGATCACTATCTAGATTTTATAATATAATACATGCATTACAATAAAAAATTAACATTGACTTTGAACGTGGGAAAATTTTGAAATTGAATTCTTAAAATGTTTAAAGTTTGATCGAAATCCGTTAAGTAATTAGAGCGAAACTAGTTTTGATGTGAGGTTTTATTATTATTATTTTTAATATGGACAAAAATATAAGTATTATACATAGATTTTTATGGGAAACAAGATAACTTATGGACACACCGTCCTTTTTATATATTTTTTAGGTAGATTTTTTTTAATGCAATAATGTAATAAGCAGGAAATATACATTAATAATAAAAATTAAAGAGATGGTGTCATATTATATTTCAACGGTACGGCCTTCATTTATCAGAGTCTCATCTCAGTTCAGTCTCATCTCAGAGTGCGATGTTGAGTTCCGTCAGGCAACGCGCGCTGTCTCGAAAATTACACAATGCGTGAGAAACGGAGTGTCTTAATACTTGACTCTCTCACATTCCTGCTATTATTTTTTTATTTTTGATTATAATATAATTTCTTTACAAGATTAAACTTATGTATGGGTAATGTTTGTAAACACTTCATGTCTTTTACGATTAATTACTGCTTTATCTCGCAAGGTCACAGGTTCATTTAATTACAAAGCGATGTGAAAAACAAACTTCCTATTTCTATTTGAATCTATGTTGGAGGCCACTGTGGTGCAGTGGTACAGCATCCGATTGAAAACGCTGCGGTTATGGATTCGATGCCCAAACGGGTAGTTATTTTTTTATGTTTTCTTTTAAAAAAAATTTAAAGTAAACTTTACATTATAAAATAGTCTGTTTATAAACTAGTGTAGTATTAAAAAGCTGATAATCGTTACTAGCTTTACTGTGTATGCTGCACATAGCAGGGTAGGTAGAGAGACCCTGGCATTCTTTCCTCAACCATTTTCCGCCGAATTCTGATAGCATTGTGTGTTGAGTACCGGAACTCAACGCCGCGCCTTGCCTCTTTTCCAGAACGGGGATTGTTAAATATTTCATTTCTTTATATGGGAATCGTTGAGGGTTCAACCTGTCGTTTAGCGTCGGACGCGTGTGCCAATGCGCCACGATTGGCCAAGACAGGCTGGATAGTAAAATAGCGTTATTAACTGAAATAAACTTAATTTGTTTAAATCTTTATTAAATTAATAAATTATATCAAACATCGTGAATAATCGTGTAAAAGCGTGAAGCTAAGTTAAGTTACGTTATCGTGTATAACAAATACCTCAACAATTATTGAAAATTTCTAACCAAATTTTAGAATCAATGTAAACTAATTTAATAAAGCTGAAAAATATGTTTGATTGAACATGTTAATCTCAGGAACTAATTGATGGTACTGAAATAAAAAAAAATGTGTTGGAATATTTACCGAGGAAGGCTATAGACTACATTACATTACTGTAATCGTTTCAATGTGACCCAGTGTACCTGCGGTCAGAGTTACCTGCCGCATTTAAAGTGTATCATACAGAAGCCTTAGTTATTTCCCTTTAGCCACGAATACGAAGTCGAGAGTTAAAGTTTTTTTAGCTTGACACGGAATCACGCACAAAGCAGGCTTGGCAGAGGGAGACTGGTAACCTAGTGTTGAGACGCTCCGTTCCCATTGAGACATTTCCGTTACCCATTTTCCGCTGAATTCGTAAGTCATTGCGTGTTGAAAGGCGGAAATCAATGCCGTTAAAGTTAGTCGTTTTATAAAATTAATTTGCCAATAATAAATATATGTAAAATTTTATAATAAATGCTTAATTTTCCCTATAAAAAGTTGTATCAAAATCGGTCAGCATTTCCGAGAAGGTTACCTACAATTACGTAGAAGAAGTATAATAAACTTGTTTTTTTTACGATCGCGTTATGTAAAATAGATAGATGCTTTTGAAATTACATACGTAGAATTGTATCACAGTGGTAGAGTGTGTTCTGTAAACGTTATTGTAGGTTCGATTCTTTATTTTTTTAGCTTCACGCTGTTTACCGCACATAATACGGTAGACAGAGGGAACCTAGTGTTAAGACACTTCATGCCTGGCGCACCTCCTAAAAGGCATTGCCCGTTAAGTGAAGGAACTCAACGCTGTGCTTTTTTTGTTACCAGCGCGAGTAAATGTAAATTATTAATTCGTTTCTCCGAATAGGAAATGAACTCATAACTAACCCGTTTATAATCGTATAATGACATGTTTATATGCATTTCTTTTAAAAAAAAATCATCAATATGAAAATAATCTATATACAATACATAGCAAAAGAAAGCTATATATACTATAAAAGGCTAGATAACGCGGCGTAGAACCCTGAAAGGGTTGCATAAAGGGTCCTTGGGGAATGTAGAGGATCACTAAGAGAGAATTTCCTGAAATATTTACGGAAATGGGAAAAAAACAAGATTTTCCACTTTAAGTCTTAAACAAGCAAGCAAAGTTGCGAGCGACGACTAGTTTAAAAAAATCGAAGTAGCTACCACCACGTGTTGGTGAAACACTGTACTACTCACCAATACTTCAGATATAAAAAAAATAAAAAAACCACATCAAAATCTAGAACAACATCTTAATTAAGAATAAAATGAACGTTTTTATACTATTTTTTGTTCATAATTATAATTATAGTTAATAATATGAATTATTGTATTAATTTTAAAATAAAAATTTAAGTTCGCGTAATTTTTGTGGTATTCCCATACTATTTACATTCCGCATCCGGTTGATGTCACACATGTTTTTGTAAAGGTGTCTATATATCTATACATACATATATATAAAATTCTTCCGTTACTGATTGATTGACAACGCCAGTCGAAAGTACTGGACTGAGATAGTTGACATAAGTAGGTAAAGGATGTAGGATAAATAGGGTAGGAAAGGTAGGGTAGGGAGTGTACAGAAGCTCGAAAAGAGGAGGGAGAGGCCGCAATTTCTACGGGAACGGGGATTAAAAAGAGATTATTCATGTTACCATTATTAAACTTTCTTTCTATAAATGAAACAAAAATCGTGACTTCAATTTTGCATATTTAAAAATGTTTACAAAAAAATTCCAAATAATTGCTTAATAATTCTATACCTAATGTTTATCCTGAAAAAAGTTGCAATTAATTTTAATTAATATTGGCACATACTAGTCGCCGCCGTTAACTTTAGTTTGCGTGGATATTAAGACGTAAAACGAAAAATACCTGTTTTTTTCCGGTCTCACAGGCCGCTCCTTTCATAGTGTCGAATTTTAACGTTTCGAATTCTAATAGTTTTGTCTGTGCGTTGTTTGTCGTCACTAGGTAACGGAAGAGTTTCACATATATATATATGATTAATATGTAATTATCTATGTTCATCTTTAATATGCTATAAAACTATTTATTACTTCGTTGAACTACAATAATAATTAATATTAATTATAATAATAAAACAATCACAATTGTTTGTTTGTAAGTAAGTATTAAGTCAAATATAAAAATTCTAAAAGTTTCAAAAACAAAAGAATTTCATCTATCTAAAGTTTTTATTGTTTAATTAATAAATAAAATTCATATGACGTTAATATAAATTTCAACGCTATATAGAATTATTATTAATAAGTAATTATTTGGAAAACAAACAAATATAAAATATACAAAAAGAATTGCTCATCACTTTTTGTATCAAAATCTTTATTGAAAAGACATCAACGGGCGCATAAAAATTTGGAACTCTATATTTTTTATCTTCTTTTTGTTAAAATGTTTTTTTTTATTTATTATACATAAAATAAGTATATAATATAGCATTCAAAACATTTTACTTTTCGAAATATATATATATTATTTTTTTTATATAACAACAAAAAATTGTGAAACACAAAAAAATATATTGATATAATTTAAAATTCGGTTCATAAATTTGAAATTTCAACGAAAATACTAAAAAAAATAACAGAGCACTGAAACTATCTCTACAATTTCCTCTTCCTTTCCACTGAAGCAAAACTTTGTCTATAGAATAGGATAGTATAGTCAATAGGCGCAAAAATAGAAAATTAAATTATCTAGAAGAAAAATATATATTATAATAAATATAAACCTTGCTTTCACTACATAAAAACTCTCTTATCACCTTAGTTATAATTAATAATTTATAAAAAATAACGTAAAGACTTACGATAAGTACTACTTGTGTATATCAATAATAATATAATATAATTAATATATTATAATTGAAAAGTAAATTAAATTATTAAAAAAAAAAGAAAAAGGTACGGACCAAGTGTCTGTAGTGTTTTAATACTATTATTAATAATAAAAATAAACTCACTTGCAGAAACACTACACTGCACAAACACACACGTCTTCACTGACGATCAGTTATGAAATAAGGTACATATCAGTTTGTCCCATTCTTATATACTTGTGTTTTGTAATCTGACCTTTAAAGACGATGGACTTAAAGTCAGACTTATGTTAGCTTTATAAAATGTTTTTTTTTGCTTCACGCTTTATCCCGCATATAGCATGGTCGGCAAAAGGAACCTAGTGTTAAGACACTCAGTTCCCCACTTCCCGCAGGGTTATGAAGACATTGGGTGTTGATTGGTGAAACTCAACGTCACACTATGTAATTTGATTTTGTTTTCCAGTTTCGACTCTATATTTTAGCTAATTTGGAAATCAGTTTTTTTCAGCTTTGTGAGAAATGGTTTTTACACTTGAAACTATATATTAGTCAGTCGATTATTTTTTTTAGTGGCATGTTATTTCACTCTGTTTTTCAGTTTAGGTTCTTTTTACCTACCATCATGTAAAAGTATATGGGGAACTTAACGCCGCAGGTTATTTTTCATTGAGTTCCGTATTTTACGCTATGCTATTTTCAAGTGGGAAGCTAGGAACACTAAGTTCTCTCTTCTTACCTTGCTAAACGACGACGACGAGCATTAATTTAGATTGGCTTGTTTACAATCATCACTTTTCCCTGACATTAGAGAATAGTGACACATCATTTAGCATCTTCATAATAAAATCAGATGCTTCTTTCAGCTTCACACTGTATCCTGCACACAGCAAAGTAGGCAGTGATAACCTTGTGATAACATACTTTATTCTCAATTCTCTTTCTCTCTAATGTAGAGTGTTCTCTTTTATAAATAAGTTACTTAATTTATTTTATTTAAATGGTTTTTGCGATATAATGTATCTATACATACCATAGATGGAGAAAGAGCCCATCTTGGCGCAGTGGCAAAAGCGCATGATTTAAAATGTAACAGGATTCGATATGCACTCAAGGGAATTATTATATTTAATATTTTCATTATCTCGCTCCGTTAACGAGGGATAAGGATGTATTGAGTTCCGCCACTTAACCCGCAAGTCTTTTAACGCTAGATTCCCTATGTCTACCCGGTTTTCTGTGAATGTAAGCCCATGGTCGCCCTTATAACAACACAAAGCGCGGTGAAATGTCTCAAAAAATTGTACAATGCGTGGGGAACGGAGTTCTTTTTGTGACTAACTACTAACTACTCTTTTTGCTAAGAATTTTCTCTATATAAGTATACAATATAAATAGAAATTAATCAAAAGTGATCTAATATGTTCAACATGTATAAATAGTTGTACCTATAGAATTTTAAATACATCAGATGTATGTATGTATGTAGGTTTATCCAAACGAGCGCGTTTTGAATATTTATTAAAGCTTTAAGGCTTAATAAATAGACGGTATTTGTACTGTGTGGTCAGTATAGGATTGATATGTATGTTTTTTAGCCTTACGCTGTATCCAGCAGATAGTTTTAAGACACCGTTCCCATTAAGACATTTCCGAATTCCACTTTCAATCTAATTCTAGAGACATTGCTTGTAGAGTAGCGGAACTCAACGCCGGGCTTTGCCTGGTTACCAGAGCGAGGAAATTAAAATATTAAATATTTCATTTCCTCAAGTGGGATTCGAATCCACTAAAGTAAATCTGTCACGTCTACAGTCGCACTCTTTTGCCACGACTGGTAAATAGTCTTGAACTTTTTTATATATTATATTTTTTCTAGCTACACGTTGTATCTCGCAAATAGCAGAGATGGCAAAGGAAGCCTAATGTTAAGGTCGATTGAATTACATGGACTTAAATTGACCAACATCGCTTAAAATTAGAAGCTGTCCCACTGCGACATGAATGGCATATATACTTTGTACGCGACGGTTGTAGATTCTATTCTCACTTGCGGGAATTAAATATTTAATTTTTTACTTTCCTCGCTATGGTAAGATAACAAAGCGCGATGTAGAGTTCTACCACTCAACATCCATTGACTCAAGAATGCGGCGAAAAGTGGGATACTCAGTGTCTTGACACTAGGTTCCCTCTTCTTACCCTGTCTTGTGCGGGATACAGAGTGAAACTAATTAACACCGCATTTTACTTTACAGAACTTTACTGTTTTTTTTACAGAAAGTAAATGATGAAGCGAATGCGGAAATTAACTTAATTTTTTTTTATAAAGTATATCCTACTTCATAGACAAAAAATTACGTTAACTTACGATAAGGTAATATTTTCTTAATGCAAGTCTACAAACGCGTCTTATGCTCATTTTTTTTCCAGTTATATCTATTACAAGATAACGTATATAAATAACAAGATTTTACCTGCGGCCCCCTCCGCGTGGTGAAATGAAAATAACTGACCTATTTTAATTGATTTATTATTCGTATTATTCAATTTAAAATAGTAGTTCCTCAAATTATCGCCATCAACTAAACAGGCTGTAGCTTTACAATATAAGTATAGATTCTTCAAGACTTCCTAAACAAATCGTGAATAAAATAAATCAAGCCGGGCGAAGCTAATGTCAAGACATTTCTTTCTTTACACACTAACCGACTTTGCGGAAGAGTGGCGGAACTCAACGTCGCACTTTGTGTTAACAGAGAAAAACGAGAAAATGAAAATAATTAATTCCTTCTATAGATATTGATGATAATTAGAACTATAGCGAACGCGCTTAAAGACAGACTATATCTCTCTGTGTCACGACAGCCTAATTTTTAATTTATATTAGCGAGTCAAACGCGGCTTCGCCCGCTAAAACTTATTGTTATATTATAGCTAAATTGTAGAAATACATTTATATTAATTGTAATCTATGCCTTATTCTGATATATAGGCTATATAACTGTAAAGTTTCCGTTTAGTATTATAGGTTCACACACTGTGGATTTAGAGAAATAATTAATATTTGTTATTTGGAATTGAAATCAGTATTTTTTGTATACAGCCACTGTTGAAGAAGGTAGAGGGAGGCTAATGGGGAACAAGGTGTCTTTAAACCATATATCCTGTTATATGCGGGATATAGCGTGAAAACTAAAAAAAAATGAACTAAATATAAAGATTAGAATTTCTATTTTTTTTTCTTGATTACTAGACTATGATTTTTTCATTAGATAGATTACAATCTACCAGCCAAAATTATTTATTTTATTCGAAAAAAATAATACATGTTCTGAAATTTTTTTGGGTAAACTTGAAACAAATTTCAGTTAATTTTAACTGACAAATTAATCCAATGGTTAAAATTGAAGTTAACACGTTTAGTAGAGTGTCTTTGATGTATGACTAATGAATTAGAAAGCACGCTTAGGGTTCCCACTTTACACAATATTATTAGAAATATTTAAAAACAAATTGTTAAATGGCCTATCAGGCATCCTATTTTCAGCCCGAATTAGAGACATTACGTGTCTCTTAACGGCGATACTTATAAAATGGGAGAATTAAAAATAATACAAGTATAAACAGTCGTGGCACATGGGCATAAACGTGCGACTGTAAACTCGACACGTTGTGGGTTCAGTTCCCACTTCAAGAAGTGGCGGCGTTTCGCCTTTCAACACGCGCCTAGAATCCGGCGGAAAATCGGGGAGCAAAAGTGTCTTAACTAGATTGAAGTGTCTTAACTTGTCTTCACTAGATTTCAGGTTTCCCTCTGTCTAGCAGGGTTTTTATGTGCGGGATACAGCTGGAAGCTAAAACAACAAATACAATAGCTTTTCCCCGGGTAGGGAACGACGTCACTTATACACACTCGTAATAGGATACAACTCAACGAAAAAAAGAAAAAGGAAAACAAAGTGAATTTAAAAAATATATTTTTTCAAAAAACTAAAAATTCACTTAGGGTTTCACCTGCCACCTTTCCGTTCCATCATCAGGTCCTAACACCAGAAGAAATTAAGAGAATATAATTGGTATTTTTACTAATAAACATCCAAGGGTTTTTTGTCCACCTTCGAACTGCAACATGAGACCAGCTCGATGATACCATATGATTGTATTGTCATCTAAACTTCGTATAATTTCATCAAATTCAGTTTTTTAGATTTTATTACATAAGTCGAAATAATAAAAACGTTTAAAAAATTATGAGGGAAAAACTTTATCTTTTCGTAGTTCTTCACAGGTCACAAGTTCAATAAAACATACTTAATACAAATACCCATGTATTATTTTTTTAAATAACGTTTTTTAAATAACTAAAATTTCTACTTATCTATTGTCTAGAAAAAAAAAAGGATATGCGTAGGCTTAATTGGACTCAGTAGGCGTAGACCTTAGTTACTTGACTTCATTCTTCTAATAGGGTTATTACGAAACAAATTTTATTTATTTTTATAATCTTTATTCTACAGCCTTACTATCCTATCCTACCAATATTATAAATGTAATTGTTTGTGAGGGTGGATGTTTGTTCCTCGTTCACGCAAAAACTACTGAATGGATTTTGATGAATTTTACAATAATATGACCTATACTCGTTTATTAAAATGACACATAGACTACAATTTATGTAAAGATTTTGTGTAATTTGGGTGTAACATTAAGTAGAAGAAAACTGCGTTTGGGTCCCTAATTATACAAAACAAAAGAATTTGTTTGATTGAACGCGTTAATCACAGGAACTGGCTCGAATTAAATAAAAAAAATGTATTGAATAGTCCATTTATCAAGGAAGGATATAGGCTATGCTACATCACGTTAATGGTTCCGATGTACAATATTTATTTGAATTTGTTCACGGGGATGAAGCGGCAGGTAAACGTTTTGTAAACTATTAAAAAAATTAAAACAATAAAGAAAGCAGCTTCAAGCTGTATCCTGCAGTATGCATTTAGCAGGATAGGCAGAGGTAACCTAGTGTTAAGACATTCCGTTTCCCGTACAACCCACATCTCTTCATCTTATCGAGACAAGGCTTGAAATTTCGCAAAAAACGCAACGGTTGCGGGTATAATAAATTCTTTTTACATCTTTGATAATAATAAAACGAGAAAAGTGCGGCGTTGAATTTCGCCTTTTAACAAGAGAGATAGTGTCATAACACTACACCTATATCTCTGATAGTGTCATAACACTACACCTATATCAGAGATATAGGATAGGTTTATCCCGCATCATGGACAGAGGTCCATGATGCGGGATAAACCGTGAAAATAAAAAAATACATATTTTTTCTTATAACCCTAACTTAAATGACATTCTAGGTCAAAAGTGACTCGGTCATGCTGATAACGATTTTAGTATGTAGGTATGTATGTTGTAATATTTAATGGATTATCTTGTCTTTATACATAGATAAGGGTGTCATAGGTTCGAGTTTAAATTGACTAAATTTTTAATAGTATTTTTGATAATAATATATTTACAAAAATATTATTTTCATAGTTATGGCGTTGAGTTCTACCATTGAATACACAATGTACTAAATTTGGGCGTTGAGTGGCGAGCGGAGAGTCTTAAAACTACGTTCCCACTGCCTTCCTCGTATATACAGCGTGAAGCTAGGAAAAAACATTCCGTTGGTTTTTATGATGTTTCTTCGATCGAATTGTATCTATCTATCAATACACCAATTGAGGCCGTCGTGGTTGTGCAGTCTAGCGCCTGACTGTTATTACGAGGGCTGGGATCCGATTCCCACTTGGAGGAACGAATTATTTTCATTTTCTCACTCCAGTAACAAGACATACATATTTTGTTTTTTTTTTCAAAGATAAGTTAGCACCATTGTGTCTATCTATAAATAACCAATTGAGGTCGGACAGTCAACGCAACGATTCAGAGTTCGATTCTCACGCAGAGGAATGACTTATTAATATTTAAGTATAAATTATATACTTAAGTTCTGGTGAACAGGAAAACATGGCGTTGGGTACTCAACACACAATGTCTTGTGATAGAAATTGGAAGGTGCGTGAGGAGCGGGATGCCTTAATACTATAGTCCCTCTGCCTACCCTGCTATATGCGAGATACATTGGGAAAACGTCTTAACACTAGGTTTTCCCTCCGACCACTAGTAACCGTCGCGTTTAATACTTAACATATTTTGTATAACAGATAAACAATAAATATTTGATACATATTTCTCTATAGATATTTAATGCAAAATTTTAATAAGATCAGGTGTCATATATCAAAATAAAATTAAAATATCAAAATAAAACTTAATATTGTAGGTGAGATTTTATTAGGTCTGTTGTATATGCCAAGTTGTATACTATAGCTTGATATTAGGACCCAATAAAAACCATTGAGAAGACCCATGTCTAGCGGTGGCCGTCAAAGGGCTGCTGTTGATGACCATGTAAACAAAGTTGCGTGGATCAATGACCAATCTAGTGTTGAGACACCTAGTTCTCCACGTATCGCTCAGTTTTCAATTTTCGAGCATTACCAGAGCAAAGAAATGAAAATATATTTTTTAGCTTCACACAGTATCCCGCACAAGGCAAGATAGGGAGAGGGAACCTAAGAACCTAAGACAATCTATTCCTATTAAGGCCGGGATTCCTATTAATGGGAAGTCCCATTTCCTTATATTCCACTGAATTCTGAAGGCATTCCGTAATGAGTTACGGAATACAACGCCGCGCTTTGCCTCGTTACCAGAATAAGAAAATATAAATATTCAATTATTATTCTCTCAAATAGAAATCTAATCTGTAATCGTCGAGTTGACAATCGAACGTTGTGCTGCTACGACTCACACCCTCATACAGCCTCATAGCCATATGTGATGGATTAGAACCTTTACTAAACTGTTGCTAAGAACACATACAACAAAAAATAATCTAAAGATCACATTCTTTGGGAAGTCCATTTTCGTTTTGATTTTAAAGAATTTAAATATTATAATATTATATATTGCATTCTTTTTATAATAGCTGCTAGATAGTATGACGTGGTTAGTATTATGTTTTACTGTTACATAAAAGTTGTAGGTTCGATTCCAACTCGGTGGAATGATGGTAGATAAAACGCGGTGTTGAATTCCGCCACTCTCTCAAAATTTAGGGGACGTGTGTCTTAGCACTAGATTTCCTGTACTAAACGCGGGATATGGGATATATTTTTATTATACAACTGGGAACCTAGGATTAAGACACTCCGTCCTTATAAAGACACCTTCGTTCCCGACTTTCCTGCGGATTTTAGAGACATTGCGTGTTGAGTGGAGGAACTCAACGCTGAGCTTTGCCTCGTTACCAGTAAGGAAATGAAAATATTAAATAATTAAGTATTTCCTCGAGTGGGAATCGAATCCAAAACTTTTAGTGCTAACAGTCGTACGCTTGTGGCCATGCGCCACGACTGGGCTCAACAAAGTATATACTCGTAAGTGCAAAATATCCAAATATAGATAGCTTAAAATGCCTTAAGTAACAGTGCTGAACTGTCCTTGACTAAGAATGCGGCGCCTCTGCCTACGCGTGATAGGATCCGGGTTCGATTCCATAATGATGATTCGAGATAGGTGGATTCTTTCATTTTTTATATGGAACTACTACTTATAATAAAATACATTTTGAACTATGTTTTTTTTATAAAGTATTTGGTATTTTAGATTAGTTTCATTGATTTCGTGCTAGTGAGGCCGTCACAGCCCACTGGCATATCATATGACTGTAAACATGATAGTTGTGAGTTCGATTTCCAATTGTGGCAATGATTTTTTTTCATTTCTTTGAGTGATATTCCTTTCTTGATCGTTGAGCTCCGTCACTCAACACGCAAAGTCTTGGAAGTTGGGCGCAAAGTAGGGAAAGGAGTGTCTTTACAGTAGGAACCCTTTGTAGTGTATGTATACTCGTGTACGTGTGTGTATACTAATAATTCCTGTATTTTTACTAATTAAGCTCAGTATCAAATGGTTATTCATGAAGAGCAGTGTTTCTTTAAACGCCCCGCCTGCTCAACCTTTACGAGTACATGCCTATCTTGCTATGAAGTAAAAGCGTAAACCTGTTTTTACTTATAAATATTTGTTTTGCGCTATAAAAATACTACATAAATAATACAATAACATAATAATACAATAAGCTACAGCTCCAAGTGTACTGTACTAAGCAAAAAAAAACTGTCAAGTGCGAGTGTGTTTCCCCCATCCAGGGATTCTCGATCAATTTCATGATTGTAGATCAACTGGAAGTAGGTTTCGGAAACGTCGCGAATTTTATGCAAAATAAGGTACAAACGATATATTTTAATAACGTTAATTTAGAAGCTTATTTTTTTCTGTACTCCAAGGGATTATAGATCTGGAGTACATCTCAAGATGGCGTCAACAAGATGGTGTGGAGGTATCAAGGATACCTCCACGCCATCTTGAGATAAATTATCTTAACAGACCTTTCTGTTTTTTTTCTTTTGACATGAACCTAAAATTATGATTTACTGTTCGTACTGATATAAAAGCAGATACCGGCACTATAAGACCCAGTCAAGCGGCTAAGCTGATAGCTGATGAAAGATATATTCTCACTAAAGCAATTATATATCGACGATGTCAATACATTCGTCTTACTGTCCACTAACGGAACCTTACTATGTTGAAAACAACCAATAAATATGAGTTTATACATATATATGTATGTTTATTTAATAGCTACAATATACTATATTATACTGCGGTTTCGTCCCCAAATGGAACTAATTAAGGATAATGTACTAAGTACCCGAGGTTAGTCTAAACGGAGGTCCCTACAGTGGGCATACTCTAGTAATCAGGATATAAATCAGGAGTTTCTGAGATGAAATCGTTCTACCAATCAATTTTTTTCTATGGTATACATATAATTATGTAGATGTGTTTTTGTCTATATATATTTTTCTCATCTTACTATATTTTCTCATAAACCATAAATTTCTTTGGGACTATGAACCACCCTCAGTACTCCCTCTACAATCCTCAAGGAACCTTAAAAATCATTTTGCACTCAACGTCGTTTCGCCTCTGCTTTTACATTTTTATCAAAAAGTCAAGAAAGAAAAGATGATCTTCGTTTTTAAAAAAAAGAATGGTGGTGCAGGAGTGCAAGAGTGCGACTGTAAACACAATGGGGAATGATATATTTAATATTTTTTTTCCTCCTTCTGGTAACGATTCAAAGCGCGGCGTTGAGTTTCGCCACTCAACACGCAATGCCTCTGAATTCGGAAGAATGTGAGAAAAATGTCTTAATGGGTATAGAATGTCTTAAGGTGCTAACACCGTAGCACTGTGCACCTTAGTTTCCTAGGTTCCTTCTACCTACATTGTTACGTGCGGGATACAGCGTGAAGCGCCTACTATAGAAAGATGTGTAAAACACGCAAAGACTGTGTATATTATTAAATTTATTATATTAACGTATTTGATGAGTAGCATTCGTTGAAAAGGTCGACAGTTCCTTGTAATGAATGTTCTGTCAATTGTAGAAGAGATTTATATACAGTGTTAGGGCCTTATTTACTAATAAAGGACTAAGGTTTGATGCCATCGTGGCGAGGGGACACAAGCGTGCACCTTTATAAGTGACAGTTATGAGTCCGATTCCCACTCGGTGAAATTAAATATTTAATATTTTCATTCCCTCGCTCAATTCACCTCTTTAGGTGAAGCGCGGTGTTGAATTCCGCCACTCAACACAGAATGCCTCTGAGGAAAGAATTTTTCTGAGAATTCTGAGGAAAGTGGGGAAAGCAAATGCCTTAATGGGAATGAAGTGTCTTAACACTAGGTTCCCTTTAATACTAGGATTCACCGTGGCGCAGTGGCATAACGTCCGAGTGAAAAAAGTGATGATTGTAGATTCGTTTCTTACTCGGGACAGTTAATGATTTTCACGTGGATATGCCTACCTACCTAAGACAAAGTGCGATGTTAAGTGCCGTTATTTAACACGCAAAGTCGCGGAGCTTCGCCAGTCAACAAGCAATATCTTGAATTCGGGTGGCAAATGGAGAACGAATTGTTGAAGTAGAAATAGTCAATTTCATATAATATATCAATTATAGAACTCTGGAGTTGAAATTGACTATTTCTACACGCAGGCACCAAACCGAATATTAATCTAATATATACTATTAATACTAATACTTACTTGAGTCGCATTTCACATTTATATTTTTGTTAGGATAGTATATTCAGCGAGGAAGGCTATATACATTCAATTCGACCCACAATACCAGGCCCGTATTTATGAAACGACCTCGACTCTGAGGTCCATCTTGAGATACCGTTTTAATAATCTATGAATGAAAAATCAAGACCGAACTCAGAGTTAAGAGTGATTTATAAATATGGGTCTTGGTATCCTACACAACTCTTAGCTGTATCTATTTCACATGCGGGTAAGCCCGCTGTCGAAAGCTAGTGACCTCATCAGGATAATCTCGGGTAAATAATATTTAGGTGAAAAGTATGAGACGAAAATAATGTGTCACTAAAACCTTCATGTTACTAAGCAAGGTCTTGCAACAGTTCAAATGAAATATTGATATTATATTTTAAAGTATTAGTCATGCATTTGTTATCCTATTTATGCAATCAGAGATATTATTTAGCGCTTAATGGGATGTCGCGGCACAGTAGGGAACGCAATGTTTGTGAGTTCGATTCCCACGCGAAGGAACAATTTAATTCCATTTTTGTCGCTCGGGTAATAAAACAAAGCAATGTCTCACATTATACTCAATCTGGGGAACAGAGGATCTTAATACTAGACTACCCTTGTAAGCGGGAAAAGACGTGAAACTGCACCCCAAATGGGGATCGAATTCACGACAATCATGCTTTCAATCAAGTAGTAAGTATAGAAAAAATATTATTTATTTTGTAGCTGATGCCATCATGAATCATATGAACAATGACCATGGCATTGTCCAGTTCTTTTAAGATGCGGGTAATTTTGGGAAATTCATTTAAGGTTACCCGTTATAGTATCCGTATAGGCTAAACTGAAGGAAACAGTTTAGTCATGAATATATTAAAACAATCAATATAATAGTGCAAAAACAGAGAGTAACATATCGTCATCTTATTTAGAACAAATTTTAAATAGGAACAAATGCTCAATTTATCTGTATGTTGTATTTGTGTATGTTTGTTACGCGATTAGTCCGGTTTTGTATTACTCTAATTCAGTATCATAAAACTAACTGAAAATACAACAATTTTTTTTCATCAAATAGAGTCAAACTTTAAGCAAAAATGTAATAATCTAAATAAAAGTTGTAATAACTAAAATTTCGACACAGCTCGAAAAGACCGTATGGCTCAGTGGTCAGAGTGCTTCGACGGTTTTCAAGAAACGCGTTGAAGTTTTTAGGTATTATACGTTTTCTAAAATATTTTTCTTTAATATAGATATCCTTAGTGTAGAATATCTCGAAAATATTAAAAACCTAATAAATCATTAAAATGAAGATCCGTGAATCTTACCGGATGTATGGAGGAATGAGGAAAATGTCTTTGCTATTTCATTTATAGTAATATATAATGTTACTTGTGCTAGGTCCTTATGTGACTTTGATTAGTACCTATATTTAATAGTAGAGGCCGTCTTCGTACAAGCGTGCGACTGTAAACGTGACAGGTTGTGGGTTCGATTACCACTCGAGGAAATGAAATATTTAATAATATTACTATATTATTAAATAATAATTGAGGCCAGTCGTGGCGCAGCGGCACGAGGTGTGACTGTAAAACCGACTGGTTGTGGGTTCGATCCCCACTCGAGGAGATGAAATATTTACTTAAATTTATATTTCCATTTCTTCGCTCTGGTGTCGAGGCTAAGCGCGGCGTTGAGTTCTGCCACTCAACACGCAATGCCTCCAGAATTCTTAACACTAGGTTCCCTCTGCCTACCCTGCTATGTGCGGGATACAGCGTGAAGCTAATTTATTTATTTTTATTTTTATAGACTTCGTAATCTGCTATCATGCCACAGTGTTCGAGTGTAAACGCGTGTTGCGTTTTTTAAAAAATAAAGGGTTGATACGGAACGGGGTCTCAAAACACACTATCGCTCTGCCTAGCCTGCAAAATGCAAAATAATAAATAATAAAAAAAGAATATCCAAATCGAACTCGCGGCTACTGTAATATTATGCAACACTTATCCATACTTCCTTTAATCGGCTTAAAGTAATTTTAAATATATATTTAAATTGTTTGTCTTGAAATGAATCAGCGACATTGTTTCATAATTGTGTTACGAAAGTCCTCGTCATAATCGGCTACCTTACTTACGCTTGATTACTCGAGATGGGAAAAAAAACATTTGTTCGAAAGGTTCATTTGGTTATTGGGGTGGTCGTGAGTTCGAATTGCTCTTGAAAGAATCTTTAAATGCGAATTGTGGGTTCGATTCTCAATCGGGGGAATGAACTGTTTTCATTATCTCACTCTCTCAGATTCAACTACGCACGCACTGTCTCGAAATTTGGGTGGAAAGCGGGGTACGGAGTGTTTTACCACTAGGCTCCCTCTATCTCTAAAGGAATACAGCTTGAAAAATCAAAGTAAAGACAATTAGTGGTGAATGAAGTGATGCAACAGTAAATTTATATATAGAACTTGTGATATATTTAAAACGATATTTTTGACCAATAAAAATAATAAAATAAAAAAATGCTTCTAAAACAGTATACTCCTATTTAGCCTCATTGTAATTCTACTCAAATATAATTCTTGTTTAGAAAATTACGTAAACCACCTTTTAACATTTCGTTTACAATACAATAAGGTTAAATAGTCGTAATTAGACACAAACGTATATTTTTTTAATACAATAGGTTAAATAGACATGTTTTCTTTAGTCTTTGTAAAAACTTAATATAGGATCGTGGTCTTGTATTCTAATTCACAGAATGTCACCTAGTATAAAAGGACAAGCTTCTACCTGGTGCTTGGGACGCGTGGTCAATTGGAAATAAGCTAGTTTTTTTTAGCTTCACGCTGTATCGCGCACATGGCAACGTTGGCAGAGATAATCTGGAAATTTAGTGTTAAAATATTAAGATACAGCGTTCCCATTAAGCCACTCCCGTTCCACTCTTTCCTCTGAATTCTGGAGATGATTTATGTTTTTTGCATTGCCTTGCTTTGCCTCGTTACCTAAGCGAGGAATATTTCATGTTCTCTAGTTGAAATCGAATCGTTTACAGTGTCACGCTGGTGCCGCTGCGTCACGACTGACCTAATCTAAGGTTAATACAATGACTATCCAACACAGCAAAGAAGTCTCAAATAAAAAAATATTATCAAAAAAAGTAAAGAAACAACCAGCCCAATCTCATCAATCAGAATCAATCATCAAAGTCAAAGTGAAAAGTCAAATAATTTTATTCAAAATAAGAAGTTACATGCTTCATTTTTTGAACGTCAAATAATTTACCACTAGTTCACTAAAGTTAATGCCTCAGACCTGAAAAGAACCGGCGCAAGAAACGAGGCAGAACTTATTTTTTAAATCAATTATACAAAAACACATTTGAACATTTCTTACAATGATACTTTGAAATAGACTGGAGCGAGCATTTCATTCCCAAGGCGTGTTATCATTTATATAATCATTAATTTGGTAATAACCTACATACAAACAAACCCTTAACACAGAAACGTCTTTTCACAACTCTTTTAAATTGTGATATAGAACATTCTCGGACGTTTTCTGGGATACTGTTGTAAAAGCGTACACATTGTCCCATAAAAGATTACGGACTCGATGTAATCGGGTTACAGTTGCAATAAGTTTACTCCTATATCTATTGCAATAAGTTTACTACTATTTCTAGTATATTAAGATTTTGGCGATTTTGGAAAAATCTTTAATATTCTTCTTAACGTACATAACATTTTCAAAAATGTATTGAGATGCACTGTCAATATATCAATTTCTTTAAATTTTTGCCTTAACGAATTTTTAGGGCCTAAGTTATAGATTGTGAATTGGGATTAACAGTCGGAACCTCTTCTTCAGTCAATTGAATTTACATAAGAGCCCTGCAAAATTTAAAAAAAATGGGTCCCGACTGTTCATTCTAATTAATTATTTTTATTTTTAATTTTATTGCTTATTAATTTTTTTAATTGCTTATTAATTTTTATAATATAGGAAGAATGTGGTCCAAAGTAAAAGGAACACAAATCTAAATAATACATCGCCGGTTTTGATATTTATTTATCTACATAGGACTATAAAAAAAATAAGTATATTGCGATGGCCACAATACCACCTTCACCTATATATTTTTATTTAAGTTGTAAGAGAGAGAATCTAGTGTTAAGGAACCTTAATCTCCGCTTATGAGTTGAACTTTGTCTTGTCAGAGGGGGGAAATGATAATAGTCCATTCCTTCGCGTAGGAATCGAACCCACAACCATCACTGGCACACTAAGATACTGTCCCAATTATAAATATTTTGTTATGAGAAATCCCATACAACCTTGTACCCTAGCCTCGTCTAGTGCGTGGGCGCCTCATCTATTGTAAAACACGTATTAACATTATAATGTATATAATTTAATTTAAAGTGTCAAATTCTTCGTGTCATATGCAAATATGTAACAGAGGTCGCCGGTTCGATATCCGGTGAAGGTTATGCTTTCGTTTTGTTGCATCTTTTTTTCTAATTGTGGAATAACGAAGTAGTTTCTATACATGAACCGGTTATGGATCCACGATTGTTTTCTTAAAAAAAACTTTTTCAAGAGATATTAGTATTCAAAGCGGCTAGATTTTATCTCAATGAAAACCGAGATTTTTAAGCATTTTATGTGGAAAAGCGGGACTTTTTCGCCAAAAGGAAAAACGTCACTATACTTAAACTACATTACTTTTTTTTGGTTTAACTACTACAGAAGTAAGGCAGGTAAGTCTTCAGAATAATTATATCTAACTTACTAATATAGTTAAGAGTTTTTCTATGAAACTGTTAGTAACTAATTAAATATTTATTGTAATAGAGGTAAAATCACATTACGGGGAAAAATCCGTGAAAAGCAGGATATGTCTGTTCCGATTGGGTCGTTTAATTTATATACATTGTCACTTTCATAGTGAAGTGAGTCAACCATAACTTTTGTTAGGGCGAGATTTTTAATTTTCACTCATCTAGCAGACGAAGCAGTCCCTCCGTTACTTTAAACGGTGTCTGACGGTTGTGGATACGATTCTCACTCGTTGGAATGTATTACTTTCATTTCCTCGCTCTAGTTAAAAGATAAAACGCAGCGTTGAGTTCCGCCTCTCAACAAGCAATATTTCGTAAACATCGCAGTGCTTTGGAAATTTAAGTGTTGCTGCCTACATTGCTATATGCGGGATACAGCGTGAAATTATAAAAAAAAATGGAAACAGACCTTCTCTCCGGTCAGTCAAGAGGCTGACGCGTCGCGTTCGTAACAAATAATTAAATTCTTTGTAAGCATGATTGGTTGATTACGAACTAATTGTGTTAACTATGTGACCCATAAACAATGGGTGTCGCAACCCATCGATGGCTTTGTTTTGCTTCTGGAAATGGAAATTATTGTAATTATATAATATGTGTCAATCTTGTTAAGTACTGAGGAAGTTGCGGGTTCATTTTCTATTAAAAAATGTAATTATGATAAACAGACCGTCGTTGCGTAATAGCACAGGCTGTGACCGTAAACGCGAAGGTTGTAGATTCGATTCTCACCTAGGGGAATGAATCATTGTGATTTCCTTGTTCTGGTAAGAAAATTAAGCGCGGCGTTGAGTTCCGTTACTCAACACAACAACTTCTCGTGTGTTCGGTGGAAAGCGGGGAACGGAGACATTTTCTTAAAAAAAATATATAGTTATAATTGATACTGTTTAATTGTTGTTCGCAGGGTAAACAGAGGGGTTTACCTTTCGAGAAGGTTCGATTTTCAAAAACTAATTAATTTCTACTATCTTTTCGTCGCTGTGGCAATAAGATAAATAGTGCGGAAGTGTTTTAACACTAGGTCCCCAGGTTGGGGAACCAGACAGGGGGTCTACTCTGCTATGTGCGGGATACAACGTGAAGCTGAAAAAAAATCTGCTGAACCATCGGAGATCAATTTTTATAGGCATATACATAATGTACAATAACAAGGAAATCCGTCTCACGAAGTAATATTAAATTAATATAATAATTTGATCCGATTTTAAGAAAAAAAATCGCATATATTCTTCTTTAACTATCATTTGACATTTAGTGTTTTGTGTTTTAATATAGGGCTGGTCAAATTAATTGTTAAAGGGCTGCTTTTTTAACATTATATTATTAGCTGTAACTAAGTAACTTTCTTTTATCAGCTTCACGCTGTCCCGCACACAGCAGGATAGACAGAGGGAACCTGGTATTAAGACACACCATTCACCCCCGGATTCTAAAGCCATTGCGTATTGAGTGGCGGAACTCAACGCCGTGCTTTGTTCGACACAAGAGTGAAGAAATAGAAATATAAATTTAAATAAAGATTTCTTTTCTTCGAGTGGGGATCGAAACCACAACCAGTCGCGATTACAGTTAGTTACTTTACAGTTACAGTTTATAGTTTAGTTACTTAGTAAATATGTATTAAAATCTAAGAAACTGAATTACACGCACTTCTCATGTTGTATCATTATGAAACTTGGAAATTATACTATGGATTAGATGACAATACAATATTATAGCACCATCGAGCTGATCTGGTAATGGAATTGGAAGACTGCTGGTGGAATCTTGGACTGCCACTAGTATTATCGAGTTTGTGCCAAAAAAAAAACGCTCGCTGCGCTATATGGATTCTAGCTCTCTAATCTATTCCCAGTCATATGAATGAATTATTTCCTCGATCTAGTAACAGGAGAAAGTGCGGTGTTCACTTTAACTAATCAGCACGGAATGTGCCGAAAACTGGGCGGAGATTGGAAACGGAATTTAATACTAGTTCCCTCTGCCTATCCTGCTACATGCGGGATAAAGCGTGAAACTAAGAATATAAACCTACGTTTTCTTCTTAAAAACATTACTTTGTACGCAACTAGATATACGTACCTATTATCTATGAATCTTAACGCGATGGCTATGTATCATTTTATTTTGCCCTTGGCGGTTAGTTATAGGGCTCCATAACAAACCATTTTAAAGAATATATAGGGCTGAGGTGAGTCGTGGAATTGTGACACAAGTTTGCGAGTGTAAACATGACAGGTTGTAGGTTCGATTCCCAGTGGAAGAAATTAAATATTTAATATTTCTGGTAACGAGATTTCTGGTAATGAGGCAGAGTGCGGCATTGAGTTCCGCAACTCAACACACTGCTGCCAAAATTCGGCGGAAAGTGGGGGATGCAAGTGTCTTAATGGGAACGGCGTTCCCTCCGTCTACCTTGCTGTATGCGAAATACAGATAAGCTAAGAAAAATAAGACTAAAGAGCATATTAAAAAATCATGAAATAACACAATCCCTGACTTACGTACAAATATTGGTTACTTGAACTTTACTAAGTCTTTAGTAACCTTCAAAATACAATGCTACAATTATTCTTTTGAGTTACATCACTACTAGTGACGGTTATGGTATAGTGCTGCAGAGGTCACCGGTTCAATAAAGGAAAGGGCAAATATTTGTACAGCTATCGATCATATAGTTACTAAATTGAAATGTCTGAATAAGTTAGAGGCCGTTATGGCACAAGCGTGTGCCTGTAAACGTGGAGTTTGTTGGATCGATTACCACTTAGTGCAGCCAAAGTGCGGCGTTGAATTCCGCCACTCACACAATGCTTCAAGAATTCGGTTAAAAGTGGGGAACGGAGTGTTTTAACATATTATAGCCTACCATCTCTGCGGCCCGTATGTGTCCGGGATACAGCTCAAATAAATAATATGTTACAAATATATTATAATACTTAATATATTTCTTTTCAATACTTAATACAATCAAATATTGCTCTATTCGACGGAGGAAAGAAGGGAACGGAAGTGTCCTAATAGAGAACGGACTAGTCTAGTATTCCCCAGAGTGGGAATCGAACCCACGAGTAGTTTTACAATTAAACACTGTTCCATTGCACGTAACGATCATATACATATATTTATTTGTTAAAAATCATCTCGTGCGTCCAAAAATATATAGATTTTCACATACCATTGTAATTGTATAGATTTTTAACAGAACTATTGCCAATTACCGATTGTTCACGGTCCGATCTTCCTGTGAAGCGAGTTTGAACTAATTTTGTTCATTTTATGTTTATAACGGTATTCAGGTAACGTTTAACTAATATCTATTCTATTGATGTAAGTTGAAGTGTGTGTTTGTTTAAGCGCGATAATCACAGCAACTAATTGTGAGAATCGTATGAAATATTCAACATTTTTATTTCCCCGGTCTGGTAACGAGAAATAAGCGCGTCGTTGACATCCGCTATTGCTTCGAGAATTCAGTGGAAAGTGAGGAACGTAAGTGTCTTAATGGAGAGCAGAGTGCCTTTACAAAACTTTTCTGCTTGGCGTAAAGCTAAAAAAAGTAATAAAACTCTTCCGTTGTCGAGTGACTAACAGACAACACACAGACGAAACTACTGGACTTAGAAAGTGGAAACTTGGCATGTAGGTAGGTTAGGGAGTATAGGGGAGTACTAAGAAAGGAGAGCTCGTTAGTACTTCGAGAATGGGAAAGAGTGGGAATTTCCATTTTATGTTTCCAATTTCCATTTTTTGTCTCCGTAAGCAAAATTGCGGGCGACGACTAGTATATTGTAAAATTAATATTATAATTTTTATTATATCTAAGCTTAATTTTGGCAAATGAATGAGGAACACAACTTAATTGATAGTTATAAAGTAATTAACATACATACATTTAGAACTCATCATAGGATATTCAAAACAATGTCTCGAAATAATTTTAAAATGACGCCATCGTGTCGTAGTGATACAGCATCTTAAAATGCGTTGGTCGTGGGTTCGATTCCCAATCAGGAGAATGATTATGTTTATATTTTTTAGTTTCAGGCTATATCCCGCGCATAGCAAGGCAGACAGAGAGAACCTTTTAACTTAGTGTAAGGCACTCCGTTGTCAATAAGACAATTCCGTTTCCGACTATCCACCGTATTCTGGAAGCATTGCGTGTTGAATAGCACGTATTATTTGCACTTTTGGCAATATAGCAGGAGACGCTTCCAAAAGTTTATATATAGTCTTTTCACATATTTAAATTATGTTAATTATAAAAAGTGTAATTACGTCATTGTTGCACCAAGTGAGAAAGATTTGCATTGCTAATATTTAAATATTCAATTTTTTTTTATGGATAAGACAAGGCAAACGAGCGTTCGGGTCACCTGATGGTAAGTGATCACCGCCGTCCACGACCCGTGCAACACCAGAGGAGCTACAGGTGCGTTGCCGGCCTTTAAGATGGGTTGGGCGCCGGAGCCCGGCATTACCTGATGCGAAACGCAGTGGCATAAAGCCACTACTTAACGTCGGTTTTAAATACCGGGGGTGGTAATGATCCGGTTGAGTCTACCCATGCGTGTTGCCATTGCTGCCGACGTGACTCTACCACACGTACTTTAGTCGCCTCTTACGACACCACCAGTACCAGGATGATCCTATTCTAGGCCGGGATCACACGGCAAAAATATTCAATTATTTCCTCGTCCTGTTTCTAGATACTCAGTTACAAGTATATGCTGGAGATACACTATTACTACAATATTAAGAAGTTTTTTTTGCTTAGCGGTCTATCCGTACCATGGTAGCCAGGGACAATGAAGAGCTACGATATCTGCACATCTATCTTGCTTCGTCTACTGTCATCAACCCCCACATACAAGGCTTTCTCATGGGGGCGGGTCCTCATACGTAACCTTCCTCCAATGTATTCTTAAAGGTTCATCGACTTCCTCTCTTAGATTTATATGAAAGATATATGTACAATAATTGAGGACTTCATATTTTTTTTAGAATTAATGGAAACTATTATATGTTCTAAATTTACAAATACTGAAAAATAATAATATTTTTGGTTACAATTGTACCTCATTAATAATGATTAATTTCCGAATTCTAAGAAGGTATTATATTAAAACAAAAATATTGGCATCTCGATTAACTTTTACAGTCTCTGAATCATCAATCACCTTGAAAATTAGTCACTTAATGCAAATATTAATAATTGCAAACGATTATGTTAAAAATCGATATTTTGATTGCAAAATCGATTTTGTTGCCATAATGGCGCCGTTGGGAAACTTATATATTTTATCTAGAAATATAAAGAATAACTACAATCTATCTTTACATAGTTTGAAACCTTATCCCGCCTATAGCAGAATAAGTCGAGGGAGCCTAATATTAATAAGTAGCTATCGCAGTTTATTGTTTTCACCGCTTCGCTCGCACTATACTAGACCGAGGACAATCAAAATAAATTCCTCCGAGATGGAATCGAACTCACAACTGTCGCGTAAATAGTCAGACGCTGTGTCACTGCGTTACGACGGTCGTATCAGCAACACAATATTCTCTGTGATAATATTAAAAAAAGGTTAAAAATCTTAACGTTCTTTCCATCAGGAATCGAATGTGTAATCACCGATTAACCTAAATTACTTATAGCTACTAAAATATAGAACATTATGAAACAAAATTCAAAGAAACCATACAAAACAAATGACTTTCAATGTCAAACATTACGTATACAGGGTGATATGATTCACGTATTTCATCCGGAATTACCATATTACGCTTACTTTGTTTTCATCACAAATTTTATAGCTACTTTCAAATATTTTTGGTCTTATGTTATGTAAGTATATATGCAGCGTTGGGTTACGTTTATGGATAATTAAATCTTGACTCCCCGAGAGACTCCTTTTTTTCTATCTTTGCTTTGAATATCTCGAAAATAAGGTGGAAAATAGAAAACTGAGTGTCTTAACATTAAGGTGACTCTACCTACCCAGCTACATACGGAATACAGCGAGAATCTATATAAAAAAAATATAATAGTTTTAAGAATAGTATCTTGCCTTTTCGACCTTTTCCTTTTTGAATTGCGAAATCATTAAACCATATATAAAAGCGTTAATTTCTGTTTTAAAATAAATTGAAATTTAACTATTTCGTAAAAATTGTAATTTATGAAATAAATAAATTAATCACAATCACTACCGTTTATGTTCTAGTTTGGATATAATATAATATAACATACATTTTATGTATATGAACAACAGAAAAAGCTCAGCATTACATTTGACACCTAAACACACAATTTCTCTAAAACAAAACGAAAGAAAGTGGGGAACGGAGTGTCTCAACACTAAGTTCTTCTAATTATCTTGCTATGTGGAAGATGTTTAAAAAGTAAAATAAATATAATAATTTATGGTAGCGTTACGTTGTATTCCGCATATAGCAAGATAGGTAGAAAAAACCTTAATACCGTGCTGTCATGATATCAAGGCGAGGAAATGAAATTAATTAACTCCTTCTCGTGGGAATCGAACCCATGTTTACAGTCAGACACTATAATATAATAAAAATGAACAATATTTGCTTTTATTTTGTTGCAATGTTATTATAACGTGAAAGGTACATTGTATAATAAGGATACTTAGCCCTGACCTTAAATTATGAATATTTGAATTTGTTTTTTTATTAAACACAGGCAAGTGTGAATTGGAATTATAAACAAAAGGGTTTTGTGATGTTTTATTACATGCGATCTAACCCGATGGATAGACGAATTGACGTCATAGCACCACATACTTCTAATAAAAGTAATTTTAAAAAACAAAGCTAACGATAGAATATCAATTACTGCGGATACCCATGACTCAGCGGCACACCGTCTGACTGTAAGCGCGACGATTGTGAATTCGATTCGACTTCCATTTTCACGACTCTGGTAGTGATATTTTAAGTTCCGCCAAAAGTACACACAAGGACTTGAAAATTGGGCGGAAAGTGGGAGTGTCTTGACACTGTATAAAACAAAATTCTTTCCTAACGATATAAGCATCGATATTAACTATTATATATGAAAATCTATTTAGTGAGTGACAAACACTTTCACTCGCAGACTGCGGAACCCTAAATCCAAGTCACGACATACAGGTCAAATATTTATATTGTCTTCGTTTTAATATAATATATGTATAATATTAATAATTATTTTTGTTTGTTATATATATTTTTTTTCAGTCGATTCGAAAATTTGGCTGATATCACTATTCACTATACCTACAGCGTCTGACTGAAAATGCAATAGTTGTGGTATATTCCTACAGCCATAGGTAGGAATGAAGGGAAGGGGTTCATACCCACCACCGAAAAGTTTGGCGTACACATCAAAATTTTAAACAAAAAAAAGATTTACTTCAAAAAAACCTTTATACAATTTTCTTTCAGTAGATAAGCCCACGGCGGTATCAATCTCTAACTAGGGAGAAAAATATTTTTATCGCTCTAAAAAGATAAATATATTTTTTCACCCAAGCAACGCGGCTTGAATTCCTACACTCAATACGCCAAGTCTATAAAGCAGAGAACAGAGTGTCTTGACACTACATTCTGATTAGGGACCTGCTCAGCTATATGCGGGATGTAGAGTGAAGCAGAACACATTGAATATAAAAATATATTACAGTTTTGTACTCTGCCATCTTACACAAAAGTTTGAACTGAAATTGGAGAACAAAGAGTTATATATAATAAATGTTTCCACGAGTGGAATTTGCAGGCACAAAGTGGCGTTTGTGGCTTTTGTTGCCAGAGTCAGTAGTAGTGGCTAGTCCACTTTGGGCAACGGCTTCAACATCATCAGTCAATCATCATCATCAGGCTCAGGTCCTGTATCACGACATCTAGCCATCGCTTCCTTCAAAGAGAAGTTCAACATATATTCGAATCTGTTAGGGATTCCGTTAACTATATGCTTAAATATGAAAATTCCCTCCACTGGGAATCGAACCCAAAAAACCCACAGGCAACTACAGCCAAAATGATAAAACACGACGTGTATTACGTAACTGTTCTATATGATTCATCAATACATCAATTGAATATAACGTCCTTGTCTCAAAATATGTTCGCAAAATTCTATGTAATGTAAATTTAATTGTACCGGAAAACATTTTCTTATAAACAAAATTATTTTGGTTTATTCTGGAGATGCTTAAGGTAATTTGATGGTTCCGTACCACAAAAGGTAAAAACGGAATCCTTATAGGATAACTTTGTTCTCTGTCAGGACCATGTCCATCTGTTAACACCATTTACCTCGATATCGCATGGAGGTATCAAGCTAAAAGGAATAACAAATATTCAGGTATTTTGTCCCTTGAACACAAAAAATATACTAATATTATAAAGGTGAAGTGTTTCTTTTTTTGAACGCGGTAGTCTCAGAAATTATTAGAATCGAAAAATTCGTGTTCTTTGTCTTGTAACCAGACTGAGAAAATGATAATAATTTATTGCCTGGAATGGGAATCGAAGCACAACTGTCACGTTTACAATCAGACGCTGCGCCGCTACACCAAGATTTCTGCGAGTCAGAATCGAACTTTATATCATTGTGCTGACAGTATACTTCTCGGAAATATTGCGGAGCATGGGAAACGTTGTCCCTTGACATTAGGTTCCCCGTGCCTACTCAATACTTTAATACGGGATACAGCGTGAGGTCAAATAAACATTACTAAGGATGACAATCGCTCGCTCTGGTAACGAGGCAATATCGCGGCGTTCAATTCCCCTGCTCTATACGCAATGCCTCCAGAATTCAGCGGACAGTGGGTAACAGAAATGTATTAATGGGAATGAAAATGAACTTTATCCTAATAAGAATTTTAGACTTTGACAAAATTTATTTATTCAATATTTATTTACTGCTTTAATGTCAAACCCACACCCATCGCGTTTCCAGTCAGTCCCTGTCCCTCTGCGACACGATGGTCTCAAGGCTACAAGTGTTATCGTTTTGTGTTATTAAAATAATTATCATAATTACAATCAGTCACTTAATTTACATACAGACTGATGTCATCTTAGTTTGACATTTTGTATGTATATGTATTTTTCTTTTAGTTTCAAGCTGTATCTCAAATATAGGAATGTAGGCAGAGGGTTGAGAGAGGAACCTAGTGTTAAGACACTTCATCCTCATCCTAAATTGCGAGACATTACCTGATATAAAGCGGAACTTAACGCCTATCTTTGTCTTGTTATTAGAGCTTGAAAATGAAAATAATTTGAATATAAACATATCCCCAAGTGGGATTGAACCTACTTCGTCTCATCTTTCGTCAAAATATTAAATATTTTCAAGGTTTTATGCTAATTAAACGCTAAGTAATGTCTGTTTGTAGTATTTATATTATTAGTTCAAGAGTTTTGTAAATACAGTTATTACATTGAAATTTTGCCCTTTTAAACTGAAATATGTCAGTGACGTGATGTAAAAGGCGTTTGACTATTAAATGTTCGAAATAATCTTAAATTTATATTATATATTTATCTTTTACCTGCGGCTTCGCTCGTGTGGTCAAAACTAAATAACTAAAAGTTGTATGTGACACATGACATACTAAGTACACGAGGTAACTCTGACTGCAGCTGAAAAAGAATATTTACGAACGAAGCAATTGTTCCCGATATTAGCATTTTCAACCAAATAAACTTTTCAGTTTTGTAATACTAATTGAAAATATAAACTTCGACAGTTTCAATATGCGAAGCCAGTTAAGCTGCCCTAATTCACAATGATAGCTGAATGCAGATATCAGCGAGGATGTCACGGTGAGAATGAAGAGGAACGTGCTCTGCTGGCTTGGGCAAGAGTGACTGTTAAGTGGCCGGGAAGACCTCGGTTGACCTT
The DNA here is from genome assembly GCA_013403705.1 of Heliconius hermathena. NCBI lineage: Eukaryota > Metazoa > Arthropoda > Insecta > Lepidoptera > Nymphalidae > Heliconius > Heliconius hermathena. The sequence continues at coordinate 271,198 of JAAIXJ010000186.1, forward strand.
CCAGGACACAGTATCGATGATACTGGAGAAGATTCACGTAAAAGGCGAAAGAAGTATGCAGTAACCGTAACGTTTAGCGCTACATTTTTTCTGACTACTTTATTTTGAATTTATTATTTATTTATTTATATATTCAGATTCACCAGTGATAATTACATAAATTTTACAATAATATTTTTTAATTCTAAATTTCTTGTCTCTCTCTTCACTGTGGGGAATGGAAGTCTCTTAACACAAGGCTCTCAGGTTCCCTCTGGCCACCTTATGTGCGGGATACAGTGTAAAGCTAAAGAAAAAATATATATAACGAAGTAACCTTTAAATTGTATACGCTATTAAATTCGACGAGCATTTTATGTATTTGGTTAATCTTTGTATGAGTGATTCAATTCTTTTGTGTTCAAGATCCGCTTGCTTTTAAACGTTGTTAAGAAGGAGATTTTCTTTTTATTTGTTGGGTTCTGTATAAATAAAATTAACTATTAGAAAATATATTTCTACTATTCCTTTAATTTAAACATTACGCTGCATCTCGAATATATCAGGGTAGGCAAAGAAAACCTTGTATTAAGTTACACCGCTGAGCCACTGGCCATGAATGTTGAAACTTAACGCCGCGTGTCAATGAATATAAAATATGTATATCTAATTATTGAAATTTGAATCAGCCAGTAGGCCCGCGTTTGATTGTGGACGCGACAAATGAAGGACAGGTTTCTACTCAGGGGATATTTTCATTTTCCAGCTCTGGTAGATAATCTGCGGCGTTGAATTCCGTCACTCAACACGCAATGTCTGCGTGGGGATCGAAGTGTCTTAATACTCGATTCCCGCTTCTTACACTGGTCTGCAGGAAAATGTGTAAAGCTGTTTTTATTTTTCCAAACTGATTTCTAAACTGACGCGTGAATCCCATACATGCTTGTTAGTAACGGTTTTTTGTTTGAACGCTTTTTGTTGCACGGTAGCGCGTTAATGTAAATACCGGAACTAAATTTTAAAGGCAATACTAATTATGCTATATAGAAAATTTACTTTAGAATAGGCTACTGTATTGTACAAGCCGGAATTGAATTTGTAATCTGTTTAAAGATGTGTTTTTTCATATTCACTCTGTATCCTGTATAGAGCGAGGGAACCTAGTGCTAAGGCACTCCGTTCCTCACGCATCGCCCAAATTTCGAGACATTGGGAGCCAAGTGGCAGAACTCAGCACTGCGTTTTGTCATGCCAGAATAGAAAATGAAAATAACATTGGGAATCGAACCCTCAATCATCGCGTTTACAGCCCGACCCACTGCGACACGATAGTGTAATATAATATATAATGTGCAGTATTTAATCTATGTCTACGTGCGATTAAGTTAACATATAGTTTTCGCCAAAAAAAATATTATATTTCCTAATATGCCAAGGTCTCTAATTCGTATTAATCAGCATTTTTAGTGTTTATAAATCGATATCTTTCATATATGAAACTCTTCCGATTGACTGACTATTGATTGACTGACAGACAAAGGACTGATGAAACTAACTAAATTTAGGATGTACATATATAGGTTCCTTGGGGAGTGTCGGGGAGCTTCCTCCTCTTCAGGAGCACTGAGAGAGGATAGCGTAAACTTCCTACAGAAACGGTAAAAAATCGGATGTTACGTTTTATAGTTACTTTTAATTATATTTTTTTCTTTTTTAGCTTCCTGCTGTATCCCGCACATAGCGTGGTAGAGGCAGAGGGCAGGGGGCAATCTCCAGACATTGCCTATTGAGTGGCGGAACTCAACGCCGTTGGACTCTTCAGAGTTTACTAGTAAACCACTCGAGTTTATGCTCATATAATTTATAGCTCCGAGCACATGTTGTAGAAAACCGTGATTAATTTTTTTTTATAAACTGTGTATTATTTTGTATGAAATTTTATTCATCTTTTATTTTCTTACATCTATCGCGTACAACATAATGGAGAGACGACCCAGTGTTAAAATTTAAGACATTCCGTTCCAATGATATTTAACAGAGACCGCCGTGGCGCAGTAATACTGCCTCTTACTGTAAACGCCACGATTGTAGGTTCGATTTCTACTCGGGGAATGCGTTATTTTTTTTCCTCGCTCTGACAACAAGACAAAGCGCGGTATTTAATTCCGCCACTCAACGCGCAATGTCTTTAAATTAGGCGGTGCGTGGGAACAGAGTGAGTATCTTAACGCCAAAAAATAATGAACAAATAAGATTAGTAAATAAATAATTATGTAGTTCAATCAAAGAATCAGAAAAATCAATCAAATCAAATATCTTAGCAGAGCAAGGCTTTATATTATAAAAATTGACAACTTAGCCTTAACTTAGTCCTTGAACCCGCGTCCACCTGGACGTGGAGGTAAAAGGCAACGCTACACTTTTCACTGCACCATATCGAAACAGAATTAGAAAATGCTAATTGCAAAGTAGACGTTTATAAATATTTAATATACACTAATATATTAAAATCGACTTATAATACTATTTAATTATTGTGACTTTTCTTTTTTTTTCTTAATTTCTAAAAACATCTTAATTTCAAAACAGGTTTCGGTTCCCACTCGAGGGACGAATTATTTTCATTACCGCCGTTGAGTTCCGCCAATTGACATGCAATGTCTCGAAATTTGGGCGGGAAGTTCAGAGCGGAATATCGTGACTTTAAAACTTCTGGCTAATTTGGTGGATGAGATAAAACCGAAAGCTAAAATGAAAATTGGAATAGAAAAAACGTAGTATTGAGGCACTCAAGTAAAGGACAACTTAGTGTCTTAACGCTACGTTCTCTCTGCATTTCCTTCTACATCTAATTTGTTAACTTAGTGACTGCGACAACGCACAGACGAAACTACTCGACTTTGAAAGTTGAAATTTGTCATGTGTATAGGTAGATTAGAAGGCCCGTGTGAAACTGTAAGAGTGACGGCTGTAGGTTCGATTAGCACTCGGGGAATGAAATATTTAATATTTTCATTTCTTCATTCTATTATAGTAAAGAGGCACTGCGCGGCGTTGAGTTGAGCGCCACTCAACATGCAATGGCCCCATAATTCGACGGAAAGTTGGGAGCGGATATGTCTTATTAACAACGGAGTGTCTCAATGTTGGTTCCCAGGTACCCTCTGCCTACCCTGCTATGTGCGGGATACAGCGCGGTATGCGGGATACTGATTAGGGATTAGTGTAGAGGACCCGCAAAATTCTACGGAAACGGAAAAAAAGAGATTTTCCACTTTCGTCTTTCGTCTTAACTTTAAGTCCACGCATACAAAGTTACGTGCGATAAAACAAATAAACAAACAAAAATATATGTTAATATTTCATATATATATATATATATATGTATATATAATTTTGTAACACCAATGAATAATTTAAATGGTGGCATCATTAAATTATTAGTGATTTTCTGTGTTGAAAGGTTTATTTGAAAGTTTGCACATTTCAAATGGATATTGTTACAAAATCGATATATATTATATTTATATTATTTATCTAATACGCCGATACGGTAGAGTGGGGCAGTTTCTGACTGTAGAGGATGGTTCTGGGTGCTCACTCGAGGGGATACCCTCGAATATATGTTCGTACATTGTTGTTTTTCTAATTCTGTTTCGATCGTATTTCGACACTATAAAGGGAACCAAAATTAATAGGGTACTTCTGGGTTACCTAGAATTACGAAATTTGGTAACAACCATTACAAGTAGTACTTGTTCAGAAAAAAAATCTGAAAACTTTACATTTGTGGTTAAATCCTAAAAAGTAATAGCCTCAAATAGCAAATAACGCAGATTTCGACACTATAAAGCAGTGGTTCCCAACCAGTGGTCCGCGGACCACCAGTGGTCCGCAGAAGCCTAAAAATGATCCGTGAACGATTTTAATTTTATAACTGAGGATGGTAAGGCGAAGTTTCTGTTTAATTATTACAGTTATTTTTTACTATACCTACATACCTACATGCATAGTGGTCCCTGCTACCAAGAATGATATAAAAGTGGTCCTTGATCAAGAAAAGGTTGGGAACCCCTGCTATAAAGAGAATCAAAATTAATAGGGTACTTCCGGTTGACCTAGAATTATGAAATGGCAGCTTGCATCTACAGATAGTAGAGGAACTGCAGCATCTTTGGAATACTAGTTTGTTTTTTGAGAATAAGTTTAAAGACAAATGGGATGGCTCAATAAAAAATACTTTAAATTATTGGAAAAGTATTAAACTTTAATAATAATAACCACCAAACAGAACAAAAACCAGAAACATTACCAAATGCTTATAAAATTAAAAAAAATACAAAAGCTAAATTTGACTTAGGGTGCAGGTAATTTGGAATATAGTATTCCAAATATTTTTTCTTAGAAACTAATAATAGATTTCTTTTTATAACAGTTTTATAGTCTTTATGTGTCTAGGTAATAATTTTTTTAAATCAAAATATCTAAAAATTGTATCTAATTATTAAGTAATTAGCTTCTCTGAGAAACACTCGAACTTCTTCACTGTAGTAGTATTTTAGTCCATGAAAGTGAACTTTATGCGTACAATGAGGTGGTAGTGATAGGATAGTCACGTAATGCTGTTTTGCTAGATCTATCAACTCTATATTCTTAGTGTGCAACATAATTTGGAATATTCCAAATTATGCTCACTGTCGGTATTCCACATTAACAACATACCATTCTAACCGAAAACTCCATGTGATATTTTTTATTTTAAAAATATTCAAAAAATGTAAATTGTATAAGAAACCAACAAGATCACTTAATTGTTTAAATAATTACAATGAAGATTTTACTTATAAAAGTAAATGATTAACACTGACTGCATTGTTCCCGAAAAAGTTTTCAAAGCAGGCGTCTCATTCCCTTCGCGCTGGTAGCCGAAATGTCAAGATGATGTCTGGTTTTTAATACTCAATGACTCAGTGTGTCTTATGACGTTGTGTTTATGGTAAAAAAAAGAGACGGCATTTATATTCATTTAGATAACGAAGTATTCCAAGTTACCTGCAGTATTCCAAATATGCTGCAGTTCCTCTACTAACTAATTCAGGAAAAAACTGTAAACTATACATTTGTGGTTGTATACATTTGTAGAAAATAATAGCCTTGAAGGGGTGGACAAAATTTGGTAATAAAGCCGCTGGTTCAAGGAGTTCAGATCAGAAGAAAGAGTTCTAGTTAAGCTAAGCTTCAATTTCAGAAAAAGCTTGAAACTTCGACGGCGCCCTCGGTGGCCGAACACGACTCGCACTTATCCGGTTTTTTTTATTTCTCAACCGATTGAATATTAGTGAGAACAAATGCACAAACAAAGAAAAAAATCATAAGTCATGCTTTTTTTTCATGCTTCTACTACGACACTAAATGCCGCCAATAATATTTTTTTATTATTTGTCTTTCATGAACAGACACTGATCCATTATAATTTTATCATAAGTATGGACGAGGCCGTCGTGGCCCAGGGGCACAAGTATGTGACTGTAACGCGACGGTTGTGGGTTCGATCTACATTCGAGGAAATGAAATATTTATTAAAATTTATATTTCCATTTTCTTCGCTCTGGTGTCGAGGCGAAGAGCGGTGTTAAGTTCCGCCACAAAATCAAATTCCGTTCAAAATTTGGCGGAAAGTGGAGAACAGAGTGTCTTAACACTAGGTTCCCTCATCAAAATCAACTAATTTAGATTTTTATAAGTACCTATAGACTATCGACCCAAATGCAGCTTCGCCCGTTTAAATTTTTTGTGATATAAGCTAGGTATATCACTGTCAAGTTCTAGCTAAATAGGTTCAGAAGTTTTTGAGTAAAGGGGAACGAACATCCATCTTTACAAATTTTCGCATTTAAAATATTAAAAAATCGAATCAACTGCACGCTGTGCAGTGTGACACCAGAGCGAAAAAATGAAAATAAAAAAAATAAATATATATATGATTTCCACGATTGGGGATCGAACCCACAAGCAGTCGCGCTTACAGTCCCACCCTTGCGCCACGACTGGCCTCAATCATATAATAAATATAATTAATTCAAAAAGTACAACTTAACATTTGCAAGCACTAACAACTTGTTAGTGCTTGCAAATTGGTTTACGTCTATTTTAACCACTTGTATTTGATTCCATCCTTTTAGAATACGATAAAATGCTATAGATATTAGATTTTATACGTTATCGGTAATTTGATTAGGTCCTATAAAAAATATATTACAGAATTTACGACATCTAATGCAAGAGATAAAGCCAGATTCTGAACGACTGAGTCACGCGAGACATTTCGTTTAACTTTTCTTACAATTCATTTTCAATATATATTTATATGTATAATAGCATTGTGAAATATACATTCTAGATTTTTACGAAATATGCCCTAAATTATATGATAATGGAGAGAGATGAGAAATCATTTACTGAAGTATTTTTTTAGTTTTATGCTGTTACCTCTACATAGCAGGATAGGCAGAGGGAACCTGAGAACCTAGGGTTAACCTCCGTTCCCATTAACTGATCCCATAAACATTTTCCACTGAATTTTGGAGGCATTCCGTATTGAGTGGCGGAACCAAACGTTTTTTATGTTTGTTTATGTTTTTGGGTCTTGACACTAAATTTTCTTTGTCTAGCGTCTAGTGGGAAATTTGAGATCTTAATCACTATAGCTTGATAATAAAAATGTTTTGCCACTTCGCCCACTTAGTCAAATGGTAGTAACTAGGCGTTGGAATATAAAGGTTGTTATGATATTCTGATATAGCCTTTATCTATTCTGGGGTGATAACCCCACCCCAGGGCTGGGGTCATTACACCACCCCCCATTCCTTAGAGATACTGTTCATGAGAATGAACCCTCAAGCATTGTGGGAATATGTATAGAACGGCAGTTTATATAATTGTATAATTTAATTTATATAATCTCTACCAATCTATTTTTTAAATTATAAGACTAAAAAGTTTGTTTGTGTACTAATCTCAGGAACTACTGCTTCGAATTCCGAAAAAATCGTTTTGTATTTGATATATTAAAGTTTCGATGTAACTATTTTAACTAAGCTCAGAGTTATCTGACACGGTTATGTGTCATATGTCATACACAACAAGTAGTTTCCGTTTGACCGCGCGAGGAAGCCGCGCGTACAAACTAGTTTATAATAGAAACAAATTGACTAAGACAAGTTGCATTCAGCCTAAAAATGTAATAATAAATCAAAACTTTATTATCTATTATAATTTATTAGTGGCAATTTAAATTCAAATGATCTATTTCCATAATAAATATATACGTTGTAATTTATAGATGTTCCATTTCATAGTTTTGTAATATTCGGTACATATAGATTAAATTGTTTGACTTTGTCGTGGCGCAGTGTTAATGCGACGTTGAGTTCCGCCACCTTACACGCATGTTGTAAAATTAGTCTTGTAATAACTGTAGAGTACTACAATATTTTGTTTATTTTTTAGTTTAGTGCCGTGTGATCCCGGCCTAGAATAGGATCATCCTGGTACTGGTGGTGTCGTAAGAGGCGACTAAAGTACGTGTGGTAGAGTCACGTCGCCAGCAATGGCAACACGCATGGGCAGACTCGACCGGATCATTACCACCCCCGGCATTTAAAACCGGCGTGAAGTAGTGGCTTTATGCCACTGCGTTTCGCATCAGGTAATGCCGGGCTCCGGAGCCCAACCCACCTTACAGGCAGGCAACGCACCTGCAGCTCCTCTGGTGTTGCACGGGGTCGTGGGCGGCGGTGATCACTTACCATCAGGTGACCCGAACGCTCGTTTGCCTTGTCTTTTCCATAAAAAAAAAAAATAGTTAGTTAGAGATAGACGCGCTTTTTGAAGGTACCCATATCATATCGACCTGGAAACACTGCTGCAGGTAGGCAGCTTCCGTGGCGCGTGGAAGGAAGTTCCTACAAAACCACATAGTAGTGGAATACCACGTATCCAGGTGTTATGGATAATATTTTAGCTTGTGACGTACTGTGCGCTTAGAAAATTCGGCGGCAGGTAACAGGTCAAACAGTTCTTCAGAACACTCCCCATGATAAATGCGGTAGAGAAAGTGTCAAGCTTTTCAGAGATCATTGGGTCCCCAATAATTTGAATGGCTCTACGTTGTATGCGATCAAATGGATCAAGCTGATACTGGGGTGCACCGGCCAAGAGATAAGAACAGTACTCTACATGAGGCCGAACTTGGGCCCTATACAATCATGATGGTCACCCGATGTTTTGGCGTGAAACACCTTCTCGCTCCGCTGATGATAACTGTTTCTTCGAGGCTAACTCGGCCTTGCTTTCCAGATGATCGCGATATTGGCAGTCGCTCAAAAAGCTAAGGCCCAAAGTGCTGATACTAGGCGCGGCTATAAGGGTAGTGTTTTTAGTTATCAATTTACGGTACATATGTATATGTACACATATTATAACAAAACGTTTCTACTGCAAATTCTTTAAGTACTTATTATATTTTTAGCCCTTTGTGAAATTAAAATTTATTAAAAGAAGTAACAAATGATTTTTGATTGTTGATAATTCGCCACAGTTGTCTATTAAATATACATCCTGAAGAAAAAGCGCTCTGCTTCACAATAAGTAGTTTGTAAGTTTTAAATACGTTATTCATATGTGGATCACATGTGTGGATGTGAGACCACATGTGTCGAATAAATTAAATATAGGGAAAATAAAACTAAATAAATATAGGTATCTATATATTTTTAATCAAAAATATATATATGTACAAAAAATACTAAAATAGCACTATGTAATATACATTACAATATTAAACCGACATAGCAGATACTTAAAAAAATCTATTTAAATGTTACAAATAAAAAGAAAACAACTGGGAATCAAATCTGCACCTAAACCATTATAAACTAATACTCAAAATCTAGAGACAAGCTAAAGTCAATTCGAGACTAAATTTTGTATTAGGACACTGTATTTTGTGCTAATTTCAATAAATTTAAAGTAAAATACAAAAAAAGAAGAAATATAAAATGAGAATATCTTACACAAATCTTTCTAACATTAACTAATAGTGTGTTTGAGAGAGATAACATATTTTTTTACTGTCATTTTTACTAATGTCTGATTATTTTTTTAAAACACATTTTGAATATTTTTTTCTATACAATTATTTTTATATGAATATTCATAATAAGGCCCTAAAATTATAGTTATTTGCTTGAAAGCACTATTCAAATATATATATATTTTTTAATATTAAACATGCAATGTAGAATTGAGGCCAGTCGTGGCACAGAGGCAATGTGTGACTGTAAAAGCGTGGTTTGGTTTTGGGTTCGATCCCCACTCGAGGATGTGAAATATTTGTTTAAATTTATATTTTCATTTGTTCGCTCTGGTATCGAGTGTCTTAACATTAGGTTCCCTCTTTCTACTCTACTGTGTGCGGGTTACAGCGTGAAGTTGATTTGATTTTCAATATAGAATTCTTAGTATTTTCTAAAATAAAGTTTATACATATAGGCGTCTTCTATAATTAAATAAAAACACACAGATCTAAAAACACGTGAATAATAAAAATCAAGCGTAATTTTTTTACACTTCACGCTGAAACTGAAAGGTAGGCAGAAGTGACTTAGTGCTTAGTCAATCTGTTCAGATATAACGGGTTCAGTACCGGAACTTACCGCCACGCTTTGTTTTGTTATTAATTACGATCATAATCTGAATATTACTAATATTCAGATTATGATCGTAATAGAACTAACAGAAAAATGAAGGCCTGAGTGATGTCTCACAATGTTTTTTTCTTTATTTCTATACAAAATGCGTTAAATGTATGATGAAAATATATATTTATTATGTATTTATTTTCAGTGAAATAATTTAAAAGGCACAGGTTCAAATCCAGCTACTGCTAATATTTTAATAAAATATTTCAATAGATGTCCGAATTACACTTTGAATTAAAATAAAGAAAAGGAATGTTTTATTATATATATATATATATATATATATATATATATATATATATATATATATATATATATATNAAAATAATCTACAAAAACAGCTACTCTTATCTATTACTACAATGTTATTTGTAATTGTTAGAAATTATTTCTCCATATCAAATTAGTGTCTGGATCTCATGTAAGTTTCAGAGTGAAAATTACATAAGATCCATATATAGGTAAAGTACGGCGTTAGGTTACGCACATCATGCGATGCAATATCTATAAAATGATTAAAAAGTTAAAAAAATATAATATTAACAAAAAAATAAAATCAAAATTGATATGGAAGAATAACTCAAACATATTTAAGTGTTGTAATATTATAACTAAAAATAGCACTTTAATCCTTAAAGTTATTTATTTTGAATACATCACTAATTAAGGCACATACATTTATAATATGTATTTATAAATTAACTAAAATACACAAAATCCGTTTCACAAAAATAAAAAAATCAAGTTATTTAAAAACAATCATGCAAAATTTTGATAAATAAAAAAATCCGTTATAAAAAAAATATGAACTATCCAATTTTTTCAACACAATACGAGAAAACGACATTTTATAATGCAGCACAACCAAGAATTGGTCAACTTAGTCTAAGCATTTTAACTTTTTAACTGATAGCGTTTTTGTAATTCAATTTTGAAGTGAGCTTTTTATTTCTCCTGTTTTTTTTATACTGTCGCGTGGAGTAATTAATAATAATTTAGTAACGGAGTGTTAATAATATTGTTAAAATTCTTCTACTACCCTCATATTTTTGTCTAATACAAGAAAAGTACAAAACAAATCACAAAGAACATTTTTTCTTTTACAATACTCACGCAACCAATTCTCTCAACTTAGTCTTGAGCATTTTAACTTTTTTGTTCATTGCGTTCTTGTAATTTAATTTAGAATCAAACCGGCTATCTGTATTTCTCCTGCTTTTTACTCTTTCGTGAAATAATTCGTAATAATTAGGTAATGGAGTGTCCATTAAGTTATTATTTTGATAATCACTGGATAACGGGAGATCTGGGAAGCACAACGCCATGTTTTGTATGAAATGATTAAACATGGCGGTCTCTGTGAACCATTCGAGGAAATATTGTATTTGTTTCGAGGAGGCGCTCTTTTTAAATGCTTCTTTCTGTAAGGAAAGAAAAACAAAGATTTTTTTTAAATACATTTAATGTTAATTATAAATTTTATAAGGTAAAGTTAAGAGAAATTACCTATATTTGTCAATAATCTAGTTATATAATATAGCTTAGAGTAAAAAAAAATATTTACTAAAAATTTACTTTACATTTTTTTTATTAAATAAATATTTTATAAAGAAAAAAAGGAAAGTTGTGTAGATTCCTTCTTTTGAAATCTAAAACGCATAAACAATAGAAAAATAATACATACATCAAAAACGATTCCATTCTTCCCCAAATCACCATCTTTAACTTCACTCTCTGAGAAAAATCTCCAAAAGTCACCCAAAATATCGACAAAAAACCGTAGAAATGCTTCGGAAATCATCAGATTTCTTGTTTTTTTATCATCTAATTTTTCTTTGTGTTTAGTATATTCCATTTGTAGGGAAGTTTTTAATGTTTTATAACTGGACGTGGGAAGGATAGTAGATTCATCTCCTTGGTAGAATAACACTTTTGATGGATTTGATAAGTCTATTAACATGCCCTGTGAAGAAAATAGTACTTAATAAAAAGAAACCTTCTTATATTAATTCTATAAATTATCTTATTTGGGGATGTTATTTATATTGAACTTATTTTTAGTTAAGTTAGATAAAGCTAGAAAGGAAAGAAAGAAAGTGCCTACTAATAAAACACTCTGCTCCCCACTTTCCGCCAAATTTTGGATACATTGATTTTTAAGTGGCGGAACTCCACGCCACACTTAGCCTACCCAGAGCAAAAACAATGAAAACACTAAATGTTTAATTTCCTTGAGTGGAAATCGAACCCACAACCTGTCGAGTTTACAGTCACTCGCCTGGAAGCGCGGCAGGTGTTCACTACTGTTTACAGTCATACGCCTTGTGCCCCAGCGGCATGAATGGCGTCAAAAAAATTTAAATATGTATAGTACAAAACAATAAATCAACAAAAAAAAATGGTACTTCTAGCCGGACACCATTTTTTTTTGACCTAATATTACCCATTTTTTTTAATTACACAATTAATTATAGAAAAAACCTAACCTCTTCAAACTGCGTTGGACTATGATCCGTTAACATAGCCGCAAGTATCGGCAAGGGGGCTGTCAACACGTCTTTTTGAATTTGAGATGGTATTGCCGATATTAGGGGCTGTTGCCATACGAACGGGTATAGTGCGCTTTGTAAAGCTTCCATGCATGAGGATAGAACACTGAAACAGAAAAAATATTTAAAAAACTAAAAGCATAAGATTTTAAAGTATTTTTATGTTATCAGTACAAATCTTTTGTTAGGACGTTACATTCTTGATTTGTCTAATTTTTTGTCTTAAAATATTAAAATATAATTATGGCGAATCAAGCATTAGATACGAGGCAATAAAGGTATGCGGAGACCGTAGCGTTTGGCGCTCCGTTCTCTCCGACTCCCCAGCTAGGGATACAGGGTGAAGTTAATTTAGTATGTTTTTAAGAATTGCATTTAAATTAACTTTATTTTGATTGTGGTAACAAGATAATTTTTCAAAATTAAGTGCCGCCAAGTGCAGAAAGAAGTATCTTGACTTTAAGAAGCTTCATGTCGCAATGGGATAGTCTGACTGTAAGCGCTATGGTTGTCAGTTTTGTCCCACACTTGGGGAAATTAATGATATTAATTATCTTTTTTAAACATTTTTTAAAGTGTTATTCCACACTTAGGAAAGAAAAATACTTATTTAAAAAACGTATAAAAATTTGAACGTAGTGGGACTCGGACCCGCGTCTCCTGGAAACCGACCAGGCGCTCTGACCAATGAGCCATACGTTAAATATTTAAAAAATAGTATTCTCTCTTGCCAAACAATAATTCTTAGTAATTATCTTTGGGTAGCGGAAATTTGTAAAAATCTCCCTACAGAGATGCTAACAACATAAATAAGTTGTAACAAGCGTATAAAAATTTCGACGTAGCTTGGCGAGAACGCATGGCTTAGTGGTCAGAGCGCCTGGTCGGTTTCCAGGAGGCGCGGGTTCGAGTCCCGCTACGTTCAAATTTTTATAAGTTGTCTAAATAAGTATTAATTATCTTTCTCCGTTAAAGCAACAGTTGAATTGCACTCAACACACAACGTTTTTAAAATTCAGTGGAAAGTGGGAAACAGTGTCTTATTACTGAGTTTACTCTGCCTTCCCTGCTATATGCGGGATACAGCGTGAACCTGAAATAAAAGACAAAAATACATTTTTTGGACTCTCTGGACCCCTTATCCCAGTTCTTTGTCCATGAAGATTACCCTTCTTTTCAGAAGTACAAAGTCGAAGATTTTCAGCACGATACTGGCACCCAAAAAATGGATAAAACTAAGCAAAATAGACTTCTCTGCCCTCCTTACCTCAGTTCCTCGCCCATAATGATGACCTTCCTCTCCAGGAGTAAGGATCCGAAGACCTTGATGACCAGACTTGCACCGAATGTATCTAATAGAATAGACATGTTATCTTCATCAGCTCGAGGATCGATCGGCCTTTTTATTATATGTGTTCTGTAATTTATTTTTTAATATAAATATATTTTTTTAATTTAATAGAGTTAATAAATTACTGTCGGGCTGGTCATATACTAATACTAATGTACGGCCATGACTCGTCAACCGTACGATACCCCAGAGGTGGTAAAGGTGGGGTGATGATAGCAGCTAAGGAGCGGGAATTATATGAAACTAAGTGTCAGGGATAGAAAAAAATGGAAAAGGTTATACTTTTATCCAATAGCAAACAGATCTAGGGAAATTAAGCTTACATCAGACGTTGTTAGATGTTTAAATAGAAGCACATTATTATTATATAAATAGGTTTTGAAAAAGATATTTTAACCTGATATATACTACCCACCTAGGTCTTTCCAGATTAACAACAACACGTTTTGCCCTATTATTATTATTTTCCAAGTCATAATAATCAGGTAACTGATGATCACTGTCTAAAATTAAACTATCCGAGCTCTCACTGTCTAAATTCTCCTTTTTTACCGACACATTGATACTATGTTCGTTTGTCCTTGTTTCCGGCATTGTTCTACATTTGTGTATATCTCCTAAGCTTAGGGAATTTCTTGAAATATCTTTGTGGTTTGTATATTTTATGGTTATTTGTTCCCCGGGGTTTGGAAAATCAGTTTCGAATAGTTGGTGGAGTATGTGATTGATTTCTACTTCTGAGTCGCCGTGATGTGTTTCTATTTCTTGTAGAATCTGCAATTTTAAAGTAAAAAAAGAAAAAAATTACCTTTAGAAGTAAAACAATTTATAGAGTACTGGCGGACTCACGCGGCTTCACCCACTTTAACTATACGAATATTTATTAAATAGGGTGGAAGCGTCAGCGCTCCTTTCACGGGAACAGCATATAGGGTAAAATATTTTAAACCCATACCGAAAGAAATTAATCAAGATACGTCAACAGTTTAGACGTAGAATTTTTTTTCATTTCACAATGGTTATTCATTGTATTTCGTGTGACGCAGTTACGCATAAATAAGAAAAACGTAAACACATTTTTTTTTTTATGGAAAAGGACAAGGCAAACGAGCATACGGGTCACCTGATGGTAAGTGATTACCGCCGCCCACGACCCCGTGTAACACCAGAGGAGCTACAGGTGCGTTGCCTGCCTTAAAGGTGGGTTGGGCGCCGGAGCCCGGCATTACCTGATGCGAAACGCAGTGGCATAAAGCCACTACTTCACGCCGGTTTTAAATGCCGGGGGTGGTAATGATCCGGTCGAGCCTGCCCATGCGTGTTGCCATTGCTGGCGACGTGACTCTACCACACGTACTTTAGTCGCCTCTTACGACACCACCAGTACCAGGATGATCCTATTCTAGGCCGGCATCACACGGCACATTACGTTACATTAACACACTACTACAAAAATACTACTAAAGGTTAAACAACTTTGAACTTCGGAATTAAGCGTATGCGGCGGTTTCCCTTTGATAGCGTGCGTCATTCTTGACAAATGGCGTTTACAACGATAATATTTTTCTTTTGTTTGAAAAAATCACTTTTTCATTTTTGGGAAAAAATATTGTATTAGGTTTTTATACAGTAGTAGTGGTTTCATTTGAAGTGGTGCTGACAAAAACACTCTGTATTTATGAAATTATTGTCAGTTTTCAATAGGATTAGTAAAAAGATAAAAACTTAAATAATCAAAATACATAAGTAGTTCGAAAAAGACTAACAAACCAGACCTAATATAAGAAAAGCATAAGGTTATTTTTTATTTTATATTAGCAAATATACCTAAGTAATTGTAATGAACAGGCAATATAATTAAAACTAGCAAAACAAAAGAAAATTCTTATTATTAAAAATAATAACCTCTCCTAACTATTTAAAATTAACACAAAATAATAAATAAACGTAACATATAGAAATTATTAATATTATAAAAACTACCTAACTAATTGAAATGAACAATAAATAATAAGTAAACGTAACCAAAGGAAAATATTAATAAAAAACAAAACGAAAGCAGCTGTATTATCAAAGTAAAATAAATATTTAAAAATATTAAAATTAAAAGTAACACGAAATATGATACCAGAATAAAACAAAACTTAACCAAACCAGGAAATTTAAAATTTTTAACTTTACTCAAATAAGCGAAGAGAACCGAAGAAAAATATGAAAACCAGCAAACAATCACATAAACAGTAGATCAAAAATGTACGAAAGTTTACAAAACCGTCGTCGTCGTTTGAGTCATTCCGTAACCAAGTCCCCGTAAGGTGGGGCTGTAGACTAGGTTATTTTGGACCATATTCCCTCTAGCTACCCTGCTATAGCGAGATACATCGCTGTATCTCGCTATAGCAGGGAAGCTAAAAAACAAGCATTTTATCACAATTCTTGAATATTTGTTATAACGTAGTTACCCTACAAGCTTGTTACAACACATTGCTGTATAAAGATTATAATCGATAAGTGTACTAATTAAGGTCAAATTAAACCGATATACATCGTTTATAAACAAAAAACTATATAAAACATAATAAATAAAAAAAATAGATTTGGGTCAACTTATGTGCATTACGGTCGTAGAGTCGTGGCCGCCTAAAAGATAGGCTTTCTGAACTTATGCGGATTGCGTACCCGGGAAGGAAATAATTAAAAGTCCTAAAATCAAATCTGCACAACAATCAACACCTAAGTTCAGGGCGTACCTTACTTCAACCGCACTATAAGATGTGATAACATGTAAGTAACATGTAAATAGCTGATAATACTTAATGATTGATTTTATAACTATTATTTCTTTTATTGAAAAAAGAGAAGAAATAAACTTGTTCTTTTATTTATTTTTTAACTTCATCTTGTATCCCGCACATATCAGGGAAGGCAGAGGGAACCAGTGAACCTAGTGTGAGGAAACTCACTTTCAATTAAGACACTGTCGTTAAGACACTGTGTTCGAAATTCCTTGTTAAGAGAATAAATATAGATTCTATTACTTATTTTTTTTTATTTAAACTAACATTTTTTGTATGGGAGAACCTAGTGTTAAGATAGTCCGTTTCCCATGCACTGCCGAATGTCTAAGACATTGCGTGTTAGGTAGCGGCACTCATCAGAAATCGAACCGGCAACCGTCGCGTTTACAGTCATCTTGTTTCTTTTACTTAACATAAAATAAAAAAAAAACATATGTTATTAGTATATTTGTATAAATATAAAAATAACTTACTTTATAATAAAATCCAGGCGCTCTATATTTTCCTATTAAACAATAACATAGTGGAAGACATGTTGTGGCACCTTCTGGGAGTACTCTGCGGCAATAACTGGAAATAAATTAATAAAAAAATAACAAAACATAATACATAATTTTTTTAATTGTAAATAATTAGCATTATATGTTCTTTTACCCCTTACTACCAACAACTGTCTGGTCTATACCCTTTACTAGCAACAACGGGTAAATATATAAAAAAAACTACATTAAAAATATTGTATGGCTCTAAAGAAAATTGCGCGACATTGAGTTCCGCCACTAATAATGCAATGTATTAAGTTAGAGCGGAAAATGGAGAACGGAATGTTTTAACATTAGGTTCCCTCTGCCTACCCAGCTAAGCTGGATATAGCGTGTAGTTGCAAATCTTACCCATAAGATCTCTCTCCTCTCTCATCCGTTAAAACTAAGGAATAACACTGTGCAGTTTTCTCTGTCGCCCATTCATCAGCATTCTTAGAACTTATTGTTTCTGGAAATATAAGATTTTCTATGTGCGGTGGTACTTGGACCTGGAAGGCATGACAAAAAAAATATTTGAGATGATCATCACACTCAGGTTGTCTTTGCCCTTTGGTGGACATAGACGTACCTAATATATTTATTTAAATAATTAAAAAGTTCCAATATAAAAAGCTTTAAAAGTGAAGAAGTAAATAAACAAAGATTAGAAAAGATCTTCAAACGACATTTATATTACGGTTCATCATTTTGGTAGTTACGATACATAGAACGACATACCCACACACATACATAGATGCGTAAAACATATAATGTAATAATTATAAATATTTTTAATTACTCTTAAATTAGCCGTGATGAGCACTGCAATTTTTTTATTCAAAGTTTTCCATAGATCTTGTTAATCTATTAACGGAACGCCATATTTAATTTAACTGGAGCCATGCATGCCAAATTTATTCGAAATATAAATTAAAAATACAAGAATTTACCTAATTCAACGCAGTGCAGTGCAGGCTCGAAATTTCAACTCTAGAAGTCCAAACGCACATGCCTATTATCCTAATAGAAAACATAAATAATAAAAAATCCTACCTGACTAGGAAAAACACTCTTCACATAAGCCTCCCCAGTCATATAATTCAATCCCACCAACAAACACACATTAAAAAGTCCTTTCTCTCTCGGCTCAAATGGCAAATCAATATCAACACAACCAGCTTTCTCGTCGATACTCAAATTATCAATCGATTCATCGCTCGCATTCATGGATAAGATGTTGCCTGAAGAATCGGTCAAATTGATCTTGGAATCTATCGAATCGTGCCTATCCATCTTGTCCTTGGCCAAATTACTTTGGGACGTCCTGAAACTCTTCCAAGACCTGAATGTGGAGTATGGATTGTCTATAATTTCGGATTTGTAGGAACAGATCGATGTTTGATGGCGAAATCTTTTCGATTTGACATTGTTGTCCAGATAGGCCACTCTGGAAGAAACTCTCCGAACGTAATTCTTGCGTTTCTCTGTTAAACTTCGTGTGAGCGTTACAGATTCTGAAATTAAATAGGTATTGTAAAGTAAGATTAATCTAAATAATAAATGTAACAATTCTGCAGAACTACAATTTTTATGAAATCGCGGGTTCAAATACTTCTGTACTAACTTTATGTTTGTATATGTCAGTTATTACGTACACCTCCTCTTATTAATTATTTTTACTCAAATACAAACGAGTTATAATAGTAGAGCAAAGGTGACACTATCAGTAATCGCGATCTTAAAAAGGTACTCTCACAATAACTTTGTAAAAATTCAATATTTACCATGATCTACATATTTTAACCGTGAAACTCAAATCCAACAAAAATGTATTAAAATTTACATCTTATTCTATACAATTTATAAAGGCGATCCTTGATATTTTAGAAATGAACATTACCTGTTTTATAATTTACTTGCGCCATAAAGACGTCCATAAATATTTTTTATTGTTCTACTTAGATATAATATTATAGTAGGTCTGCTCTGGTCTATTACGGTCTACTACGGTGTTTCACAGTCTACTCTAATTTACTAACCTTCACTAGCACCATCAGATAAGTCTGTGGGAAAGCTCCCAGGTTTATTCTCGTCCATGTTGCAAGCTGCCTTTACAGTGTCGTATATCTCTGACATGAGACGATTCAGCTGAAAATAATAAACATAGACTTTAGATTTATTATAAAAAGACTGAAGTAATTGTATGTTAGGAACATATTCTATGTAGGCTTTGATGAAAATATATTCAAGATATGGTGATAAATGGGCTTTTATCTCGATTTTCATTATTTTTAATATTTAAAGAACAGACCAATATATGCATGCATATTACACAACAGTATTTACTTATTTATATTTTAAGAATAATTTAAAAAGTTAAAGAGGTAATTTCGCAAGAAGTGGCCTAATCGTCAGAAAATGTCCACGAACTAATACATGTACTTAAAAAATATATATATTAAAAAACAGTATGCTAAGACTAAGACTTTAAAATATTATTAAACACAAGTAAATGATGATAACCATCTTGAAATTCAAAGAAATAATCGCCAAAAAATCTAAGCTGTTCAAGATTTATTTTTCTAACGATTGAACAAATATACTGTCAACTTTCTTTTCTCGACATTTATATTTACTAAATGCTCAAGGATATCGAACTGGCGACCTTCAACTTTACTGGCAATACTAAAATCAAATCAATTGAACCGTTACTGACAAACAAAGCCACGTGGTAAAGCACATCACTATTTACATAAACAAAAGATAATCACCTTGGAACGACATTTTGGAAAATATTTCTTATTCATTAACACAAAATTTAAATGGGTCTAGATTTAAAAAAAAAAACGGTACTAGAATTTATTTCTAGTAGGGCAGACCCAAATTTCAGATTAAGATTTTTTTAAGAAAGAAAAGCTCTCGAACACGACTTGGTGGCAAGTGGGAGTGTACTAATTTGAATATTAAGAAACCGTCTTATTATTGATAATAATTAGGATGGTGTTATGCTGTAGGGAACCATATTCAGATATCTATTTTTTTATAGCTTCACGCCGCATCCCACATATAACAGAGTAGGCAGAGGAACACACCTCGTTCTCCTCTTACTATTTTCCATTTCTATACATTTTTGTTTGCCTAATAGCACCACAATTGTTTAACAATTTATGTAATATCTGCTACATATGGAATTGAAATTACAAACTTACACATTTTTCATCGCAAGACAGGAAAATTAAATTGTATACAGAACTACATTTTGAGGGTGAGTTCGTAGTAGCGAAGCCAGCCAGCAGAATGACTCTAAACGCGACAGTTGTAAATTCCATTTCCACTTGTGGGAATGATTATATTTTACTATTTACATTTCCCTACTCTGGTAGATAAAATGCGGAAACTAGTTGGATGGTGCGAAAGGGAGCGTTCTAGGTTCCCTCTGCCTACCACGCTATACGGGATAAACATTGAAACTGCAATAAAATAATTCATAATAAACTTACTTATTTAGAAAACGTATAAAAAATTAAACGAAGCGGGACTCGAACATAAATAAGTTGTAACAAGCGTATAAAAATTTCGACGTAGCTTGATGAGAACGTATGGCTTAGTGGTCAGAGCGCCAGGTCGGTTTCCAGGAGGCGCGGGTTCGAGTCCCGCTACGTTCAAATTTTTATACGTTTTCTAAATAAGTATTTTTTTTTCCTAAATGTGGATTAACACTTTAAAAATGTTTAAAAATCATAATAAACTTATTACGCATAACACTATCCACAGACGCAATCGCGAGCTAGGTCGCAAAACATTGTATAAACAACAATTATGATATTATCGTCAAATAGTGATGGGCAATACAATGTATCGACCGATAACGTCGCTTGTTTAATTGAATAAACAGCTTTCATGTTTGCGGCTTTGTTTGAGGCGAATTCTTGGTTTATCAAAACTTCATCAATCAATGTAGCAACAGGCAGTTACTAATTATTACCAGCTTCGGCTTCACTACATATCCCGTATTTAGTAGGGTAGGCAGGAACATAATGAGTGGAATGAGGAAAAGAAAGAAATTCTCTTTTTCTCAAACCCCTTAAACGATGAATTGCTACAGAACAAGTTTCAACAGATGAAGAATGCTCTTCATCTGTCTGAAAAAGCTGTCAGTGAAGATTAGCAGCGGGCTTCCATATAAGACATGACTACCAAATTTGTTTGGTATTTCCCCTTTAGAATAATATTTTTTTATCGTCATAAGTCATGTTTGCTATTCTTTCATCACCCATTCGTTCGACGTGCCCAAACCAGCTGACCAGTAGCGGTTTTCTTCATTCTCACCATGACATCCTCGCTAGTCCTACGATTCTGTGTATCAATTCTTGCGGATTCGATCAACTAAGCTGACTCCGCATATCCTACGATAAGATTGCATCTCTACGGCAACCATCTTTCTTTCATTCTTTTTCTGTAATACCCACGTTTCGCTGCCGTATAACAGCATTGCATTGTGTACAGCCAAACGTGCAGCTTTGCAGACGTTTTGCCGTCTCATCAATGCAGCTAAGGCTCCTTTAACCCCTGTTACCAGTAACAATACACCTTTCTGCATCCATCTCGTATATTCCATCTCTACTGAGCATATTTTCCAAATATACCACATCATTCACTTGTTCTAATATCTTACAATAATCCCATTTACAATAATCTTGCATTTCGTCTTTATATACTTAATTTCTTTCAAATAAATACAAAATTATGACCTTTGTCTTATTCACATTTAAGCTTAGATTATTTCCACAGCTTTCATGCAGACTGTGAATGCCTGCAGTTCGCATTCTAATAATGCAATGAGCTCTGCATCATCTGCATCATCAAGTAAGACTTACTTTAATGTTAATATAGAACAGCCTGTAACCTTCCTCAAAAATTAAAGAATTTTTCATGTAACCAGAATAGTACTTTTGTAAGATAATCTAGTTCTTTAGTATCTATCTAACGAGTATTATTTATAAATGTTATATAATATTCCTATAACAGATATCGATATATATCCGATCATCCCTACAGATCTTATACGACCCAAAACATTGAACCAACAGACAGTCGGACGCCTTGTGACACTAATTGTAGCTCTGTCCTTTTATATACACCGCCCTTATCTTAATTGTGGCATGCGAATTAAGATGAAATGAGAGGTCACTTGATTGTGTGACTTCATTTCTTTTTTTATTGCTTTATCTTCCTTTCTTTGCTTTCAAGCAGGCAAAGCGCGGCGTTGAGTTCCGTCACTCATTACGGAATGCCTCGAAGATTTGGCGGAAAATTGGAAACGGGGTGTCTTGACACTAAGTTCCTTATACGTGCCTTATACAGGATACAGCGTGAAGGTAGAAAAAAACGAGTTAAGTGGGTATCTAGTAAGTATAGAGGCTATGTCTGTACCTTCTACCTACCAACCTTATCTCAATTATACTATGAGAATTAAATGAAATAAAAGGCCATGTGATTGACTTTTTTATTGTTATAGATTGTTGAATGCTGGCTACTCTTACTTTCTCTTTGTTCAGTTATAGTTGAGTGAAGTAGATATAAACAGGTAGTATATGACCATAGAAAGTATAATTACGGGACTATTTTAAGTCACAAAATTACGATTTGGAATCTTTACTCCACTTTTAAACGAATTTTGGCATAAGAGAGATTTTGAAAAGTTATTGCGAAAAATTCGGAACATATTAAACAGTAAATACAGTAAACACAATTAGCTTGTTTGATGGGAATTGTACATGATTTCCGTGATGAAATATGTATCCTCCAAACTTTCCTTGTCGTCTGAGTATTATGTGCAAAAAGTTTCGTCAAAATCGATTCAGTGATTTAGTCAAAGTAATACAGGTAGATCTACTTTTTTGTTAATGATAATTTTACTTCTTCTGGAAAACATATAAAATGGGTTATATACAGTTAAGTTAAACAAACCTTACCACTATACACTAAAAGTAACAAGATAAAAACAAAAAAACGTCTAATTATTTGTAATATCGGTATACAAAACTAAAAAATGTATTTTATTAAATTATAATATAATAATAAAGAGGGGCATTTTTCAAATAATCCTTCGATGATATTTAAATAATAAAATATAATTTAACAAAATATTTACTGTGGGTTCAAATGCCATTCGGTGCAATGAACTATATTAATTTCTGCATTGTTGGTAACAAGACAAAGCGCGGCGTTGTATTCTGGCTCTCAACGCCCAATGTCTCAAACTGGGCGATGCGTAGCTATCTTAACTCTAGAAGAGGGAATCTCTTTCGTTGCCAAGGGCAGGAAGTAGCGTGAAGCTATTATTTTAAAAAGTGAGAAATTGCGCCTTAAACATATTGATTACCTACTCAAAAATACAAAAAAAATACACAATGTACGATACGTTTGATCGCAACGGCGGAAGGACAGATAACCTAATACACTGACCCCATTATACAACCATTATGAAATAACTTAAAATATTACGTTAGTATGCATTAGTTAAATATTTATAAATATATAAAATCTAATCACTTGATTTACGCATGATTTGAACAAAAAAAAAATTGTAATTTTCCACGTTCTGACAGATAAAGCCCAGCGTTAAGTCCGCCTAACACACGCAGTGCTTTGAAAATAGTGCCCGTGCATACATTTTTTTTCAAATTTATAATAATATCGAAGGGACCACCGTCTTGATAGACCGTATGCCTGCTACACACGTAACGATATATCCTAACGATTTTACGCTAGGCAGATAAATCAAACTTTCATAGTGCCACCACACAACTCCGATATCACTCGTCAGTTCTCCACAGAAGCACATTTCACATTTTTTCATTATTTTCACATTTTTTTTATATTTAATTACTTCGAATAGGTCCCTATAATATCCTATAATCCCTCCTATAATCTGACGCGTATACAGTTGCATGCTTGTGGTCCTGCGCCACAACCAATGGCGTTCACAATTACACTTAGTGCCCCTGCGCCACGGCTGACTTCAAATATAAAAAATCTCATCATTTTATTTATTTATTTCTAGTGGGAATCGAATCCACAATATCTATCATTATAAATTCTTCTAATATATCACTATAAATTCTTGCAATTGTTAGCTAAGTCCACCTCTTCCCTCTTCCAACAATTTTAATGAAAATTATAACTACCGCCGATAAATGTCAATTTGTCATACACACGAGCAATAAATCTATCAATCTGGTTTTCATACATTTTATCGTCGTTAAGATATATCGTTACGTGTGTAGCAGGCGTTAGATGGCAATGTTATATAGCTTTTACCAGCGGCTTCGCCTCATCAAATGAAAATAACTACTCGTTGTGTATGACACATGACACAATCTAAGTGCGGCAGGTAACCACAGCAGGTACAGTGGGTTAGATCGAAACGATTAACTATTTTATAGCCTTAACAGATTTTTTTTCAATTCGAACCAGTAATTCCTGAGATTATTGTGTTCAAGCAAACAAACTGCTCAGTTTTATAACATTAGCATAGCATAGGTATAGTCATCGGGATTCAAATTCATCCGTGAGGAATACAATTTCGTTTATTCAGTACCAAATACGAAATATCTTTTAATATTAATAAACAAAGAGGAGACCGATGTGATCTTGCCCATCTCATTTACTCTGTCTACCCAACTATTAGATACCAAATAGTAGGTTAGACATCCCGTATCCAGTACTTAGTAATACCACATGCCTAAAATAAAAAAAAAACTCTACCAGGAAAAACAATTACCAAGAGCTAGAAATAAAGAAGAATTCCAAAGCAATTAAACCACTAGCTATATATACATATATATATACACAATTTAATTACTCTCTTAATGGGCTAGAACTGGGCGTCTACCACCATCATGGTGGTACTAACTTAGGTCACGCCATAGCCCCATAACCTTGAGTCATGGGCAAAAATAACGGGATGAGTCACCAAATGGAGGCATATACATTTATCGTCATCTAATCATTAAATTGTTTATAGCTTATACACTGCCACTGCCCACTGCGCCACCACGGCCTCTACGTGGTGGCACAGTGGGACTGTAAGCGCGATGGTTATGGGTTCGATACACACCCAGGAAAATGACCGAAACTCAACACCAAATATCGCAAAAATTGAGAAGTGCGTGTGAAATGAAATGTCTTAACCCTTAGACACTAGGTCTCCTCTGCCTACCCTTCTATATCCTTCTATACTAAATATTACTAATACGCGTGAAACTTTTAAAACCCTATAAAAATTGATTCAACTTACTTTTCTATAAAACTAGCCTATTTATAGAAAAAGCTACAATTACTATAGGCAGTGCCTACATAACCCATTTTGTTAGGCTTCACGCCTACCGTCATGTGTGACGTCATCTTCCTTATCAATTAATTATCAGTAGCGAGTAAAAATGGCCTCCAAACTAAAAACAACATTGTTATCTCAAAACGTTATTTTGTGTGAGAAATTTACTTTGTCTTTATTCTTATTATTAGTCACTAAGTCTTAGTTATTAAGGCCCTAGTGGTGGAGATGTGGGTTCGATCCCCACTCGAGGGATAGAATTGTTTACATATTTCGCGCTAGTAACAAGGTAAATCGCGTCGTTGATATCCCCACTTTTCGAAAGGAGAGAAATTGCTTTAAATTTTTATGTTTTTTTCACCGTTTTCAAAACAGGCAGTTTTCATTTTGACGTCATACATACTCACATATTTATATTGTTGGAATTGAATAATATTCAAATATTATGACAATCTACTTTAAGCACGTGCATTGAATTTAGTCACATACTAATTAATGGAAAAATATAGCAAAATTAGCCTTTACAGTGGGCGTCAAAAGGCTGATGATAATAATGTTGATGATTGTGATGAAGTAAAAATAAATAGTACACGCGATACGGCATTTTGAAATGGACTGACCCACTTTTGAACCTGCGACAATCGACACCTAACGTTGCTTTCAAATGCAACTAACGCTATGTAATATAACCTACTAAACTACTTCTAAGAAATACAAATAAATTCTTATTTAGTTTTTACTTTTATTGTAATCCGTGACAAAATAAAATTAAAATGCAATTGTCTTCATTAATTATGAACTAGCTATATCCCGCGTATAGCAGAGTAGGTAAAGGGAGGGACACAAAGTGTTGAGACACTCCGTTCTCCACTTTTTAGGATCTCAATGCTGCGCAGTTATTATTGTTAATTTCAGTTCTCCAACTACAGAAACATTATGTAGCATTAGCAAAATGATATTGAAATTTTCATAATAATCCAATTTATCTAACATATCCTATGCTAATATTTGAACCGAGGATGGTATCTAATCTAATGTCATTAAGAAAAATGTTTATACATATTAAAATAGCCAAATATTAAAAGAGGCCAGTCGTGGCGCAGCGGCACAGAGTGTGACTGTAAAACCGACTGGTTGTGGGTTCGATCCCCATTCGAGGAGATGAAATATTTACTTAAATTTATATATTCCATTTCTTCGCTCTNTGCCTACCATGCTGTGTGCGGGATACAGCGTGAAGCTGATTTTTTTTTAAAATATCCTGTCCGTTTACACCGAAACTGTGGTAGCTGTTACCGTCTTATAATATGAAATGACTAACTTTTACGTACAGCTCCGATCGCTGGTTCAAATTAAAATAATTATTTAAGTTATGTGTAACAAATTCTGAGTGCACGAGATAAATATTTTATAACTTTCCTCGATAAATGGACTATCAGACGTAAAAAGATTTTTTCAATTGGAACCATTTCTTCGAAAGGAATCGGAAGGAAATTAAACAATAAAAATAAGTTATATTTTTTATTAACTCAACACTGTGCCTTGCCTACCAGAGCGGGATAGTGAAAATAAAAAAAAAATATTTCCTCGAGTGGGAATCGAATCGGAGTGTTGCGTTCGCAGTCGCACGCTTTTGCCCCTGCGCCACGACTGGCCTCAATTTATTACATGTTAAACACGTGAATACTTACTTATATACTAGTTTCTCATATAAACACTTCCATTGTTATATTTTAATCACGTGTTTCACAATAATAAGGAACTTTAATCAGAATCGCAATAGCGATCACATCTTTTAATCACAAAAATAATCACTATTAACTCCTATACCACTAATAACTTAGGCCGCATGAAATTCAGTCTTTGTCTATTTTCTTGACATTTAAATGTCAAAGTGACATTAATGTGAAATTAAAAACTATATTTTTCGAATATTACTGTAAAAAGGCAGTTAGATCACCAAAACTTTTAATCATATTTCGTTTAAAATAACCTTACATAATATGTCTAATCAGACTAAATAAATCACTTTATGTCACTAAAATTCTCATTAACTGTGTATACTATTGTGAAAACGTACTAAAACCACCAAAACTTCAGAATATCCGTTTAAAACCTTACTTAATATGACTAAATAAGACTAAATGAATCACTATTTTTCACAAAATCTCTCACTATCTCTTACTTTAAGGACAAAATAAGTTGAAAAAATCAGAAAAAAGAGGCACTAAAGTCTAGCCAGTACGAAGTTTCGGTTTCAACTAAGTCCATTGAAGACTAAAGTAGCTGCGGTTCATTCTGATGGGTTTACATAGTGTCAGTTTTGGAGGATAATGTGTTTTATTGTTTAATTATTGATAGTCAAATTATTAGTTAATTAAGACGTGTAATTAGGATTAAGATATTTATATTTTACTGAATTTTCGCTTCCAGGACTTAAATATAAATAACTAAGATTTTGTTTTGTTCTTGTTGTTGTTGTATTTGTTTTGATTGTAAACGAGACAGCTTGTGGGTTCAATTTCCAGTTGAGGAAATACATTTTAATTTCTTCGCTCTGGTAACGAAGTAAAGCGCGGATTTGAATTCCGCCACTCAACACGAATCTCGAAGTCTTAATTCGAACGGAGAGTCTTATCACTAGGTGGATACAGCGTGGATTTAAAAAAAAGTTTTGTATGACGCAAGATAAACGTGATGTTATATATTATAATATAGGCTTACCCGATAAACATCCAATACAAGGAGAATTTATGAATTTGCATCAATAGTTTCTGGTTGATATAATAGTGTTCTATTATAAAAAGCAAACTCTAGCGTTTTTATTTTTAGTAAAGAAGTACAAATATATATCTGTTAGTTTTTACGTTGTCTGTAGTAAATAAATTATAGCTTTACTTCCAAAAAGGGTGCATTAAATTTATTTTTAACATTAAATATTCTGTTTATTTCTATTTATGGCGATTATTAATATAATCTTCCAAATAGTGAGTGGTAAGAGGAACAGGGTGAAACCTTGATTTTCTTTCGAAAACACAGTGTCAATGATATTGGAGGAAGTACAACGTAAAGCATAAGAATCCTCTGGAGGACATGCATGTGCAGCTTGATGACAGTGGACGAGGCATAAGAAGTAGTAGCTTTCACCATTCCGTTCTCACTAGGTTCTCACTCGACTAGGGATAAAGCGTGAAATTAAAAAGAAATCTCCTAAGCAATATTTGAACTAGTAGTAGTAGATCAAAAAATATCAAATTGAAAAGTCCCTTTAATATTGAAAAGTCCCTTTATTTTAAATAAAGATAACAGCTCCATATAAACCCACGCCATGGCCGTTCCGTGCCATTTTTTCCGTGACTCACAGATAATAGTTAGATGTTTATGTATGTATGTTTGTGTGTATCCGTACACTTAACAATAGAAGTATTGAAACTACCGTTTTTACCTAAATTCACAACACCATTATAATAATGGACTATGGTGGCACAAGTTGAAATGTCTGACTATATATACGATGGTTGTAGGTTTGATTTCTTTTTCGTGGTAAATATATTTTCGTTCTATTGAACTTAACATCTTTTTACAGATAGGAGAAAATAACATCTTTTTAAATTTAAACTTATCGTTTCAATATTACGTATTACTTATATCGAGAATAGCTTTTAATTAACCTTTTCTTGTATACCTGTATTTATTTTTTTCTTTATTATAAATATGAAGACTTTGTTTGGTCGAAAACACTAATATTAGAAACTAGGTGTTCGAATTGAAATATTCTTTTTAGTTCCCTTATCGAAGAAGGCTATACGTTATAATTTGAATTTGTACCTGCCATCAGAGTTATCTCTCGTACTTACAACGTGTCATGTGTCATACACATCTTTTAGTTATTACCATTTGACAATAAGGGCGAAGCGAGATAATCAATAGAACCGATAAAATTATGAAATTTGACAGCTAGCGTCTACAGGTAATACTAGTTCAGGATTTACCTGAACTCTGAAATCTATACATTTGTAGTTAAATCCTAAAATATAATAGCTCAAAAAACGGTCAAAATTTGGTATTAAAGCTGCTAGTTCAAGTAAGGTATCAAATGAAAGGGCTCTGGCTAAGCTAAGCCTGAATTTCAGAAAAAGCTCGCGACCTCCAACCTACGGAGCTCTCAGTGGGCGAGCCCGAATCGCACGCACTTGTCCGGATTTTCTTTATTATGGAAAAGACAAGGCGAACTAGCGTACAGGTCACCTGGTGGTAAGTGATCACCACAGTCCACAACTATGTCAACACCAGAGGAGGTACAGGTACCGGCCTTCAAGGTGGACTAAGACGTCCTTGATTCAAGTGAAACTAACGTTTTAATTATTTCATTTCTCTAGTATAGCAATAAGAGGAGACATATAGATTCTATTAATAAAGACGGCGGCGAAGCCTAAATGGAGGGTTATGGTTTTAGCACGTTTGTACGTATGTCCTTTGTTCCTTTGTAACTATTAAAAGCGGAAAACCAATTTCGAGGAATGATACGTTGTTGAATTTGTCTTGATAGCGCGAGCGTTACTGGATACATAGCCTCCATAATTCAGCGGTAAGTGGGAAGCGCAAGTGTTTTAAGGGGAACAGAGTATACTAACAATAGATTCCTAAATGTTCTCTGCCTACCCTGCTATGTGCGTAAAAATTAAGTAGTGTCCGAAACAACGTTTTTGGCCAAAACCGAAATCGAATTTTCAGTTTTAGTCTTAATTTTGACTGAACTCGAAACATTTCCTCAAGTGAGAATCGATCCCACAGCCTAAGGTAATACTCCTGAACTAAGAAACAGTGATCAATTCGTTAATTTTAATTGCTTTATTACAGTATTTTTTATACAGTAAATTACAGCCAATTATTTAAAAAATATTTCTACCGGTTTCCCTTAATTATTTCAAATGAATTGATTTTATTTAACCTCGGATCGTTCTCTAGGGATAGAAATAAGTTTTTTATCTAAAATATACTAAGTATATTTATTTGTTATAGCTTATTTGTTATTGTTAAAAAAATATCTCGTTTTCTTTTTATTGTCGTCCACTAATCCTACAAAACGTAAAATTTCTTTTTTTTCCTGTTCGTATTTTTAGAAATTCTCTCCTAGTGTTTGGCTATACTCCCTAACTAACTTACATGGTAAATTTCAGCGTTCCACACAGCGCAGCTCCGGCATAGAGCTGCGCTGTGTAGACACACGTTTCCTATCAGACACACGTTGTTAAATAAATGTTTGTAAAATAAACTAATGGCAAATAAAGCACGGCGTTAATTTCTGGCACTCAACAAACAATTCGGGATAGAATGGAGTCACCTGATACCAGAGCGAAGAAATGAAAATAAATCATCTTTCTCCAATTCCCCAAGTGGGAATGAAGCCCACAAAGGCCTCATATCAGATTTAGTATCATTTTAACCAAAACAGTTAAATTCGGTCAGGGCTAACCGAAATTTAAAGAATGCAGTATTATTTAAGTTACGATTTAAAGTTGCAATTATGTTGTTTATTACTTATTATGCAAAATCTTCGAAGGTTTTAACTGTAGCATTGAGAGAAATCTCAAAAACGCAGGCAAGTGTAAGTAGTACGCACGTTATATGGGTTCCGTAACCTTTTATACGTAACTTTAAAATTACTTTATTTAGAGATATTTTAGAGATATTAAAAAATAGCTTCAATATATAGTTTTTTTTTCTTTACGCTGTATCCCGCTCATAGCAGGGTAGACAGAAGGGAACCTTGTCTTAAGATAGTCCGTTACCCGTTTAGCGCCTAATTTTCGAGACTTTCTCGTTAGAAAATAAAATGAGCTAAAAAATGAAAATAATTAATTCCCTCGAATGGGATTTGAAGCCACCGCCGTCGCGTTTACAGTCGGACCCTGCGCAATAAAGATCTCAATATTACTACTACGTATATTTAAAATAAATCTTTTGAAACTGCAAAAGAAAAAAAAACAAAATAAATAAATATTTTTTATTGAATCCTAAAAATACAGTTACTTACGGGAAGTTCAAATTTATATGCCTACATTTGGTTATTTAATGACGAAGGTAACAACGTAATCATGGCTTACCTATGTATAGTTGTATTGATTCTGGAGAATGTTGAAACAGGTTGAAAATAAAGCAGCATCGGTTTTTTCCACATTGCATCAGAGGGAACCTAGTGTCAAGACACTCCGTACCTTACCTACTTAATGCACAATTTTTGAGACATTGCTTTTTGAGTGGCTAAGCTAAACGTTTTTACAAGCTTTTATTTGACTTGCCGTATTGTATGTATGTTAGTGTATGTAAAATCTTGCAAGCTCTATTTGCTCCACTTCCCAGTGCCGTTTGAGCTGAAATTTGGATTACGACTGCCGTTCTGATGACAATGAAACAAAATGGCAGATTACAAATTTTCCCACAATCCACCTATTTGACATCTATCAAGTGAAAAAATATGATTTATAAAATACAATTACACCATAATAATTCTAGAATTTCCTTTTTTATTCAAATAAATATTTTACTTACATCCTATTTAGTGAGGCCTTTATAATGAGCTCAAACATGATTCCTCTGCTATCCATCCTCCATATTCCATTCGTTCATCAACTAAAAAAGAGCTGATAGTCTTCGAACGACTGTTATGTTTCGTTATTTTACTATAGATATACTGTGATTGCTCAGAAATATTTTTTTTATTATACATTATTAACTTTACTAATTAAAATTGATTGTACCGGATATAGCCAAATGTGGAAATGTCAAATTTAGCCGTCGATTATCCTCGTTGCGATCGCGCCAATGGAAGCATCAAAAAGTTGTGTTCTATATACTTTAATTTGATATATAAGATTTGATTTGTGAACAGTTGAAAATAAGTTATCTGGAGTGGAGAGTGGAGACTAAGCGTTTTACAACAAGCCTGAACATATTTTTTAAGATCATAGCTAAGAACATATTCTATTAAATTACCTCTAAAACAAAATTAGATCAAAATCGGTTCATCTATTTAGAAGCTACGGTGCCACAGATAAACATACATATACACACATACACGTCAGACTTATAATACCGCTCTTTTGTGCGGCTGGGGTTAAAAATATAAAGAATGAAGACACTTTCTTACTCATCTGTACACAAAACAATTAGAGTAAGCGACACACAACTATCTCTTTCAATCTTTAAAAAGAAATGTATGTCTATCTCTGTCATTTTCTAACTTCCTTAAAATCTTTTTTCAATCTTACGTTTAAAGTAATAAGAACTCTTTTTGTTTGTTTTTTCTGTTTTATTCCTAAATAAAAGATCATTAAGTCTATCTATCATATCTAATAAAGAATAGTTGTTATAGTTCTGATATTGAGATGGTCGTGAGTTCATTGAAAAATGCCAAATAATTTGGGCTTGGTATAAAAAAAAACCATAGCTTAGTTAAGATAAGATAAGCTAAGCAACACTATTTAAACAGATATCAAAAACAATTAAGTAAATATATAACAGTTAAGTACCACTTAATCATAGGCCGTCGTTGCGGAGCTGTAAACGTAAAATGGAAAATTACCAGTAATAATTTCTTAGTGGTCCTTGACAGTAGTTTCGTCTGTGCTTTTCTGTCTGTCACTCAGTAACGGAATAGTTTTATATATAATATAGACTGTCTGAGAAGGAAAAGACCAGTTTACCTTCAAGAAGATATTCTTGATGACACTGGAGGTAAAATACGTAAAAAAACACGTGGACCACCCAAGAAGCATTAATGAAGATGTCGATTTTTAGCAGCAGCTATAGCAGGATAGGCAAAGGGAACCTGGGAACCTAGTGTTAACACACTCCGTTCCCCATTAAGTCACTTCTGTCCCCCATTTTCCCCGAATTCTTGAAGAATGCGTATTAACGTGGCGGAACTCAACGACGAACTCAATTAAATATTTCATTCCTCCGAATAGGCACCTAGTTTATAATAGTAGGATTGTGCGCCTACACCTACAGGTTGGTGTCTGTGTAATAAGCATTTCGTCGTCGTTTTTCACTTCCCTACATCAAATTATGAAAAAAAATAGTACCAAAATAAAAACTACTTACATTCTCCTTATCCACATCCAATTGCGTATCCCGTTTAGGCAGACTGAACATAATTTTACTATCATTCTTCTTGTACCGTTTCGTTTCCGTTGCGAACTTCTTTTCCATGTTCTTCTGGAGAACTTTAAAGTCCTTTGCCACATTTTCCGTTGACTTCCAAACTTTGGCACTTAGTATTTGAGGTTTGAGATCTGGTTTCTCGTTCTGCCCAGAATTCTCGAAGCTCTCTCTTAGCTTCTGGAAATCAGTTTTCTGAACTTCTGGTGAGGGAAGGCGTGTTGCTTCGTAAGGGACGTCGTATATCTTTTGATCCTGAAAAAATATACGCAAATTAAAACAAGTTTGCAGCTGGTAGCAAAAAAATATTTGACATATTATAAAACAGGTGTTAATAATAAAATTGAGACTAAAAATACAATAAAATTATGAAATTGATCTAATAATATGTCTTTTTCTTTTTTTTATATGTTATGTATTTAGCGACATACGAAAGCAAAGTGCAAAGGGTTAGCAGTATGTGGCATCGGGGATCGTAACGTTGTGGCATAGTGTTTGTCAAAGAAAGAAGAAAAAAGTTTCTTAACAATAAATAGGTTATCTGTGCCTGTGTGTGCTGTACTGTAGGTGTCATACAGCGTGAAGCTAAAAACAAAATTCAACATTCCCATTAATCGGATTTGAGCCCGTTCTAAGACATGTACTTCAGAATACTCAGACAAAAGAATAGCTAGCATAAACGTTGTTTTGCAAACAAGTCAAAACTTAAGATCCATGTAATTTATTCGTTTTAACGAATCACGTTCAGAATATTTATGAATATGAATAATATGAAAGATTAGACACAGTGAAATAATTGTTTAAAACTTAAGTTGGATGACGTAAATGTAAGTATTTTTACGAGAAGCTTCTTTGTATGGTAGATTAGTAGATAAAGCGCGGCGTTGAGTGCTGTAACTTAATAAGCAATGTCTCAAAACTGGGCGGATAGAAGAACAAATTGTCTTAACATTACGTTCCCTCCGTCTACACTGGTATACGGGAAGAAGCGTGAAACTGGTTTTTTTTCATTCATCCTAGTAAAATGTGAACCCACTACCTGTTCTGCGTGATCGCATGCAAAGACAGCATTAAATATTTATGTCGTCTATTTTACGCACGCTTCATTCAGAAGTCAACATAACGCGATGAGTGACATGTACATTGAACATTCATCATTTAGGCAGCGGTGTTAAACCTTTATATTACTATTATATACTTATTATTTTTTAGTTTTCCACAACACTCACGTGACAGAGTAAACAAAGAGAAGAAAAAGATGGGAACAAAAGGAAGTAACTTAAGGCTGTATTAATTTTCTATCAACAACACTTTAAAACTGCTAACAGCAGCGCAGTAAAGTGTTATTGACACCTAATAGATCTTTATATTTATAGGGATAGAATAGGGATAGATAAATATTTAAAAAAATCGTATAAGAATTTTAACATAGCGGTACTCGAACCTGCTAAACGCCCTAACAATATGTAAAAAATTTAACAAACTTATAAAACTTTCGTTCTAGCTCTAAGAACGAGTGGCTTAGTGATCAGAAATTAGACAAAGTCACAGAGTCGCGGGCTTACGTCTCGTTGCATTCAAAATTTTAGACGTTTTCTAATAATATTAATATAACGTTTTTATTTTCATCTTCACTTATCAAAGTTACTTTATTATTCATTATAGATCAAAAAATACTACAAAAACATTATAAGCAAAAAAATATTTACTTAGGAAAAAATTTTTTTTTTGAGAAAACTTATAAATATTTAAGCGTGGCGGGATTTAAACTTTTTGAATAACTTCATAGAGTCGCAGTTTCAAATCTCGCGGCGTTTAGTTTTTTATATTTATTTCTAAAAACTAACTCAAAAAATGTTACCCACACCTGGCTCAGGCTACACAAGTACATAAAAGGAAGCGGTGAGAGCCACTTTCTAGTTAAAATGTCTCCATATTTGCTTTTTCTCGAACTTTCTAATAGTAATTGGTGTTTAGCTGTTAATTATAAGCCGATACGTTTCGACACCTGAGCGCTATGCGTATCGCGATAATAACGGGTTCAAATTTCATATGTGCAGAATGCAAATTAATCTTGAGGTCATCAGTGGAGCGGGGACACAAGTGTGTGATTGTAAACGCAACTGGTTGTGGGTGTCGGTTCCTACTTAAGGAAATGAAATATTAAAAATTTCAATTTCTTCGCTGTGGTATCGAGGCAAAGCGCAGCATTGAGTTCCGTCACACATCACGCAATGCCTCCAGAATTCGGCGGAAATTGGGGAATGGATGTGTCTGCAATGTGTGGGATCCAGACTATAAAACGGGTCACGGGTAGACCTTTAACTCAATTATAAGCAAAATAATCTGGTTTAAGAGTTTCATTTGAAATGTGTAAAAAACGGGTAAAATTAAAGTTTTTTATAAGATCATTTAAATTTTAAGGAAATGTAGACCAAATAGTTATTATGAAACAATATATTATATCAATCTGTACAGTAATGCGATACAACCGCAAATACCGCTCGGGTTGAATGTCCTGATTGCTACTTGAAATATCTATACTATTCTATATATCTATACTAGACGGCGCGCCCCTGATTTGCATAGAAAATTAAGAAAGATATAATTATAATTTACTTAAGGCCGTCGTGGCGTAGTGGGACAGTGTCTAACTGTAAATGAGACGATTATAGATTCGATTCTCACTCGAAGGAATGATTATAATTTATCTTTTCATTTTCCCGCTCTAGTAGACGAAGCGCAGCGATAAGTTCCGCCGCTTAACGCTCGCGAAAATAAGGCGTAAAGCAAAAATAGCTGATATTTAATTAAACCAATAAATTTACACAAATTTGTAAAACTTATTAGTGCATGGGCAAAGTAAATAAGAAAAAAAAAATCCTTATGTTAAAAAGAAAACATAAACACAGCCTCACGCTGTATCCCGCATGTAGTATTTATGGAGGATGTTTAGTGTTACATTACTCCATTCTCCACGTGCATAGTAATTGCAAACAAGAAAAAAAAACTTCATAGATACAAATTAGAACCTGAACTCCTTAAATACCATCCAATCATGCTAGTTAATTAGGTAGTTAATATTTCGCAACAAAGCAAAGTCTGTATTGTTACTTGTTGCAGTTAGCATATCTGTGTGGAGACCGTTACAAAGAATGATTATGGTGTAAGAGAGGATGTGAGATTAATATACCAAAGCTAATTAGCACTACGTACACAACACGCGGCGTTGAGTTCCGCTACTCAACACGCAACGTCCTGAAATTGGACGGACAATGTAGAACGGAGTTTACGGCAACACTGCAAGTTACCTTGGCGCAATTGATATATGAAAATGATTTAATAATTTTAAATCGATTGATTTTTGGGGATCGGATTTGGGGATCGAACCCCCTACTAACTACATCTAGGTAATATTAGAAAACTAAAGAGTTCGTTTGGATGAACACGCTGATCTCATTGATTAGTGATATGATTTGAAAAAATGTTTTTGTATTGGATAGTCTATTACAAAGGAGTCTTTTAAACTAATAAAATATTTAGTATTAATGAGTTTTTTTACAAATAAAAAAAAACTTGTTTAAACGTGTATGTAATCGAAAATTTCCCCTATTAGTAGTTCAGAAAAACAGTACAAGAATCTTTCAATATTTCGATGGTGGTGGTGAGGCGAAATCACCTAGGGACCGTCGATATGACCCAGCAAGCGATATCACACATATATAAATCAAATCAGCTCCACGCTGTATCCCGCACACAACAGGGTAGGCAGAGGGAACCTGCCCCCACCGGTCCCCACTTTCCGCAGAGTTTTGGAGGCATTGCGTGTTGCGCTCCGCGTTTTGCCTCTGCACCAGAACGAAGAAATGAAAATATAAATGTAAATAAATATTCCATTTCCTCGAGTGGGAATCGAATCCACAACCAGTCGATTCTACAGCCACACTTTGTGCCCCTGCGCCACGACTGGTCTCAAACTATTATACATATACTACCTGTATATGTATAATAATTAATATGTAATTCACATAAAAACAATCTATACATAACAGACAATAGGTTTTAGTTCCGTTGTGTAGAACGATATGTAACATCGCTTTCTCTTGGCAAAGCATGGTAGTACATCTTACAAAAACGAGTGTGGGTCTGTTGTCTACATACACGATAATTGTGGGTTCGATTACTACTCGGGGTGAAGATTCTATTTAAATAATTTTCTTTTACACTCTGGTCTACTTCGTTCCTATTTACTCTGTTCTCTCTTTTCCGTCCAATTTTGAAGTTGAGTAGCGGAACCCAACACCGCGGATTGTGTACGTGTGAAGAATAATATTTAAAAAGAACGGCCTTACCTTATACAAATTTAATTTACGATTTGACAACTTAAATTACAATTTTATGATTATGTTATATCAATTTAATTAGAATTATTCTTAGAAATAGCCATTGCGTAGTGAAAATTTACGGAGTGTCTTATCAAAAAAAACTTTCCGGGTTCCTCCTGTCAACCCTGCTAACTACGGAATACAGGGTGAAGCTAAAAAAATAGTTAAGTGCGAGTTGGACTCTCCCACCAACGCTTCCGTATAAGTTTCAGAATTGTAGGTCAACTGGAAGTACAACTTATAAAAGTTGACAGACTTAAGTTTGCATATGCACTCGTTTTATGTGAAATAAACTACAAATGTAAGCTTGTAACCATTTCTTTTTTAATATAATTATTTATAAAAAATTTAACTATTCGGATTGAATTCGTGCCAAATTTTATAACTGAGGAGATCTTTCTCTGGCCATGTAAACGCGACTGGTTGTGGATTAGATGCCCACTCGAGGAAATTAAATAATTATTTAAATTTACATTTTCGTTTCTTCGCTCTGGTATCGAGGCAAAAGCGCGGCGTTGAGTTCCGCAACTCAACACGCAATGCCTCCAGAATTCAGCGAAAAGTGGGGAACGGAGTGTGTTAACATTAGGTTGCCCCAGGTTACTCTCCTGTGTGCGGAATACATCGTGAACCTGATTTGATTTAATTTGATTTTAACATTAGATTCCGTGGCAAATTTCGTACAAAATGCAGCAAAATCGATGCATAAATGCTTGTATCTTTTAATTACGTTGACTTAGAAGTTTGATGAGTCTGTGCTGTAAAGGATCATAGATCTGAATATTTGGCATGATTTCCAACCTTCAGGCGATCTCGAGATATATGGTCTTGACAGACGGACAACAAAGTGGCCCTATAAGGGTTCCGTTTTTATCTTTCGGGGTACGGAACTCTAAAAAAGTTAGGTCACGAAGCAGATGTAGCAGATGTATGTACTCGTATAGACTAATATTATAACAATCATGTGAGCGGGCTACATTATGTATTGTGATTAGTTAGATAGTTATCTATGTAGGTGGCGTTGAAGTAATATAGCCTAGTTTGTTATTTAAGATGTCATAATTTAGAAATTGAAACTAAAATTCTATTTTTTTTATATTTACACGCCTTATCACGTATATATATCAGAGACAATTTAGTATCAAAAAGTTCTCCGCTTTCCGCTCCAATGCGAGACGTTGTGTGTTAAGCGGCGGAACTCAACTCCGCAGTTAGTCCTCCAGAGCGCGATAATCAAAATAATGTTATCCATTTACTAACGAAACCTGCCCATTGCCGCACTTTGTCTTCCAGTGCATGGAAATCAAATGTATAATAACCCACGGGTCGAACCCACGATTGTTTTTACACTTAGACTCTATGCACTGCGACACAGTAGGTACGGTGTGACACCAAAAATTATAATTTTTATTATTATAATACAGAAAATGGAAGTTATAAGTAATATAACTCTTTAAAAAATATTAAAGTTTTATTGCACGTTAACGAAAAAACGTATAATAATTTTTCAACGTAGCAGGTTTCGAACCAGCACCTCTTACGAACCATATAAATTTTTACATCAATAACTATGATAATCCATAATAATCAATCAATCATTTTTCAACAGCGTCATATTAACTTGATGGATTGCGTAGGATTTTGAAAAATTAAAAAAAAAACTCGAAATATTTATACGCATATATAATATATACTAGTCTTTAATATATACTAGTCTTTAAATGCGGCTTCCCCGCATGGTCTAATAAAACTAGCTCATTGGACGTGGAGAATATTTCTGGGTAAATAGACTATGCAATATAAAAATATTTGTTCAATACGGTCACGAGATTGGTGCGTTCAAACAACCAAACTCTTCGCCTTTATAATATTAGTACCTACAGATAATTAACATTTGTCCTTAGCACCTGCCCTCGATACATCCCGTGGGATTTTGTAATATTTCTTATATGCTATGCATTCAGAATAAATATGTGTCTGTAGCTTACCAACGAACTAGCCACACGTATTAGAATTTCGACGTAGCTTGATGAGAACGTATGGCTCAGAGCGCTTGGACGGTACCAATGAGGCCCGGGTTCAAGCCCGCTACGTTCAATTGTTTATGTTTTCAAAAAAAAATACCAGGTTGATGAATAATTTTTATGCGATAGAAATAAATAGATGCGAGAGTATTAACAACGAAATCTTTATACTTTAATTGGGTCTTTAAATCTGGGTCTGTCTACAACTATCATCATTCACACTTCGAAGGTGGCATTGGCAGATCCTTACCAATTTTGGCAAGCAGAGTTTCTTAAGCCTACAGTTGTGTCAAAAGAGCAGATTGCCGGGCAGATTTGATTTTTTCCTACTTGTAATTATTTTCTTCCCGAGTAAACTTCCAGAGCAAAATGTGCAAGATTTTTGAAAACATAACATCACTACTCGTCCACCATACTGTAGAACGGAGATAGATAGGGGAAGTAACACTAAAAACACTGGATTTCACAGTAAATAAAATCCCAGGCACTGCTCCAAGTTCCTGTCTATGTAAGATGATAAGCACCCGCATAGTGAATCCATACAATAGTAAGTTGTTTCATCTCATAATAGACCTTGAATAGACTTGTAACCATTATTAATTATTTTCCTAATAAGAATAAATAGATATAGGAGGCCGTCGTAGTACAGCGCGTGACTGTAAGCGCGACAATTTTTGGTTCGATATCCACGCGAGCAAACAAATTACTTTCATTTGGTAACAAGACAGAAGTTCCGCCACTTTAAACGTAATTTTGAAATATTCTAATACTCCGAAATGGCAGAAATTTGATATTTTTCTTTCTTTTCAAAAAGCGTAAGACATCTTTAAAACAAGACAGATGGCATTCGTATTATTTAAGAACTCACAACCGTTCGTAATTGATTTCACTGATGCACTGAATCATCGCGGTCATGCATCAAGAAATACAAAAATTGATTGTACAACAAAGGGCAAAATTACGATGGCCGTGGATACATGTCAATTTTATACATAAACTTTTTTTTAGCTTCATGCTGTATCCCGCACATAGCAGGGTAGGCGGAGGGAACTTGGGTACCTAGTGTTAAGACACTGCGTTTCCATTAAGGGATTTTGAAGTGGTACTTAATGATACTAATTCCGTTGCCCATTTTCCACTGAAGTCTGGAGGGATTGCGTGTTGAGCGGCGGAACTCAACCCCGTGCTTTCTCTGGTTACTAAAGCGAGAGAATCGAACCCACAACCTGTAGCGTTTACAGTCGCACGATTATATTCCTTTGCCACGACTTACCTCAAAAATCAATATAACTTTTGTTATTATCAAAATGTTAGAAAACACTTAGGAAAGAAAAATATTAAAAAAAAAAATATTATATGACATTTTTGCTTGGACCACTAATTTATCAAATAAAATAATATTGTATTGTATTATGTAAATTTTGATTTTAATAAAAACTGTCACGAAAATATTTTGCAGAAATTTGTAAGAAAAATATTTAGAAACGTATAAAAGTCCGTAGTAGTCCGTAGTCCCACGTTAAAATACGTAGGATTCGAACCCTCTTTAGGGAAGCTTTTTAATACATTTCTTTTTTTTTTCTTTTCTTATAGTATCATTAAGTACGACTTCAAAATATTTAACTAAGTAACATAAATTTTTGTAGAAGTGCTATAAAGTTTCATATAATATAAGTATCATCATTGAACTAATATTTATTTAACATACACCAATGACACACTGATAATAGGCCACGGCCTAAGATAAAAACTATCGTATAATTGATTAATAATTGATTAAAATAATCACAAAGTTCAACATTTAATTGTTTATTTTCAAGCATCTCACGCATTTGGGAGGGTAGGCAGAAAAAAAAAGCAACAAAAACAACAATTTTTCAATAAGATAGAGATAAGAGACGTGTTGAGGCCGTTGGAGCAGTAGAGTGTCTGACTATAAGCTTGATGGTTGTGGGTTCCATTTTCAATCGGAGGAATAAAATATTTTTATCACCTCGCTCTAGTAGATGGACATACCGCGGCGTTTAGTTCTGACACCTAAATGCGTTTTGGGTGTCAGAACTACGTTTAGTTCCTCTTCAACTCAATATCTCGAAAAATTGGGCGGTGCATGGGGAACGGATTGGCGTAGAACTAGGTTCCCTCCTTCTACCTTGTTATATACGGGAAAAGCGTGTATCTGAACATAAATAATTACGTGTTAAGGGGCGAAATCATTTACTTAATTATTACTACTAAACTATAAATGAAAATATTTTAAATAAAATATTTCCCCAAGTGAGTCCTGCTCTGTTCCGTTTCTTACTTTATGGCGTAGTGAGGCAATTGATACGCACTCAGTTAATTTTGCCAATGTCACGTACAGTAGGTACAGTCGTCGAGTCGTGGCCGCGCTAAGATTAGCTGTAGATCGCTGCGAAGATTTGATTTTAGGAATTTCTTATGACTTTTCATAATTTTTCTCTGACTATTCTGCCAGAGCACAATGCGCAAAATTTCAGAAAACCTACAACCCTACTACAATTTCAAGGGGGCCACGATTCGTCGACCGTACTGTTTGGAGATAGATAGTTCAAGTAACAAGAATAATCCAAAACTCATGGTATCGCCCAGTCAAGTAGTTAGAGGTACTGTATGTCCCACGATTATGATAATTTAATATTTATATATATTTAATATATATATGTAGTACCTATATACAAAAATGAGGCTAGTCGTTGCGCAGGGTTACAATCGTGTGACTGTAAGCCTAACAGGTTGTGAGTTCGATTCCCACTCGAGGAAGTGAAATATGCAATATTTTCATTTCCTAGGTATAGAGCGACGTCGAGTTCCGCCACTCAACTCAATGACTCCAGAATTTCACCGGCAGAAAGTGGGAAACAAGTGTGTTTTAATAAAACACTAGACTCCTAGGTGCACTCTGCCTACTTCGGAGATCAAATTAACTTAGCTCCTCCACCCAACAGGCAATATCTCTAATTAGAGCGGACGGAACACTAACACAATACCCTCTATGCCTATCCTGCTATAAGCGGGATACAGCGTGAAGATAAAAATTTAAAAGTGATTTAAATAGCAACACCTTGTTCTCCGCTCTCCTTAAATAGTGTCAACGTGTGTTATCAGACAATTAGTCCGTTATCGGTCAAACATTATCAGTATACATCTAGGTGATGAATCAAATTGACCTACTTGTTGTTAAGTATTTACCTACTTATTACATGAAATTATCTATATATATAAAAGGACTTGTGCTGACTGACTGAGGTAAGACGTACGCAGAGCCGTAACCGCTGATGGTAGAAACGTGAAATTTGGGCAGATGTTTATTTTCATATTCTGGACATCCACTAAGAAGGGAATTTGAAAAATTTTAACCCTAAAGGGATGAAATAGGGGTTGAAAGTTTGTATGGAAAAAAAATTTAATCTGTACCGATTTTTATAAAATTTGAAATTCAGACTCTTAAAAATATTTCATTGAACACGTGTTTCATGGTTTTTAAGAATTCACCCCCTAAGGGTTCAAATAAGGGGTTGAAAGTTTATATGGAAAAATCTTTAAATTGCCACCGATTTTTATAAAAATTTAAATTCAGACTGTTAAAAATATTTTATTGAACACGTGTTTCGTGGTTTTTTTAGAATTCACTCCTAATAAGCGGGCGAAGCCGCGCGCGCCCTCTAGTATCTATATAATAAAGAAAAATTAGAATTAAAAATATTATTAAAAAAATCCAAGACAAAGATTTTTTATTATCTTCAGAAGAAACCTAGTATCAAGTTCCCATTAAGGGAATTCTTTACCAGAGCGAGAAAATGAAAATACTATCTTAAATATTTCATTTTCTCGAGTGGGAATCGAATTCGAATCGGTGCAGAATGCTGATAATTAGTATAAGGAAAGCGATATATGTATAGATAGAATATAGAAAGATTTACAGGGGGAAGTTCGGGTTCGAGGAATCGGGTAAATAGGCGTAGTATTGATAGTAGTAATTTTAAAAAAAGTATAAAAAAATTTAATTAAGCGCATGTCCCGCATCTAGCAGGGTAGACACAGAGAACAAAGTTTTAAACCATTCGTTTCTCCGCTTTTCGCCTATTTCTAGAAATTGTGTGTTGACGAAACTCAAGCGTAATAAAAAAATTACAAACATTCTCGTGACTGGGGACCGAGCCCACAACCGCCGGTTACAGTTAGATACTCTTCCATTGCGCCACAATATCCTCAAAGCTGTTATCAAACTACAAAAAAATCAGGAAATAGATAATACATATTTTCGAGTTATTATCTTTCGTTGATAAACCTTCATTTCCTTAGCTTCATGTTATATTTTATATTTACTTTACGCTGGATATATAGAGTAGTGTTAAGTGTTTAAGATACCCAATTCCCCAATCTCTACCAAATTTTCACCATCCCTAATTAGTTGGAACGGAGTTTTTTAACACTAAGTTTCCTCTGCCTTTCCTGCTATATGCAGGATCACAAAAAATATTTAATTGTCATCAACAGGATAACGCACAACAAAAGTTACCATCAACTTCAATTTATCTTTACATCAAAAATCCCTATCGATAGGAACATCTGCCGGACAATAAATTTAATGAGAAAACCCTATTAGTAATATAAAGACAAAGATTTTCCGCATTAAAGCCACGTGTTTCACCGTCTATGCTCATAGACATAGGTCACGGATGCAAACATATTGTGTGTAGCTTTACCACGTGCCAATCTTTATTTCTGCCATAAGCGCAGAACTCAACGCCGCGCTTTATCTTACCAAAACGGGGAAATAAAAACAAGTCATCGCCCCGAGTGGGAAAAAATTAAATCAACATCGCATCGCAAATTATATT
The DNA here is from genome assembly GCA_013403705.1 of Heliconius hermathena. Classification (NCBI taxonomy): domain Eukaryota; kingdom Metazoa; phylum Arthropoda; class Insecta; order Lepidoptera; family Nymphalidae; genus Heliconius; species Heliconius hermathena. Next base: position 315,935 of record JAAIXJ010000186.1, read on the forward strand.
TTAAAAAATTGTTATTATCAAACATTTGGAACATTTGAAGATACCATTTAAAATGTCTGAATATACTAGCGAAGTAGTGTATCAATGGTCAATGGACCTGAGGCCAATAGCGGCGCGGAATCATCGGAAAGTGAGGGAGTGGGACGGAATGTCTTAACACTAGATTGTAGTTATTAAGTTTCCTAAGGTCGTCGCGACGGCAAAGGAAGATCTGACCGAAAACAAATCCACAGCAATGAAGTTGTGGGTTCTATTCTCACTCGTTGGATTATATTTATTTTTATTTCCTTGCTCTGGTGAACAAATCGCGGTGCAGAGTTACGCCATTCAACACGCTATGTCTCCAAAATCTGGGGACCTCTGCCTGCTATACTCGTGCGGGATACGAAGCACGCAGCTACATTTTTTTTAAATATCACAAGATAAACAGATGCTAATTAGCCGTTTTAGGTATGCAATAAACAAAGACATGACGCATACGACCTAGGTCTTCGACCTGGAATGTGAATCTAAGTGGTGGTGATAAGGAGTTATAGAATAATGACGTAATTTCTCAGTATAGACTGTATATACTTTGATTTACCGCTATCTATATTATATAACTAGCTTTTACACGCGGCTTTGGCCGTGTGCTGAAATGGAAATACCTTGTGCGAGATGTAACTAGCAGCAGGGACAGTGGGTGACATCGAAACGATTTACATTGAAAAGAACAACAGAAGTCAACATAAAAAAATGTCTTCAATTCGAACGACGAATAGTTTCTGAGTTAAGGGTGTTTAAACAAACCCTAACTTCATCGACTTGGATTACTCGATTACGATTTTTTTTTCCTATTTTGGTTAACAGTATATAAATATATTTCTTACGATGTTTATTTTTTCTTTTTTATTTTGCTTCGCGCTATATCCCGCACCTAGCAGAATAGTGTTAAGATATTTTATTGGCCATCGCAGCGCAATACCCGACGGTTGTGGGTTCGCAATCTTATTGAAGCGATTAGGTATATTTAAAAATAAAGCTGTTTCCTTAACACTGTTAGAAAAAAACCGGCACTGATTTCCGCTAACCACCATGCATTGTCATTTAAATGGGCGGAAGAGGGTGAAATATTTACCATACACCCTCATAAAACCCTCATAAAATTGGATACAACAAAACTTAAAGAACAACAGATTTCCGAGACTCAACGACAACTTCCTTATTACTCATATATTGTAAGCGACCAAATTAAAACCCGTTGCATTATTAAAATCTAAGGGAATATCAGTGACAAACGACTTTCCCTCGATTGTGATTTGAACCCACAACAACCGCGTTTACATTCAAACACTGTCTCATTGCATTTCGATAGCCTTAAAATGATATCCTCGCTCTGATAACAACCAAAGCCTGAAGTAACGATCCGCAACTCAAGACTAAAATGAGATGATACGTGAAAAACAGAGTGTCCGAACACTGCGTTCTCTATTATAATAACTATACATACAAAGTCCCGTTAACTTCAAAAGTGACAAGCACAAATAAACGCCAGTTACATGAAATGATTCAACATACAACAGCTGAGTCAAACACATGTTACTTCTATAAATAACAGTCTTTGTATCTAAAATTAACTTGAACTAAAGCCCTTGTACAATTTTAAATAGCGTAAGTTTGTTTGGTCGTGCACCCTGATCTCGGAAAACTCTCCAACCAGTAGGGTTTGATCTCAAAAATTATTTTCATGTAAGATAGTCCATTCATCGAGAAAGGCTATAGGCTATATTACATTAGGCTACGACCAATAGAAGAGAAGTAACAGTAAAAAATGTGAAAATGAGATAACACCATGCATGCAGCTTGATAACACCATGAAGCACAAATGTTAGCCATTTTCACTTCACCGAACAAGTCAAAACAATTTTTTAACATCACGCTGTATCCGACACACAGCAGAGAGAAGAAACGTAGTGTTAGAATACTTCGTTTCCCCATTTTCCGCCGAATTCTGAAGGTATTACGTGTTGAATGTTGGAACACTACACAGCGCTTTCCCTCGACACCAGAGCGAAGAAGTGAAGTATGTAATATTTCATTTCTTTGAGTGAAAATCGAACCCAAAACCTGTCACTTTTAGAGTGGACTCTATAATATGATTTTTATTTTTTCTTTAGTTGAGTTCCACCACTCAATGGCACGTTGCTAAAATGGATTATGCGTGGAGAGTGGAGTGTTTTAAAATTAATATCTCAATTATATACGGCCAAAGTCCCGTTAACATCCATTCAACAACTAAGCCAAACACATGTTCTTCTATAAATAAAACATTCTTTGTATATAAAATTAACTTGAACTAAAATTTTAAATAGTATAAGAATATTTTTAAGATACTAGAGGCCGTCTGACTTTAAAGGTAACGGTTGTGGGTTCAATTCCCAGTCGGTGGGATAAATTATTTTCGTTTCCTGGCTCTGGTAAAAAATCAAAGCGTAGCTTTGTGGTCCGCCAATTAACACACAATACCTCGAATATAAGACGTAAAATGTGGACAGGGCAGGGAACGGAGTGTCTAAACACACAGGTTCTCTAAGCCTACCTTGACATAGGTACCTACTTGGGAACTGTTAAAAACATCACGTTGTAGAAGTTTGTTTTTTAATAAGATGCTTGAAGATGTATCGTAACGAAGTGGGACTATTTTAGTGTAAACGCGACAGTTGTGGATTCAAATCCAATTCGACAAAAAGACAAATAGGTAATTTAAAAGAAATAAAATTTTATTATTCTGATCTTTTCCTGGCGGAATTGAACGACGCGCTTTATATTGACTATGTTGGGAAATAAACCGTAGTAAAAAATATTAATAAAAACCATAACATATGAATAGCACTTTTTAATGATAGGCTAACAAAAAATTGTGTGTATTATTAATAGGTATATAGTGGTTTCACCTAGTAGCTAACCAATAAAGAATCTAGTTCTACATCAAAATACTAATACGAGATGATTATATAAAATATAACATTTTACATAAGTCATAACTCGTAACGGTTTCCGCGATAATTTAGTAAGAAAAAAACATTGCAACTATGCTAACATATAGTAATTATGATAGGGTTGTCACTTTGCGAATAAAACAGTATTAAAAAAAATCGTCAAAATTTACTGTAATCAATGCCTCCAGATGTATATAAAAAAGGCATAGGACGTTACTGTACCGCGCGCAATGTCTGTGTGTCCAGTATAAAGTCAAAATATACGTAGATGAATAATGAGTTGTTGAATCACGACATTGCCATTAAATATATATAAGAATATGCTAAAAAAATGTACCTATTAATAGATAAAAAGTAAAATGAGGACGTTGTGGTACGGCATAGAGTATGATTAAACGTGGTGGTTGTAAGATCGATCCAACTAGGAGGAATAAATTATTGTCATTTCTAAGCTATCGCTTAAAACAAAACGCTGATTGTTGTTCCGCCAATGAATCAAAAATTGGGCGGTACGTCACCAACGGAGTATCTTAACAGTAGGTTCCCTAAGTGCTTGCTATATTCAAGAGAGAAGAAAGCTAAAAAAGAAACATAATACAAAAAAAAATATTCTCAAATAATTAAACAAACTGACAACCCTAGACTTACTTTCATACTAGTATAACATGCGATGCTCAAAGTAGCTTTCGCTTCAATATCGATTCGATGATGTATTTCTTGAATAAATGTTTACTTTACATTACTACTAGAATATTTCCTTAATACTTGTTTGTAATTTAAAAAAAGGAGTGACGGCCAATGTGGAACGGAGTTTCAAAACAAGGTTTCCTCTTCCTATCCTGCTACATGGAGGATACACCGTAAAACTAATAAAAATTAAAGAAATATTTGTTAGATCTTCTTAGTGTTAAGATACAGCGAACAAGTTAAGTTTCACAATCCAACAGAGAACCGAGAACGCAGTGTCTTAACACTAAATTCTCTCTAGTTTTTCCGCTAAATATAAGAAATAGTGGAGAAAATAAATCAACTACAACTATTACAAAACTCAATATCAATTCGAAGTGTTGATATAGGCAGGATGTGAAACCGGCTTGCCAAGGCAACGACTGCAGGCTGTATAATATCAACCGGCTTGTAACAGACACAAATATTACTACTATTATGGGAATAGTAATAGTGAGGCCATCTTCTCATAGAAATTTAGCAGAGAAAGCATCACGAGTTTGGCGGAAAGTGGGAAACTAAAGTCTTAACACTAGGCCCCCAAATAGTCTGTACCTACCCCTTCTTTGTGCAGGATACAAAGTGAAGCTTAAAAAAATGTATAGGTACTAAAATTCCTGAGAAATCTCTGTAATAGATGAAAAGTCGAAAAAAATAAATCAAATCTTATAGTCAATTCAAAGTCAAGCTCAAACTTACGAAGAAAACTCAAAATCACCAGTTTATAAGCCCATAACAAAAATAAACAAATAATGGGAGATGGTTGTAGGTTCGAAACACACTCGAGGACCATATTGTATTTATTCTCATTTCCTCGCTCTGGTAGAAAAAGCGCGGCGTTGAGTACCACCACACAACACCCAATGTTTCGATAACTAAGCGATGCGTGGGGAACGGTGTCTTAACACTAAGTTCCTTCTGCCTACTCTGCTTTGCGTGAAAAACCGTGAAGCAGCAAAAAAAACGAATAATCATCACACCGTTTGGTATACCGTTTAATGACACTACAATAAGTGATACATTTCTTTTCTCACGTTGCTTGAACAATAGATTTTAAACTCTAATACGATGATGTTAGGTTTAATTTTAAATTAAAAAAGGGGTAAAATGACAAAAAAAACAAATCAAATGGATACAATATGAAAGTTTGGTAAATATAAAGTCATCGTCTGTTTTCATTTTTTTTATGACGCATCTTCTACACCATTTTAACTTTACGCTGTATCCCGCATATGGCACTGTAGACATGGACAAATTAGTATTAAGACACTCCGCTCTCCAATTTCCGTCTGAATTTAAAATATTTTATGGCAACTGGTGGAACCCAACGCCGCACCTTGCCAGAACAGTAATAAAAAAAAATTAATTCCATAAGCTCTAATCACCACGTTTACAGTAAGAAACAATGGTTCCACTGCATGTCAATCACCACCACAAGATAGTATAAATACATACAATGTTTACTAAAAAGAAAACATTTACTCGCTCTGGTAACGAGGCAAAGCGCAGCGTTGAGTTCCGCCACTCAACACGCAATGCCTTCAAAATTCGGCGGAAAGTAGGGAACGGAAGGATCTTAACGGGACTGTCTTTACATTAGGTTCTCAGGCTCCTTCTGGCTGCAATATGCGAAATATAGCATGAAGCTCAAATAAACTAAGTTATACTACATATTTTACCACGTTTTTTATGCATATTCTGTAGTCTACATATTTATCTATTTATTTGCGTGCACACTTTCTCCAATAACGAATATGTTATTTAGCTTAACGCTATATCATACACATAGCTGGTTAGGAGAAGAGAGCTTAGGAACCTCGTATTAAGTCACTCTTGTCCTATTAAGATACTTTAGTTTCCCGAATTCTGGCGGGCTGAGGAGCGGAAATCAACGCTGCGTATGGATAAATATTTAATTTACGCGAGTCTGAATCGAACCTACAACCTGTCACGTTTACAAATTGCAAACGGAATTAAAATCAAGATTTATATAGCTACAAATATTTTCAACTAATTTTATTATGTCGAATTGTAACAATTTTTTTTAATCATTTGTAATAGTTATATCCTCATTAAACAGTTTGCGTAGCCGAGATGACAATACAATGTTATGGTATAAACTAGCTGGTCTGATGATGGAGCCAAGACCTAAATGTTGGAAGTCTTTAATCTTTCTTGCAATATTCTAGATATTGCGTGTTGAGTTGCGGAAATCAACGCTGCGCTTTGACATGTTACACTCAAGTTTTGTTTCCGCCTATATTTAAAAACATTATATACCTACTGAAATTTTAAATTATATTTTTCTTATACATATCTTATTTCCATTGCCCAATACAAGGCATTGGTGCGCGAAGGTCGTTACGCTCCCTTTGGTACCCCTGTCTCATCTTACATTAAATGGAGGATTGTCTTAGAATTGAATCTCTCTTTTTACCCCAGTTCAAAATTATTGTTTTTATAAATTATAAATGTGATAGAATCACATAAGTGAATATCGGGATCGGAAAACTATTATAGTAACACAACGCTTTTTATCTAAATGAAAAAATTAAAGCATTTATTGATTTAATTAACACAATTGATTGACAACTATAATGACTTTTAATATGATTTTTATTACTTTAATCTGTAATATTCTAATATGATTGATTTTTGATTGTTTAGAATTAAAAAAGTACGACCAATGTTGATATTTGTAAAAATATACATAAAACGAATTATTTATTATACGTATATATTTCTGTAACATTACGTTCTTTTTATCTATGTTATGTATGTCTCATCATAATTTTAAAACTCTGTTAAATGTCCTGATGTCAGTGAATAATTTAATTTACTCTTTCAGAAACAGCCTTAAATGTTAAATTATTGATTTGAAGGATTCATAATATTCTTTGTAAAATAACTGTAATAATTGCATATTAACTCCTGTACAGTTTTTAAATTAGTTACATATATTATATGAACGAACCAACCAAAAAATCTTTGTATTTACTTGATATTTCTTTCAAGATCGTTCTTTATCTCTGTGTTGAATTAATTACGACTTCTTTCAAATGACGATAACTTTTTTTTTAATGAACCGATTTTGATGAACTAAACTTTAGTAGTTAAGTTGAGTTAAAACAAAGCAATTGGTGAAATTTTCAAGTAAATCGGTTCAGTACTTTCAGAGAAAAATGCGGACAAAAATATGTCGACAGACAGACAGACAGACAGACAGGCAATTCAAAAAAAATCTTTTTGCTTTCTATTATTATTTTTAAGTGTCCCTCTATCCATTTCAGTCAAAATTACTAAATGTACAGATAAAATATTTTTACTATCTTATTATATAAGAGATAGAGATTAAATTTGGTTATTTATACGCTACGAGACAATAGCGGAAAATAATTTCACAATTGCATTTGTAGCGAATAAATTTAGGGCGCTGATGTAGCGTGCTTACAAATGTTATTTATAAATAATATTTTATTAAATATTGTGTATTGCACAATATTTATCCCCTACAAGCTACAATTATAAAAATAAAGAGGATTGTTAGAATTTCGACGTAACTCGATGAGAACGTATGGCTTAGTGGTCAGAGCGCCTGGTCGGTTTCCAGGAGGCGCGGGTTCGAGTCCCGCTACGTTCAATTTTTTCTACGTTTTCTAAATAAGTATTTTTCTTTCCTAAGTGTGGAATAACATCTTAAAAATGTTTAAAAAAAGGATTTTTTCAGCTTCACGCTGTACGGCGTCCGCAACAGGGTGTAAGAGGAAACCTAGTATTATGACACTTTCAGGAAAAAAATTGAGAAATCAAGACAGTTTAAATTTACTGCAGTACATTTACCATATTAATATTATTAAATAAATAATAAAATTTTAACTTTTACATTGATACAAAAAGAGCCTGTTGAGTTTCTTGCCTCCTCTTCTCAGTAGAACTGTCTTTCGAGCCTATGTACGTGGTAGTGACCCTACCACGTTGTTATGTGTTAATTCAACCATAAAAAAATAATTGCAAAAGTTTATTAAATTAGTCATTGAATACAATTATGAAATAAAACTATCTTCATATTGTTTCTTTATATGACATTTACACTCTCAACTGCTCTAAAATATACACAAAGTAGTAAATTTTTACTACATAAGTATGAGTTCTGACTGAATATATATAAAACAAATACTTATTCCACTTGTATAAATAAAATGTTAGTTTTCAAATATAATACTGTATCAAGGTTCAGTTTTAACAAATTTCGCTAAAATTATATATATAGGTATAGGGTCATAGGCAAAATATTTGTTTTTATTATAGATTTTTTGAGCTCTCTCACTTACGGCAGGCCAGGTAGAGAAATCCTAGTGTCAAGACACTCCATTATCCACCTTACTTATTTATAGCTCAGGTATAAAACTAAGGTCATTTTTAAATGTACATATAAGAATTTAAATGTAGCTTGATAATGATGTATGGCTTAGTGATCAGATTTCTTGGTAGGTAAACAAGGGGTTCGGGTTCAAATTTTAATTATACTACTTTTATTTTTATATCGCAACACAATCTTTAAAAGGAATTCATATATCTACCAAAGTTTTTGAGAAAAAAATAATAAGCATTATAATAAAAAACAGATATTTGACTACCTATTGATCTAGTGGTTAATGAGTTAAATTGTTAAATAGGAAGTAGTGTTCAATAATACAAGATATATGCAATTAATCCAGTTAAATAGTTTCCTTAAAAATTATTTATTTCATTTGTGTTTTTGGGGGCCATCACCCCAACTTAACCAATGGTTAATCTCTGATATTCAATCTTTATCTTAATCTCTAATAATCATCAAATTTATGTGATATAACATAAATAAATTCCTTCCTCGATAAACATATATAGAATTTTTAAAATTTTTGAACCATTAGTTCCTAAGATTAATATTTTCAAACAAACATATTCTTCAGCTTTATAAAATTAGTGAGGATATTGAGGTACAGATATTTTAACCGTGTATTATATAATAGATATTTTTTTAACTATATTTTTAACTATTTCACAAGCTTTATATACTATGAATAAAGAAATCAAAATTAACTTACGTCATCATTCCTAGATTTCAAGTCCTCCATACTCCTACTATGGTTCTTCCATGCATTCAATGTCCCATACTGATTATCAAATGGCACATCATATATATGTTCCTTTTCCACAAAAAACTCCGACTTCTCCGGCCTACACTTACAATGTAAATGACATTTAAACCCTGTAGATTGTTCATTTATTTGACATTTCACACATTTTTCTGTTAAAAAAGTGTTTATATCTACATTTTCTTTACTACATGAGCATATATTGGAACTTAATCTTGTATATGGCAAGCTTAATGTTGAATTATTTGTTAAAATGGCACAATTTAGGGAATTCAAGCATTTTGAGAATGGATCTTTCGGTGGTAAGCTACGTTGACTTATATCTAATAATTCAGTACATAAATAATGCATTTCCTTAGGTTTCTTTACATTTTCATCAACTTCTGCAATGTCATATATATTTTTGGTACTTTGATTTTGAATTTCCCGCTTATTTAAGACTTGTTCAAGTTTTTCTAACATTTTTTTTGTATCTTTCTTCTGTCTTTCAGGTATTTCTATTGAATTTGGATTTAAGAAGGTTCTTGGGGGTTTCTTTGGAGGTGGGCCGGCAGGTAAAGGTTGCTTTAGAGCTTTTTTTAAAGTATCTGTTAATATGAGATGAGGATTCTTACGTTCTAATTTCATAGTTTCACTGGATGCACATAAATCATTCATTGATTCTAAATTAGGCTTAGCCTCTGAATTTTCATACTGGGATACTAACTTCTTTATTTTATTACTCTTCTCTTCTTCAACATTCTCTGTTTCGGAGCTAACACCACTATCTGTCATCGAATCTTGTCTGTTTTCCGGTTTTTTATTCTTTATTATTTTCGCATATTGATCTAATATGTGTTTAGGGACATCCTTATCTGGTATGGAATCTATTGTTTTTATATCATGGATTTCACCTACTATAACACAATTATTAGTATTTGTACTAGGCTTAAAATTATCTTTTTTCATTTGATCTTCGAGAAAATTGCCAAGCTGTTTCAATCTTTCCTTACTTAGCTTTTGTTCACCCATTTTGTATGAGAAATCACTGGTTTCAGATCTACCGTTGCAGCTACCGTGTCTTTTAGGGCTTTGGTTGATTTTCTGGCTCTTATCACAGCGAAAGGCGTGGCTTCTATGCAATTTCTTACCAGGATCACTAGTTTGTCTTGTTAGAGACGATTTAGTATCACTCAAGCTGCGTTTTACATCGTTCTTACTATATAAATAACTGGAGTTAGGCTTTGGTGACCACTCATCAGAATCTGACTCATTAACACACTTTTCCTTTGGTAATTTTTGGTCATTTTCTGTTGCAAATATGTGATTATTTTCAATTTTTTCAACAAAATTATCCTGCCTGGAAGTTTTTTTTTTACAGACGTAGTCTGGTTCTACACTTAGACTCTCGAATTTACTTTTTATTGCTTGCACTCTGTTCTTAGGCTGTGCCAACATTATTTCAAATATACAAAATACATTTTCGAAATCAAATACGCTTATCGAGCACTGAACTATCACGTAATTTATTATATATTATATACACTGTAATAAAACGTTAAAATTATTAATTAGAACACAAAAACAAGAATAAATAACAAACCAGTTCATATATATTTCACTACAAATCACTATTAGCGTAAAATAACTTAAAACATATAAGAAATAGTTTAAAATAGTAACCGGATGTTATTATAAGATACTAAAATAATAATAATAAATGATTTTTAAATCAAAATAATAAGTCACAAAGTTTACAAAACAGTCGTACGTTCTTATCGCGAGGGCACGTCTACTGATATTGCCAGATAAAAGATTAGACTACATTTAAAATGGAGAAAATATTTATAAGTAATAATTATAACATATTCATTTAAAAATTATATTTGTATGTAAAAAGGATATATATTTTTTATATTTATTTTATTATTTAAAATGTAATTTTATATACTTTTTAATTTGTCAACACTTTCAATGAAAGTTAAAGTATGTTCAGGTGGTAGATTTATATTTTGGTGTTATATGGCGTAAATACAATATATATGTCTTGTTTTTTTTTATATTTAAATATTTTTTAATGGAATAAGTAGAAGTGGATATAAGTTTCTTTTTTAATTCTTAAGGACGTCAAAATATATTCAGGTGCTTAAATTGCTTTCTTTTATTATCATAAAAATATGTATTTTTGCTTTTTTATTCATAATATTAGTTATTAATTGCTTAAATAAAGTTTAATTGTTGAAAAAAATAAAAAAAAATGATCAAAAGAAAGCATTTTAAAGATAAACACTGATACGGGAGAATGGAAATTTCTTCCGAACGAATAGTTATACTACAATATTTTACTAAAAATATAAATCTGTAATATTCAAATTTCAATCATAATAAATTATTTAAATTTCTTTATTTTATATATAGTATTAAATATATTGTACATTTATCGCTTAAATTTATGTAAAAATGGAAGGTATAAAATAAATAGCGCCATCTATTGTATATAGTGTGAACTAACATGTTTGTCTGTGTATATCTTTATCTATATATTCATCATACTATGCTATCATACTATAATATGGCTCATCGCCCAAAAATGTACTACCAATAAAATTCTTAAAATTCACTTCATACTAAATATCATTATATTGTCTTTAAATAGATGTCGCCATTATTTTATATCATGAGTTTATATTATATAATTAGGTAATTAGGTAATTTTTGGTTTAGGTATTAAAAAACTAACGATCGCGAGAACATTTCTTAAATACCAAGTAATACGTATACTGAGTTAAAGAGAATAATATACTGTTGCCAAACATACGTCACCTGTTTATTGTTATAAGACATTATTTGAATTTGATAATATAGCTAAATATTATAGGTATATCAGTCTTAGTATTAATATCAGCCTCACGCTGTATCCCGCATATAGCAGCGAAGGTAGAAGGGACCTAGTGTTAATGTTCCGTACTCCGTTACCCACTTTTTGACGAAATTTTCGAGGCATTGCGTGTTGAGTGACGGAACTCAACGCCGGGATTTTGCCTTGGTTTCAAAGCGAAGAAATGAAAATATTAATAAATAATAATTTATTCCGCCGACCCACTCGGCGGATGAAACCCACAACCGTCGCGTTACTGTTACTTACGCCACGACAGTCTTAATATTGCTGTAAAATAAAAATATCACAAGCAAAATGAAAATATGTTTTATTTTCATTTCAAATTATTGGATTAACTGAGCAACAAATGAACTATTCATTTGATATTGGATGACGTTAAACTAATTTGGAGTAAGATTTTTGATAGTAATATGAATTTTTGTGTAAGACATTATTTAGTGACCATTTACCTGTTTTGGGAAACAAAAAGAATATTTCTACAATGTGTGCAATTATTATAATGTTTGTTTATTTATTTTGGATCATAATATAATGTACTTTAGAAACTTTTTTATAAAGTCAACTTAATTTTTTGTTAAATAATTTATTATATTTGGTGCTTAGGCTTAGGTTCTCAAAAATATTTCTGATGATCGTCTAAATTATACCTACGAACGGAGGGCTTTTACACTTAAAGTCCTTCCTTCCCATTAGACACTTTGTTCGCCACTTTCCGCCGAATCTGGAGGCATTGTGTGTTGAGTGCCCGAACTCAACTGAGATAAAAACTCTATGTATGTAAGTATATAAGTTTGAAAGCAAATCTTGGTCTCGCCCTTAAGTATTTACATTTGATATCCTATTCATATAATTTGACGACTGTAGCGGCATCTATTAAAATATTTTCGAACTGTCTAGTTCGAAAGTTTATTTGTATGACAGCTACATTTTATTTAAGATGGCGTTGTCTTTATTTACAAAACTTGTATTTTTTTATAATTAAACGCTACGATTGTTGGTTCAATTTATAATTTCAGGTAATATAGATATGAGCGTAGGAAATTAGGAGCCGAGTAGGCCGTGCCCACCCCCAAAATAGTACCCACCCATATTTTTACTAACAAAAAGTTAGCTTGAAAAAGTAGAAAAAAAATCGTTTACATAAAAGATTAGATTCAAAACTTAAGTCAAGGCACCTCTGGAAGATATCGCTAGAAACGACTATGGATATAGAACGGAAGTATTGAACGCTATCTTAAACTATTTATTGGTTTAATTAAAAAATCTTGTTATTGTTGAATAGTCCATTTATCGAGGGTATATAGGTTATTTTACGTCACGTTCATCGTGTAGGGGAGAAGTGGCATGAAAGAGCCAGTTTACTAAACGAAGCAAAAAAATTTACTTTTAATTAAAGAAATTATTTTTTTTTCTCTCAAATTATTATTCATTTATTAAACTAGATAATTTCATACGAAATAAGCTTTAAATACAATAAAAATGCAAAAAAATATTCATTTTAAAAAAATGTGTCATTTGACTCTCTCATAACATTTCGGTATTGAAATAGCTACTAAAAGTTATGAAAGAGACAGTCTTATATTATGAGATGTAATAGTGAAAATTATGCTAAATAATAACAATGCACTATTAAATAAAAACAACTTAATAATCTTTATTAAAAAGTAATGTTGTTTTTAAATTATTTTAGTCATTTTAAGTAAACAATTCTAACAATCTCATATTATTTAAACCAATCATATTATATTATTTTATTTATATTCTATTTTTTTATATATTAGAGGCGGATAGTTCTTTTATTAATAATATCTCGAAAATTAAACTAAATAATAAATTAATAATATGTTCTCAAAAACAACATACTTAAATTATGAGATCTTTTTTTTTTTAAGAAATATTGCTCACATTCCATACAATCAACACTATTTTTATTTGTATTGGACTTTTTTATGCTTCAATCTACCTTTTTTTTTACTTCAGCCAATACGATAGAGTCAGACGAATTCGAGTCATCTTGTGGTACGGAATTTTCTTGGTTTACTTTATTTGATTAAGGATTTTTATCGACAGTTTTGTAGCCAATCATCACTCGCATTTTCGATTTCTTTCCACTTATCTAGGGAGATAAGTGGAAAGAAATTGAAAATCATTGGACATGGCATAATCAAATGCCAGTTTGTCATGCTTAGGATGATATTTCAATAAGCTCATTTTGAATCAGTCTTTAAATAATCCGCAAGCATATTCTACTGATCTTTTGTGAAAATACGTTTATTTCCTACATTAGGACAGTGTTGATAAAATGATTTACCTAAGCTTTTAGGACGACCACGACCGCTCTGCCAAGAGTGAAGCGACAAAGAAGAAGAAGCCTTTACTTTTTAAACTATTTTAGCTTAATATGCTCTCGCTATACTCGTATTTAAGGCAAGTGCAGTTTTGTTTATGGACTGACCTTTCTCTAAAACTTCACTAACTGCTTCTTCAATTACCGATTTTTCGGGTTTTTTCGTTTTTTGGCATCAGACTTCTCCATAATGAAATATCAGTAGCATATTATAAATACTAACCTTCTAAATGACAACGATATCAAAACTTTTGAAATTCAGTTTAAATCCAGTTACAAGGCCAAATATATACATAAACTCTATCTACAATCCAAGTACCTATATTTGTTCACAATGAAATACTAAAAAACAACTCAAATTAGGTAAAAAACTTACTTTTGAGTGCCAAAAACTTCAACTCGATATATCGGCGTCCGTTGGTTCCGATGATGTGTAAAATTTTTTTGGGTGATGGGAAATCAGTGTCGCCATTTAAAAATAAAATATTCTAACGAGTCCGTTCCTAAACTACTATAATATTGCAGGTGGCTCTTTCATGCCACTTCTCCCCTACCTGCGGACAGAGCTACCTCGAGCGTTCATAATGCAGGTAAAAGCTAGTAAGTTTTTTTTAGTTTCTCGCTGTATCCTTTCACATAGCACAGTAGGTAGAGGGAACTTGGGAACTTAGTATTATGACACATTATTCCCCACTTTCCACTAAATAGCTTCACGCTGTATACCGCACATAGGCAGAGGGAACCTGGAAACCTAGTGTTAAGATACTCCGTTTCCATTAAGACACGTCCGTTTCCGCGGAACTCAACTCCGCGCTTTGCCTGATCACCAGAGCGAAGAAATGAAAAAATACGAAGAATTGTAACTCATAACCGTCATGCTTACAGCCTAATCCTCGCGCCCCTGTGCCACGACAGCCTAAGACCGATAACGGCACCTAAAGAGATTGTTTGTAATTATTTTCATTTCTTTGCTCTGGTAGACAAAGCGCGGGGTTGAGTTACGCCAACGTCTATAAAATTAAGTCTACCTGCTATAGGTAAGTGGGATACAGCGTGAAGCCTTTTTTTCCAGAGTCTATAATTTAAAAAAAATAACTCGAAAGAGACAAGTACAACTATCGCGTTCGGTAAACATCACAACGACGTCAAATATCATATTTGTTCTTTTACTTAGGTACATCAATTTTTCCAATGTTTTCGTTCCATACAAGTGCTTGTTAAAATTACATTTTTTCCATATAAAAATAAATGTCAAAGTGACATGACATGATACACGTAGAACACGACAAAAAATCTAATCTTGTAAATACATCATTAAAGTAGGAAAATACTGTAGTTCCGTAAAAAATGGAAGATGTTTATTAGAAATTGTAAATTTTGAGTGCAAACGCAATATTATGAATTTTGAGTGCAAAATGGAGAACTTAGTGTTTTAACACTACGTCTGCCTACCCTGCTATACGCGAGAAACAAAAAAAGCCATATCTGGCTGTAAGTTCGTTCGTTCGACGGTTGTAGGTTCGTTTTCTCATTCGGGGAAACCAATTTTCATCTCCTCACTCTGGTAACAAGACAGCACAACAATGAGCACCGCCATTCAACACGAAATGTCTCAAAAATTGGGCAGTGCGTGGTGAACGTATTGTCTTAACACTAAGTTCAAAGGTTCCCTCTGACTTCCCTGCTATATGCAAGCGGAACACCAGTTAAACCAAATATAAACAAGAAACTGTTACGTCAACATATTATTATTATATAACAATGTTAATAATGTTTGACATTTTATAGTATAAATTACCGACACTAATGGGTTTGGAAGTAGCCGACTAGATAGATAAACGAGAGATCATCCATTATGTGGGATACATAATTAACCTATTTACAAGGATATCAATGGAAAACTTATTATATTATTATAAATATACTAGAGGCCAGTCGTGGTGCAGCGGCACAAAGTGTGACTGTAAAACCGACTGGTTGTGGGTTCGATCCCCACTCGATGAGATGAAATATTTATTTAAATTTATATTTCCATTTCTTCGCTCTGGTGTCGAGGCACAGCGCGGCGTTCTGCCACTCAACACGCAATGCTTCCAGAATTCGGTAGAAAGTGGGGAACGGAGTGTCTTAACACTAGGTTCCCTCTGCCTATCCTGCTGTGTCCGGGATACAGTGTGAAGCTGATTGATTACTAGTTAATACCTACGCTTTTGTCTCTATAACCAAATGAAAATATAATGACTTGTACAGAGCGTGTAAGAAATTCAACAGTTTTTTTACCTTAGTCCTGCATTTCATTTTTATCTCTCGCTTAAACTAGGCTACATACTAACATACAGACATAATTATAATATAATAATAACAAAATTACAACATAGATAATTTTAATTAGTAGTCCTATTTGCTTCGACACTTCTATTCTAAAAACCAGTATTCTGTCAAGAATCTTGGCCTCATAATTTGATAATTCATTCTCCGTTGGTCTGGTCAAATTACCGAAATCAGTAGGAGAATCTTTGCTATGATCGGCTCATTAAAGCTCTGGAAACATTTTATACCTATTAAGACTAAAATAGCGTCAGCCCTTGGATTTTCACTTCCTATTTTGGACTATGCGGACAGCTGTTACCCGGACTTTACGGAGGATCAGCTAAACAAGCTCGAATTGTTACAAGCCAAATGTATTAGACTTATCTTTAGCTTAAGTTCAAGGTATTCTTAAATATGATTAAGTTGGAACATATCTTCCTTAGATATGTTTTGTTTGAACATATCTAAGGATACCGCACAAAACTCAAATAGCTTATTATCAGACGCCGCCGCAACTTGCATATCCTTTCACTCCTTTATTCTATAATCTGTAATCCTTTCACTCCTATCTATCTAAGGATGCGGTTCAACTATATGGGCGCTCACATAACCTCTCAACTTCAACTTCAGTGTAGATCTGATAACCGATTAATATTGCCAACTGCTCACACTCATTTTTATGGTGATGGGAGGTATCCTTTTAAGGCGGTAAAATTTTGGAATATGAGTCCTTCTGACATTAGACACTCCAAATCTCTACATATATTCAGTCCAGTATAAAATCCAGGAACCACCCAGAAAATATCTCTAGAAACGCCCATATCACATATTTAAGTTAATTCTTAGTATCTATTATATTCTTATGCATCCATTATTATAGTATCTATTACTATTATATTTAACGCCGCGCTTTGCCTCGTTACCAGAGCGAAAAAATAAAAATATTTAATATTTCAGTCGCCCAAGTGGTAATAGAATCCACATCCCTCTCGTTTACAGTGTGCCACTACGCCAGGACGCCCTCACTACAATGAAACATGTCAATACTACGTAACAAAACTTATAAGCAAATACACTTTCTATTGAGAATATCGAATACTTTTTTTTGCAGCGGACATTCTCTTTACTTTCCTTATAGCAAAATAAATATAAACACATTGATTGATATACATAATATGATTATTTCGTCTCGAGGCCGTCATGGCTCAGCAGTACAGTGCCTGACTGTAAAAACGATGATTGTGGGTTCTATTGAACCCACAATCATCGTTTTTACATGCAAATGAATCTTGATTTGAATAAATGCAAATAACTAAATAAATGTTACATATACCTACTCTCTGATTTAGATGTCATCCTTCCTCCTGGCATTAATCCCGGCATATGTTGCCAGGGTCTGCCTTCCTACTTAATCTACTCCACTTTGCTCGATCTGTAACGTCCTGGGTGGTTAGACCATTAGCTCTCATGTCCTGCATCACAACATCCAACCAGCGCTTCCTTGGGCGTCCGGGAGGTCTAGCTCTAGGGACAGACATAGCAAGGCACTTCCATCCGATATAGTTCCTAGGCCGGCGCGCAACGTGGCCATACTATCTCAGGCGACGCTCTTGGAGCTTATCCGCTGCGTCACGGACCCCAAGACTACTCTGCGGCCGCAGACTATACCAGTCCCGCCATTTAGCCCAGGCAGCGCTTATCCGGCTATGGACATTGTGATCGATGCCTCTAGACTCGTGCATGACGGATCCAACGTACCTCAACTTTTCCGACTTAAAGGCTGGCTCAGGATCTATAAGAATAGTGCTCGAGTTCGCAGGCCTCGACTCGGTCTTCGACACATTTAGTTTATCGCCGTTCTCAAGCGTACCCTTCCAGAGGTTCATTCTATGCTCCAGCATCAGTCGGTTTTTGTCAAGAGTGCTATGTCATCAGCGTACATCATCAGCCATGGAAGTTGACTCTTGATATGGACCGAGACAGTGTATCGAGCACTACATTAAGTAAGAACGGAAGATCTAAAAAGCCCTCATACAGAGTTTCTTTTTTCCTATGTATGCCTCTATCAAAGTTCTGAGGGCGAAAATGGCGCCCATAGTGCCCGATCCTGGCT
This sequence comes from Heliconius hermathena, assembly GCA_013403705.1. Classification (NCBI taxonomy): domain Eukaryota; kingdom Metazoa; phylum Arthropoda; class Insecta; order Lepidoptera; family Nymphalidae; genus Heliconius; species Heliconius hermathena. The sequence goes on from JAAIXJ010000186.1 coordinate 334,425, forward strand.
GAAATCCATATTGAGACTCAGAGAATGTACATTCTTGGCGGAGCCTGAGGTCGATCACGCGCTCGAAGAGCTTCATGGTATGACTCATAAGCTTAATGCCCCTATAACTACCACAATCTTGAACACTGCCCCTTCCCTTGTAAATAGGCGTAATGAAGCTGAACCGCCACTGGTGTGGCATCGTACCAGTGTTCAAGATATGGTTAACAAGTTCAGTAAGAGAGCCCAGCGATTTCTACGTTTTTCTGATTTAGATGACATGAAAAAAAATTCTGGTCGAAGAAACGCGGTGTTGAGTTCTGACAGTCAATACAAATAGTCTGGAAATTCTACGGAAAGTGTGAAACGCAATGTCTTAACTCTAGGCTCGGGTTTTTTATTATGATTATTAGGTTCTAAGTATATTTTTTTTATTGCTGCTTATTTTCTGTGTTTTCTTACACGTTATGTTTTTTGTAGCTTCACGGTGTATCCAGTACATCGGTAGGAAGAAGGAACCTGAGACCTAGTGTTAAAATATTCCGCTTCCGTTAAGACACTTCCGTTGCCCACTTTTCGCCAAATAAACAGAATTATAAGTGATTATAGCTATTTCTAGTGAATCAGTCCATGCAAACGTTCCCTCATTTCCGATAAGTATATATTTCTTTTCCCGTAGCAAATCCCGTTTTTCCCATTGCAGTAACAATTTTGAACTTTCCTCCCTCAATGCTCCTCTACAGTGCCTACATGCCAAATTTCAATTTCATAAGTCTATTGGTTGTCTGTGAGTTGTCTGTCAGTCACTCAGAAACAGAATAGCTTTATATACAGATATTATATCATTAATATAAGTTACACGAATTTGAACCCACGACCCTGTCATAAAAGAATAATTAAACCATATATATATACTTACAAACAATAAAATAAAACATTATTATTTATTTTCTTAACAAAGTGTATAACCTATCTAATTAGAGACCTCTTGAGGCATATTATTAAAGACAATTTCCTAGTAAATAAACTAAATACATAAATATATATTACAATCTACTTGTGAGTCTGTAGTGGCTGTGGGACAGTGTGACTGATATGCGATGGTTGGTTGGTGATTTGATCCCCATTCAAGGGTAACTCTGAGAGAAATGGTTTTATCTATCTAAATAATTATATTATAGGTATTAATTCCTTATTCTTCGTCTCCGACTATTGAATTTTTTCCAGAAACTGGTCCCTTTTTCATTTGGCTCCAAGACATATATATATTTTTAATGATATTTTTTTAAGTTTCATCGTAGAAATTGACAACTAAAGTTGGAGAAAGCAAATCGGCATGATTCGAACAGGGTGAGCAGAGGGAATCTTGAGCTCAGACACTCTGTTCTCAATCTCTTGCCCAATTTTCGAGACATTGCGTGTTAAGTTTGTATTGTGACCAGTGCGAAACAAAAAAAAATATCATTTCCTCGAGCGGGAATTGAACTCAAAACCATCGCTTTACAATCAGATGCTGTGCTGCTGCGCCACCGGTTTGCTGGTGAAATGAATGGTGAAAAAATAATTTGTATTAAATAAAAATTATTCGAAAATACAATCGGGTTATCAATTAACCCAAGAAAATCGAAACCATCACCATCGCCCTTACGCAACCCCGCGTTTTGCCTCTTTACCAGAGCAGAGAAAACGAAAATATGTAAAATTTCATTCCCTTGAGTGAGAATCGAGCCCACAACCGTCGCCTTTACAGTCACTGCGCCGACGGCCTCGTAGAAGGAACAATTGAACATTTTTTTGCATCTACCATTTATTGTGAAAATTAACAGACAAACATCGTCACAAATAACCTTCGAATAAATTAACAGTGACTTCTCAAATAAAAATGACATACACTTCTGAAGTTGAAAAACAAAATTATGTAAATAAATTTTCCTGTTTTTTAATTTTTCACGAACCAGGGTCCCACATTTTAAATAAATATTTGCCAAAAAAAGAATTCAAACTTGCTACTTGCGTCGTGCGGTTTTTGAAAGTAAATAGTAAATAGTTTTAGACTTATTACTGAGACACTCTGTTTTTTTCCATTAATTTTGGTAACATTGAATTGAAGAAATTGGCGTTAAAACCTTCATCTCTTGCGGGACAGCCAGAAAGAACGAAGCGCCAAAAGCTACCTCAGATCCTCATGCTTTTACGTGACCTTCCTCAAGTATCATCAACATTGTTCTCTGGAACTGGCTATTTTACGACTTAATCTTGCTTCATAAAGTAAGCATTAATACGATATTTGGCTCAGAACACTTTTCTCTTACATGGCCGAATATAGTTCCCCGAATAGAGATTGAATCCGCTACCATCACGTTTACAGTCAAACTGCGCCACATTTAAATCTACATTTATTTACGCTATATCACATTACATAATTACTATAAACTAGTAATGCTTCATAGAATAAGATCATATAAACTTAACAATACCGTGATTTTATGATTTATGTAACTTCTATTAGTGTGGATGTACACTTATTTGGTAAGACGCTCAAAAATACCGTTGTGATTCAGTAATTGTACGCTTAGGCTTTTCGTGGATTCGATTTCCTTTTTAGAAAATAATCCTTAGAAAATAATAGGATAGGCAGAGAAAGGCATGTGAAAACACTCCATTCTACACGCACAGTGTCAGTTTAGTTGCGGAACTCAACGCCTCGTTTTATTTACCAGAGCCATTTCTCGGCTCTGAAATGGGGATCAAACCCACAACGATCAAAACGATATAAACTCGAATTAAAGACGACTGTTTTGAATTAGATTTCCACTGAACTTATCTTATTGAACACAAGCAATTATATCTAATATTTTTAATTTATAATTATCTGGGCTCAGTGAAATTATTCAGCGAAACTCAACACGCAATGCTGCCAGAATTTGTACCGCGGAATGGGAAACTTCTTAATGGAGACGGAGTGTTTATCTAGTGTTAACTAGGTTCCCACTGCCACCCTGCTATGTGCGGGGTACAGCGAAAAGCCTCCAATATCATCATGGCGTACATTCATGCGACTGTAAACTCTTCTTCACTCGGGGGAATGAGATATTTAATATTTTTATTTTTTCGCTTTGTAGACAAAGAAAAGCGCGGCGTAGAATGCCGCCACTCAACACGAAATGTCTCGAGAATTCTGCCTACCATATACGAGATACAGCGTAAAGCTGAAAAAAATATATATAAAGCTGAACAGTGTATTTGTTAAAACGCGGTAAACAAAAACTATAGGTTCAAATTGAGAAATTATTTTTATTTTGGATAGTCCATTTATGGAGGTGGGCTATCGGCGTATGTAGGTATACCTACATCACTGTAATCGTTTTGGTTATCTTGGACTACAAAATGTGTTTCCATTTCAGCACACAGGCTAGGCTTGGACTATAGTTTTGAACAAATCTGTTCTTGTAAAGCTTTTTTTTATTTTTCAGGGTGAGTTATTTTTTAGTAATATTTCTGGGGTGGGCACAAGACTATACTAAGATGGGCACGAAACCCCTGTTAGTATCCATGTTGAGAAAGCAGGTAAAACGTAGTAATTTATAATAGGTGAATAGATGTTCAAGAAATGCGAGTATAATATTTTGAACCGATGTCTAATAAAAGTTATAGCTTTGTTTCAGTTTCAAATTGTATCATGCATATAGCAGGATAAACAGAAAGTACCTAGTGTCGAAACACTCCATTCCCCATATAATGTATAGAAACAATAACAATTGTATAAGAATTGTCTTAATTGACAGAGAGCGCTTGAACGATAAACAAATATGTGGGTGCAGGTTCAAATACCACTACGTTTCTTTTACATATTTTCTAGCGTTTTAATGGTTCATTCTACATACTTACTTACAATAAAGTAATAATATAAGTTAGATAATTAATTATCGTGTCAAAAGGAAAACTTGAATATGATGTTGTATTTATTATGTTAGTTTGTATAAAGCGTGTATGTAAACAATTTTAATTTGAATTAAAATTAATTACAGTTCGTGAGACGCGTTCGTGGTACAGTAAGATGTAGCTAGTTGAACATGATGATTCTAGATTCAAATTAAAATTTTAGTTGATTGAATTTATGGGAAGTATTTTTGGGCCATTGTTAAAACTAAAAATAATAAAACAAGCTCAATAATTGATTAGAATTAGCAGTCGGAACCCTACTCTTAGACAAATTAAATCTTAGCCATGATTCCAGAACTTACATTTATACAGCCGTTTGAAGATTATCAGCTCTTTTCAAATTTACTTATTAAGAAATCATAAAAAAAACTAACGGAGCGGGATTTGAACTTTGCGCCTCTTGGAAACGCACGCAAAGCGCAACGTTGAGTTCCACCACTCAATACGTAATGCCTCCAGAATTCGGAGGAAAGTGGGGAACGGGGTGTCTTAACCCTGGGCTTTCTCCTCTGTCTACCCTGGTGCGTGTGGGTACAGCATGAGGCCTCTTGGAAACCATCTGCGCTCTCTGACCACTAAGTCATACGTTCGCATCAAGCTACGTCGAAATTCTTATACGCTTGTTACAACTTATTTATTTAAGCATCTCTGTAGGAGATCAAAAACCTTTTAAACGTAAACAAACATTTCAAAAATGTTAAAAATCTTCTCAAATTGTTTGTTTACTTTTTAGAGGTTTTTGTGACAGGAGTTTTTAGTTAGCAATTATTGCATACAAATTTACGGGGGAATATAACACTTCATCTCTTCATTTCCTCACTCTGGTAACGAGGCAAAGCGCGGCGTTAAGATCCGCCGCTCAACACGAAATGTCTAAAGATTTCGGCGGAAAGTGGAAAACGGAGTTCCTAGGTTCCCTCTTCTATATGCGAATTTGAATCTAAAACCATCGCCTTCAATTACCTACAATGTTTCAAGCATATAATTATAACAATTTTCTGTTTATAAAGTAATTACGTTTTACGTAGAAGAGAAACCATTGCCGGGTCGAATGTCACTGACGTTGACAAAAGAATTAGACGGCATTTAAAATATTAGATATTATTTTGATTTGAACTGAAACCTGAGCTATTATGCAATTTCCTTTGTTTAGGTTAAACTCATATTTCATTTAACTTTTTATTGTTCCGTACCTCAAAGGAAAAAATCCTACAAGAGGATCGGTTTGTTGTCCGTTTGTTTGTTTGTGTATATGTTAGTCCAAAATACTTTCTTAAAATCACTTCGAGATGTCCGGCTGATATTCGTATTAATATTGATATCCTGGTTTACAGTCCCTTAGAAAAAATCCAAGTCAATAGAAACAAACAGGCGGTTATATATTATATATAACCGCTTGTTTGTTTTTATTGACTACTATATTATATATACCCTGCTGTGTGCGGGATACAGCGTGAAGCTAATTTAATTTAATTTTTTATTTTAATTTATATTATATATAGCGGTATACTACACTCAGTATGAAATTTGGAAAGTTTGAACTTATAGTACAAATATACAAAGAAAATCAGAATTTTTTTTATTTAAAAAAAACTGTTACAAACTTATAATTGTTGTTCATTTTATACGTAATTAGTGGACACACCCGAAAATTTAAATTTGTCAACATTTATAAGTTATATTACTTTTCGTTGACTTACAAATCACAATCATGAAATATGTACGGAACCCTCAATGAGCAGGATCGCTTCGCACTTGTCCATTATTTTCTGTGAATAAGCTGTATTTTCATTAAATATGTTTTAAAGTGGACTTTGGATATCAAAAAAGGATGCTATCGTAGCGTATTTGAGGTTATGCCTAAAAGAACACACAATGGTTGTGGGTTTAATTTCCAAGAAATGGATATTTATTATATTTTTTTACAGCAGGGTAGGCAGAGGGAACCTAGTGGTTAGACACTATGTCCCTCCCTTTCCGCTCAGTTTTCGACATATTGCAGATTGCCTCAAAAATTGTTTAAATTATTTTGTTTATTTGACAGGCCGTCGTTGTAGCGTGTCGTAGCGCGCGTATAGTCGCGCGCACTAATATTTGGCTATTGCGCAACGCGATGGTTGTGTGTTCGATCCCTACTCGGGGGAATAAAATATTTCATATTTGCTTTTCTAAAAAGGGAAAATCGGCGTAGAGTTCCGCCACTCAACACGCAATGTTTCAAAAATTCGGCGAAAAGTGGTAAAGAGAAGTGTCTTAATGGGAACGGAACGACCTAACACAAGATCGCATCAAGCATCTCCACTCAGGATTTGTTTTTTTCTTTTCTGGCTTCATGCTGTATCCTGCACATGTACAAGGGTAGAGTGGACCTGGGAACCCAGTGTTAAGATATACGTTCCGGACATTTCGGCAATTTCTCGAGGTATTGCTTGTTCAGTGGCGGAACATAAAAAGGGCCAGAAAAGTAAACAAACAGCTAGAAAAGTGCTGATAATCTTCTAACGGCTCTGGAATTATCATCTGGCTCTCTCTTCTCCCTCTTTCTCGAATTATGGTTGAAAACACTATTTATTAATTCACATTTCAAACAAAAAAAGTAAATTCAAATCGGCTCATCCGCTTGGGAGCTACGATCCCAGACATACAGACACACATATTTACACACACGTCAAATTTATGACACCTCTTTTTTTCGTCGGGGTCGTAGTTTATAATAAAAAATGCAGGTAAACCCACAAGTTTTGTCTAGTCTATAGTTATTACTGAACAAATGTTATATAAGTCTTTAAGCTAACAATTATTATAATGGCAATAATTATAAAATGTACGTATATATAATTGATGGTAAATTGTCAATCAGATTGTCACTTAACGTAAGGGAAGTGGAGTATTACACCCTTGCGGTTCAATGGTTGAGGTCAAATATTATGTCTCAAGCCCAAACGAATAGACTATATGTTCCCTATGCCTTCCTTGCTGTAAGAAGTATAAAGCACGAAGCAGGAAAATTAAACATAATTCACGCAAAAAATATGTTTTAATTAATGGACTGATGATAGTGTAATGATTTCATATTTAACGTTTTTATAGCAATAATTTTATTATAAAAATGTAACTAACGTCTTTGTTAAATATCTAATATTCGAAAATAAGTTTATAGAACTACCATCAGGTAAAAACCTAAAATAACGCAAAATAAACCTAAAACGACGCTTTATTTGGCCGAAGATTCGCCATGTACTTTTAGACTTGCTGAGGAAAGAGAGAGAGGCTCTCTAGAATAAATGTTGTATTAAAAAGTAAAATAAGAATTTAAGAAATACATTGTACAAGCTTAATGGTATTTTGTTCTGGAAAGAAATATAAGTTTCGTACAATCTTGGCAGTGTTTCATTTCGTTACAATAGTGTCATAACACTCCGTCTAAGTTTATCATGAGCTGCATAAACTTTAATAAGATTGTTATCCTACTAATATTACAAATATGAAAGTGTCTAAGGTTGTTTGTTCCACTTTCACACAAAATGATTGAATGAGAAAATGATGATTTATATGAAATTTTAAAGTATATATCTATAATAAGCTATATTACTGTAAGTAAAAGCTTTTAAGTTTTTAATTTGAAGTATATAGCAATATCAGCTATACGAGTATTACTGTAAAGTTCAGAATAACACAAAGTTAAATTAAATGGGGTAAAGTATTTAATAACAATTAATTTAAAAACCAAGTATATAAGTATATAAAAATAACACGTTGTAACATGTGACATGTAAAAGACCTCACACTACGCTATTGCCACTAGCAAAACTATTATAGCGAATTTACACGCGTTAGCATATGTGTTTTTAGAGATATTTTCTTTGGCTCTGGACTAAAGCTTTGAACAGATATGTTCATGTAAAATTTCTATTTTTTATTCTGGGACCCATCCCAGAAATTTAACTAGACCATTCTGGGGTGGGCACAGACTACCCAGCTACCAATAGTCCTAAGCCCACGCGCATTAGGCACATCTTTTTTTTTCAATTTATTACAAGATCATCATAAGATCATCATAACTTCATCATAAGTAATCTCTAGTAAAGTAGATTTTTAAAATATAGATAACTATGATCATTTAAAACTTTAACTAATAGTAACGGAGGAAAGGTCACTTATTATTTATTTATTTTTTTATTTAAAACCGACTGCATCTAGCATATACCAGGCTAGAAAGAGGGAACCTAATGTTAAGACTCTCCGATTTTGTTAAATAAACCTAGGCATTACATAAGGTTTGATAAGCCCCTAATCCTCGTTAAGGTTAATAGATATATTCCTAGAATGATTATTGAAATACAAAAACATCCTAATTTCAATAGAGAGGACGGCTGGAAGCTTTCTAACACCTGGGAGCCACTCATAAAATCATTGAAGTCTCAAACCCGCCATACCAGAGGGCAAGATACTATCAGCTCATTCTGCAGGAATCCAGGGCAGTACGCGAGGCAATTAAGAAATCGTTGGCGGTAGTTTGATATATTAATTATGTCAACTGACAGACGAATGCCATCTCAGTCTACCGCCACGTGTGACCACGGACTTCTGCAAAGTGTTCGAAACGTCGGGTTTCCAAAAATGTATAGTACCAAATATATGCGATTAATCCGGTTAAAATAGTTTCATTTAAAATGTGTAATAATTAAAGAACTTATTAAAAATATATTTAAATGTAATTTTTTCACGCAATAAAAATTGAACCCACAACCGCATCGCGTCTGTTAGAGTTTCTCTAGAACTCTGAAAGAAATACTTTTCTATATTAATATTATAAAACTGAAGAATTTGTTTGACTGAACGCACTAATCTTGCGCCAGTTATTTTCCAGGCAACCATGTGTTATATTATAGTATTGAGAAAAAAATAAGCTTTAAATTGATATATAATTAATTAAAAAAACACATGAGTGCAAATATTACTATTAAGTGACCTGTTTAAACCAGGCAACCTGAGACTGGGCTTGGGGCAGACTGAGAGCTGGCAACCATTGTTTTACCAATTCCTTATGCGATTTTCTTTCAAATGATGTTCGATTCACATAAAAAACATATGAGTGCAATTTCCTCCAAAAACGCATTACGAAAAAATTTTATTAAAGGTGATTGCGGCAGGATTCTTCTAGGCAACCCTAGTGTAATATATTCTACTATCATGTATCGTTCTTAAATATAAGTTTCATTAGATAAACAGATCCCTGCAGATTTAAGCAATGGGACTTAGGCCAGTATTAAATCACGTCTATAGCTCTGATGTAACTGACTGCAGTAGATCTGCGGTCTAAGTTACCTCCCGCACTTAGAGTTCGTCATATATGATACTCTTATTTGTAATAGATATATTTCCATTTGATCACAAAAGCTAGTAGTTCTACAGAAGTACTAAAATATATTATGATATATTTTTCCTCCATTGGGAATTGAACCCACAACCTTTGCATTTACAGTAAAATACTGTTGAATTGCGCCACGACGGCCTCAAATAGACCGTTGATACTGAAAGCGAATGTCTACATCAGTCGAGCAACTCGCGCCGTTCATTGCGCATGCTTCGCGCGTTTTTTTGACAGTGACAGTTTGTTTTTTTTTCAGTGCCATCTGAAATGTGAGTGAATTTTGTGCTTTGGATACTAGTGTTTTGGGTAGGTTGTGTTTTTTTAAAGAATTGAGGTAAGTGATTTTTTTTTAATTTTATAACTTAGATTATAAGATTTTTTCGTAATTAACACAAATTAATAATAATAAAATATTATTTAATTATAACAATAAAATATTACGAAAACTAACTCAACACAAACTAAAAAACAAATGTGTGTCATTAAAAACTATTAAAATTTCAGGCAAACGCTTTTATCCAAACAACCTAAACCGTAACTAAAAATGTATAATAATATAGATAAAAAAATTAAAATATACACACAATTAATAATTTTTTCTTAGATTACGGTTGTAATTTGTAATATTATGTCATTATCTTGTTGCTTTCACTCGAAGGTGGGGATGTGGGGCAGTAGGCCAAGAAAGTATTATCTCGGTGGCTGTATGCATAAAAGCCATCTCGCGTTATGTTTAATATTAATATTATAAAAAATTACTGAATCTAAGGTTTTTCTTTTTTTATTTTTTTGTATTATATAGGATGAGTACATAATTTTAATGTAACATATATATATATATATGATTTTTCAGTTATTTTTGAATATATTTGATATCTGAATTTAACTTTTTAATTTTTTTTATTTTTTAAGCTTTTCATTATAAACGATAGGAGGTGGAGTAAGTCGATAGCAGTGCTATATACAAAAGACATTGTGAGCTTTAAAGATAAATCTCATATTTTTCATAATAATATAAATTGAAAATATGGAGTGAGGAACGGAGTGTCTGAACAATAGGTTCCCTCTGCCTACCTCGCTGTGTGCGGGATACGTAAAGCTGATTTTTATATTTATAAATTTAAAATACAACTGTTGCAATAAAAAATAGAAACGGTTGCATCTTCCTCTCTGTCGCTCTGCTTTGTAATTTTTATTTATTTGTTTTATTTCCCATCTTTAAATGAAAGGCAAAATAGACAACGGAGTGTCATATCTTCTATTCTAAGAATTCCGAATAGGGAGAATTCATTATATCACTAGCAAAATCTAACGGACTCTACCATAAGAAAGCTGTAAAATCGACAATGTTTCTTTATATCTAAAAACTTTTCTGCAAATAGGTTTCGAATTCACGACCAGTCTACAGTCAGAGTGCTGTCCCATTACTTTACGATGATCAATACAACATATTTCGTTAATTTCAAGCAAATGTTCAAGATGCTAGCTAATGTAATTCTAATGCCTTTATAATAAAATTTGTACTCAAAATTATGGAAGGTCACGATGGTTGTGGGTTGACTTTAAGTGAGATTTTTCTAATAAAATAGCAACTTTACACCATATCCCGTATGTAGCAGGATATGCCATGGGACCCCAGTGGTAAGACAGTGCATTCCCCAATTTCGAGAGTTTGCGTGTTGAGTGGCGGAAGTCAGCGCCGCGCGTCAACATCAGTGCGCCAACATGAAAATAATTTCCATAAAGTGAAATGGAAAATTCGACCATATGCTGTGCGCTGCGGCCATCATTTATAATACGTTTTGTATTTAAAATCACTTCTCGATGTTTAAAAAGTATCTACCTCGTCAGGTCGTCCTGGCCCGGTGGCTAGAAGGAGTGTGACTATAAACGCTATCGATTGCGAGTTCGATTCCCAGTCGGGGAAATAAATTATTTAATTTTTTATCGCTTTGGTAACCAGGCCAAGTGCTCTGTTGAGCTTCGCCACGCATCCTGCAATGTATCAAAATTCTTCGGAAACTGGCGGGAACTGGCGGAAACGTACGTGTTTGTAATGCAATCGGAACGGAATAATAACTTAATATAATAATTAATAATCTTAATACTAGTTTCCCAGGTTCCCTTGCCTACCCTGCTATGTGCGGGATACAGAATGAAACTAAAAAAACCCTAATAGTACATAGTACTACTAGCAGTTGTAAAAATCCTAGTAATAACAATGTTAATGCAAACGATTCACCTTGTATTATAATTGCGTTATAAATTATAGAAATTAACAATAATACTACACTGCCTTGAGAACTATTAGAAATCTAGTTAAATTAGTATTTGTGTTACATACATATACGAATATATTTATACCACTAACTTCGGCGGCTTCACCCGCGCCGCCAACTACTTGTGACATATGACACAGTCTTAGTACGGGAGGAACCTCTAAACGTAGATACAGTGGGTTATATAAAAACGATTGAATGTAATATAAACTATAAATTTCCTCGACAAATTAACTATCCTACACAGTAAGAATTTTTCGAATCAGTAGTTCCTGAGCTTAGCGCGTTCCTCCAAACAAACCCTTCAGCTTTATAATATTAGTTTAGTTATATTTCTTAACCTGTGTAGATAGAGAGAACCTAGTGTTAAGAACCAAGAGATCATTTCTTTTTTAATAAAAAAATGTATCTTATTGCAATCAATTAAGTTAAATTGATTTATAATTAATGTTTAATTTTTTTTAATGCATGTAGATGTAGATTATAGTGTTATAGTTAAGTTAGCAAGTGGCATCTCAAATGAATAACTGGACTCTCTTAAGGAGATATTTTATAAATATAGAAATATATGTATGTAAAAATATAAGTAGGTTCTAGGTAATATCTAAACAAAAAAAAATATTAAAAGAAATGTATAAAATAACAAAAGATACGGACCGTAAGTCGTTCACTAAACGAGGGATAAAAAATTAAATAAAGAAAGCTATCAATGGTGATAGAAATCAATTTAAAATGTGTTTTTTTTATGGAAAACTGTCACTTTACTTAAACGATATTCTTTTGGTATACCATATTGTGTAAGGTAGTTAAGCCTTCAGAATAATCATACGTAATTTACGAATATTTGAGGCCAGTTGTGGCGCAGGGGCACAAAGTGTGACTGTAAAACCGACTGGTTGTGGGTTCGATTCCCACTCGAGGAGATGAAATATTTACTTAAATTTATATTTCCATTTCTTCTGCTCTGGTGTCGAGGCAAAGCGCGGCGTTGAGTTCTACCACTGAACACGTAAAGCCTCCAGAATTCGGCAGAAAGTAGGGAACTGAGTGTCTCAACACTAGGATCCCTCTGCCTTCCCTGCTGTGTGCGATAAAAGCGTGAAGCTGATATAACTTACGAATATACTTATTCGTATTTCTATGAAATTATTAGTATTTAGCTAAAATCTTAAAGTATTAAAAGAAGATTTCTGACCTTCTCTCCTCTCTCCTTCCTCATTATCAGATTTCGTGTTTTCGTAAAAATTGTTACTACCAATTTGCAAGTTGCAGTATCTAGCAGCTGTTGCAGCAGTATATAGATTACATTGTCAGCCTTTCCAACTCTATAAACTGTAAAGATCTTAAAGTGTGACTGGACTGTATTCCGCTTATAGCAGTGTAGGCAGAGGGAACCTAGTGTTAAGACTCTTCGGTACAAACACAGTCCAATTTTCCAGACGTAATGTGTTGAGAGCGAGAAAACGAAAATAGTTACTCAACTGAGTGGGCCGGCTTGGGTGGAGCCCTGCTGGGTTTGGGGCCAGCCAGCACAGGGGCAAAGCTCGGCACTGAGTTTTACCAAATAACACGCAATGCCTCTAGAATTGGGCGAAAAGTGGGGGATGGAAGCGTTAGCTTAACACTAGGTGTCCAGGTTCCCTATGTGTACCCTTCTATACCTTCCGAGCTAAAAACAATAACCGAGTAGGAATCGAGTCCACAACCGTCACACTTACAATAGAGTACTATACCACTGCGCCCCGACGGCCTCAAGATCAAAATAATGTTAAGATTTATTACATGTTAATCTTTAAATTTAATGGCTGTAGTAATTAAAAATAATTAATAGTAAGTTTATTATTGTAAGCCTATAATAAGATTTTGCTACAAATTTACTTAGGCTAAACATATTGTAACCTTACTGGGACCGTCGTGGCACAGTGCCACAGCGTACGACTATAAACGTGACTATCGTGGGTTCGATTCAATGAAATGAAATATTTAATATTTTCATTTCTACACTCTGGTAACAAGGTAAAGCGAGTTTTTGAGTTCCGCCACTTAACACGCAATGGGTTAGAAATTCGGCAGAAAGTGGAGAACGGAGTTTCTTAACACTAGATTCCCTTTGCCTACCGCTATTTGACTGTAAGCGCGGTGGTAGTGGATTCGATCCCTACTCGGGGGGGATTGAATAAAATTACTCCGCTACTGAGTAATACGTAAATACACAAACAACGCTCAGACGAAATTACTAGAAAGTCGAGATTTGGCAGGAAGGTACGTTAAGGTGTGTCGTGGAGCACTAGGAGAGGATTCCTTAAAATTCCTACGGAAACGGAAAAAAACCGAATTTTTCATTTTACGAAAAAAGTATTTTAAAGTCCACGCAAACAAAATTGCGTATTTGTATTTAAAATTGTTAAAATCCTGTTTACGACCGTGAAAGTGAACTTTAAAGATTTTTTTATAGTAATATTAAAGAGATTGGCCAAATTGAATACTTATATAACGTTTTTGTTTTGTTTATACAACAAATACGAAAAATCTTTATAATGCGTGATGCAGGGTTATTTGGAACAGAGTATCGTAACTCCAGGTCACTCTCTTAGGCAGAGACATATACGTAAAATATGAAATTTAGTTAAATGTTTGGAGGAGGATAGAAGAGGTGACCGTTCATTTAAAGGGCTCCTGTAACCTACAAGTATACGCGATAGGCAAAGTGACTTCTTGGAATCCATGGAATGGAATAAATGTCTTTTCATAAAAAAATATTGTCAGTATAATTTGCTTCACTTTGTCTATGTATTTCTTTTATGGCAATTGCAGAGAGCTAACTAAGCTAACTTAACTTACCCTCTTATTAAATTAAAAAGGGAAAAAAACGCGTCCAATAGTTCATTGAGATTAACAAAAATCTATTTAAATTTTACAGGGCTCTTGAAACATTATTTGGTTAAAGAATAAATGAATTTTAATCTTAGTAAGGCTTAAACATAGACTGATAAACATATTACCCTTCTTCGCGTCCCGCAGTCGGTTAAAATGCGAATTAGTCCAATATCATGTATATTTAACGTTATATTATACATTTTTGGAAACCCGACGTTTCGAACACTTTGCAGTAGCCCGTGATGACGGGTGGCCCGTGTTAAAATAGTTTCACTTAAAAACATATTAATAATTTATATCTTAAATTTAATTTAAATAAAGCCATAAAGAAATGAAGTATAAATGTCATATTGTGTTCATTCTTGCCACGAAAGTTGACATGCTACAGATGAAAGTTACCAAAACTGCATTTTATCGACGCGGTCGTGTCGCAGTGGGACACCGTCCACTGTGTAACAGGAAACTCGGTTGTAGGTTCAATTCTCAATGGGGGAATAATTCACTATCAGTTCTTTTGTCTGGTCTCACGATTTGCCCACCAGTGCCGGAAATAGAGCAACTTGCGCTTACAAACAATGGTCACAGATTTGAGCAGAAAGTGGAGAATATAGTGTTTGTTCACTGGTTTATACAGCGTGAGGCATAAAATAAAAACCAAACAAATTAATATTAAATTTTGTTCTTTTTTCGCTCTGGCTAAACAGAATGCGGCGTTGAGTTCCGCTACTCAACACGCAACGTCGCAAGAATCTGACGTAAAGTGGGAAACACCAATAACATGAAAAAATAATTGATTTAAATATTCTAATTATATGTTTAAACATATCTCTTAAAAAGTGTAGCAGCAAAAATACAACGGTACATCAATATATTTTCGTTGTTTACTTCGCAAAATAAAAAAAATATAGAATGTATTGTCTTCGTAATTAAGAATAATATTTGATACATTTCACAAACATGGAAGGGTAATTCGTCGACACATGGGGACGGCCAGGCGTGGCGCAGGAACATAAAGTGGGGCTGTGAACGCGACTGGTTGTGGGTTCGATCCCTACATGAGGAAATAAAATATTTAATTAGAATAAGAATAGGGGGTTTCAGATAGTCCGTGCCCAGTCCAGAATGGTTTTGTGCCCACCCTAGAAGTTTTAATAATAAATAATTAACCCTAAAAAAAAGACTTACATGAACATAACTATTCCAAGTCAATTTCCAGGCCCGCCATGGAAATATATGTCTAAATACGCCCATGGTAGTTTCTGAGATTAACACGTTCAACCACACATATTCTTCAGCTTTATAATATTAGTATGGATCATATAGAATCATATTTATTAAAGTCACGTTTAAAACATTTAAGTGCAATTAGAGCTAATCTCAGATCGTTAACTAGATACATCTAGATCTCTGGAATTAACTTATTTTATTTCTGGGTCAAGTTCAACAGGCCACGGCCTAAAGTGCATTAAATATTTCTTTTTATTATTATTATTATCTGTTGTATAATATACCTATAATATAAGCAAAAAGGCAGTTTCGTCCTTTCCCCGCTTAGCGGGGTAGACAGAGGGAACCTAGTGTGATGACACAGTTTTCTCCATGCACTGTCAAATTTTCTAGGGATTACGTGTTGTGTAACCGAATTTAACACCGCGCTTCGTTGATTAGAGTTGGAAAATAAAAATAAATTAAGCACAATCATTGTCTCGAGTGGGAATCTAACCCACAACTGTCACGTTTACAGTCAATCGCTGCCCCACTGAGCCACAACAGTCTCTACTATACTATAGTACAGTTAAGTAAGCTGTTATGCTATTTTTTAATTACAACAAACATAACAAGATAAGTAAAAATATGTTTCAACAATAAAAAAACTATACATAAAAAAATAATTGCAGTGGTTTTTCTATGTTATTTATAAATATTAAGATTTATTTTTTCTACATTGGTTAATTATTTAAATGACATTATGGTTTTCTATTTCCTATATTATATGCAGGCAGAGACAAACTAGTGTCAAGACACTCCGTTCCCACCTTTCTGACGAATTCTGGAGGCACTGCCTACCCTGCTCTGTGCGGGATACAGCGAGAAGCTGCTTTGATTATTATACCTATATAGAATAGATAATAAAAGGTTAATTGATTAGTTAATTGATGAAAAGAAAACTAATACAAATCAGTTTTATAAAAAATAAAAACTATTGATAAATAGATACTTAAAAAACTTCAACACATAAGGCTATAAAAAATAAACAATCAACTAGAAAAGAGCTGATAATCTTCAAACGGCTGAACAAATTTACTCGAGTCACTGCTAAGAACACACGAGTAAGGCACCTTTCATACACAAAAAAAAACTATATCAAAATCGGTCGATCCGTTTGGAAAGTACGATGTGACAGACATACACACACACACATACACACTGTTTAAACAGATACTTATAACACCACATTTTTATCGTGTGAATAAAGAAACCGTATGAATAAAATTGGTAGCAAAAAACGATGTACATATAATTTATTCGGTCTTGAAACAGTTATAGACTAAAAATAAAAAGCGTTAGATCTAATTTTAGATATTTAGATATTATATAATTACTAGTTTTGTCTTGAAAGGCAAGACCAATACATGTTTTGCTTTGAAATGCAATGTCTTGATAATTGGACGGTGCGTGGGGGACGGAGTGTCTTAACACTAGGTTCCCTCTGCCTATCCTATGTGCGGAAAATAGCGTGAACTGCGTGAAACTTATGGTAAAAAAACTATTTTATAAAGCTTCACGGTTTACCTCGCATATAGTAGGGCGGGCAAAGAAAATCTAATGTTAAGAAACTCTTAACACGTTATTCGATTTTCTTTTCTCTTTTCCGCTTTCCACTCGAATTCGATACATTGCTTGTTGTGTGAACTTTGTTTTGAGATTCACGCTGTATTCCGCATATAGCAGGGTAGCCAGGGGGAACCTGGGGACCAAGTACTAAGACACTCCGTCACCATAAATGCACTTCTCATTGTCGTGTTGAGTTGCGGAACTCAACGCCACGCTTAGGCTCGTTACCAGAGGGAGGAAATGAGAATATTAAATATTTTATACCTCTGGGTAGGAATCGAACCCATAACCGTCGCGTTTACAGTTGTACGCCCGTGCAACGACGGCCCACATAGTAATTATACAGTATCTAAAAATAAATGTAACGAATTTTATTTTTAGTTTATAACTAATTCATGGCCAAATAATTAAATAACGTGTATATAATATATAAGCGTATTTTTTTCACATGTTATATTTTTAGATATATTTTTATATGTTATGTTAATTTTAAATTATTTTTAATATTTTTTTATACACACACACATACAGACACACACAACAGGGTGGGCAGAGGAAACCTAGTGTTAAGACACTCCGTTACCGATATTACACAGAATTCTCGAGACATTGCGTGTTGATTGGCGGGACTGGTGCGTATGTCTTAACAGACCGGGAAAGTTTCTCACGAGTGGGAATCGAACCCACCAGCATCGCGTTTATAATCAAACGTTGAGCCACGATACCTTCAGTTTAAAGTAGTTTCTAAGTAATTAAACCAACGCATAGGAATCGGAGCACGATTGAGGAACGAGTTATTGCAGTTTTGTTATGTTGTAACATACATACATAATATATTTTTATATATGTATATATATAAAAGAATATTTGTATATAAAACTCTCCCGTTACTTACTGACTTATTGACAACGTACTGTCGATACTTCGCGGCGTAGAACGCTGAAAGCCACGTATTTATACGTCATGGCGCAGGGGCACAAGCGTGTGACTATGAACGCCAAGGTTGTGGGTTTGATTCCCACTCAGACGAATGAAATATTTAATATTTTCATTTCTTCGCTTTTGTAATGGAGGTAAATTGCTTTAAGAATTCGGCGGAAAGTGGTCAACGGAAGTGTTTTAATGAGGAACGGAGCGTCTTAACACTAAGTTCCCATAGTCCCCTGCCTACCCTGCTGTATTGCAGAATATAAAGCGTAGGGACCCAGTGAAGGGGGAATTATCTAAGCATCTACAGCAACGGGAAGAAAGAGATTTGACGTTTTTAAGTTCACGAAAACAAAATAGCGGGCGACAACTAGTACTTCATAAGTTTGTAGAGAAAGTATTGTACGAATACATTCGTCAGAGCTTTTCAATTTGACCTAAATTTTGTGAAGTAAAATTTAAAAGTTAATAACAAAATATTTATATTTCTTATCCATATGAACGTATTTTTTTTGCTTCACGCTATATCCCGTGCGGGTTAGCAGGGTAGGCAGTTGCTGCGTGTTGAGTGGCGGATCTCAATGCCACGCTTGGCCTCGTTACTAGAGCGAGGGAATAAAAATATTAATTATTTCATTCCTCCGAGTGGGAATCGAACCCACAACCGTCGCGTTTACAATCACACACTTGTGCCCCTGTGCCACTATAAATAAATAATAGATTTCCATTGAGGCTATTGTAGCATAGCCCAGCTATGTCTAAAGCTCAGGAGTAAAGTGAAGAACGTAAAACTGAAAAAGAAACTTTCTAGCCTGATCTAATGCCAGTTAAAATTTAATTAGCATCTCTTAGTGCGTAAGTAAGTCAATTAATAATCAATCGCAAGCAATTTTTTTATATTGGAATGCGAACTCATTTTTTTCACATTGATTGCCACAATTGATGTAGCGTCAGCGAAATATATTATACATATGTACATATTGTGCAATATAATTTTTGCTTATATTTTTAAACAAGTATCAAATATCATATAGTTGTATAATTAAAATATTTATTTTAATTTAAAATTATGTTCTTTAGCTGATATTGATATTGAGGCCGGTTGTAGCGCAACGGTTGCGAATTCGATTCCCACTCGGGAGTCTGAAATATTTCATATTGGGATCCACTCAACTCTACACACAACACTACGTTAAAGCAACTTAACGGAGGTGTTCTTATGGGAACGTAGTGTCTTAAGGATAGGTTTCCCTGTTTCCTTTGCCTCCCTTACTTTGTGCGGGATACACCGTGAAGCTAAAAAAATACCACACAACCTACAATATCTGAGATTTGAACGTTTAAGGGAAAATGACATCTTGACATTAGGTTCTCCCTGTATATTCTTATCTTGATTTCGGAAAAAACTGGAAACAAATAAAAATACGAAGCCCCTTAGCTATATATGATTGGCTCCTCAATGCTAATAATAATGTATTTAGACCAATTAATTCTACACATGACATACTTTTTCAAACATTTTTTTTATTTTCATATTTCTACATAAAAATAGTTATTTCTAGTAATATTACGAAATTATAATCTTAGTTATGTTGCACATTTACTTTAAACACTTATTTCCTTCATATAAACAACGTCCGGTTAAGAAATAACCACTCAGTTAGCTGAGATAATTTAGATATCATGTTTAGCAGTCAGTCCCTAAACTAGGTAGGAGCTGACTGGTAAAGGCTGGTCGTAGACTTTAAATATCCTATTAGATTATACCTACGTTTTGGTCGTTATGGTCAAATGGACATAACTAAAATTTGTGTATGACACATGACACATTCTAAGGAGGTAACTATGACACAGGTACAGCGCGTTATATCGAAACGATTGAAGTGATGTATAATAGTCTATAGTCTTGATAAAAGTCAATGAGTATCCAATAGAAAAAAAATCAATTTGATCCATTACTTACTGAGATTAGCGCGTTTAACCAAACAAACTCTTCAATTATAGAATATTAGCATAGAAATATAGATATAGGTTTACAATTTATTTTAATATTATATATCTCATATTAGTTGTAAATTATTTTGCTTTACCTATTGGCACTTTGTAATACGCGATCCACACTTTTCTGCCACATTCAGTAAATGTGGCAGAAAAGTGTGAGTCGCATATTCTATTCTTTTGAATAAAAACTATTTTATTCAAAAAAATATTTATTTATTTATTTAATTAATTGGTTATTTTATAATACTTGTAGGCAATTTTGCGTAATTTTATAATAGCTTGTGACTTTTAACGAAAGTACCGGTATTTAAATCAAGATTATATTTAATTATTTTTTTTAGCTTCACGCTGTATCCCGCACATGTGGGGTAGACAGAGGGCATCTAGTGTTGAAACCCCGTTGCCCACGTACCGTCGTCTTGATGCTAGTGTGAAAAAAATTAATATAATAATTTATTCCACCGAGTGGGAAGCAAACCCACAACTACTGCGTCTATAACAACATTTCTATTTTAATATTATTACAAAACACTTCACTTGAGCCATAAAAAACATAATACAAAAGTATACAATTTTTGGGTCACAATTGTACGGTTAGCAGAACAAACCTTTTAATATATGAAAATATTTATTTAAAAGCGAAAAAAATTATATTGTTTAATCATTTTTAAATATGTACTCATATTATAAAAAAACCGTTACTGCGAAGTTACATTTGATTTTATTGATTGATAGACGGATTTGAATACAGTGAGTGCGAAGTTACATTTGATTTTATTGATTGATAGACGGATTTGAATACAGTGAGAGTGTATTCAAATCCATTATACGCTTAAATATGATGTTATTTTATTTTCTTTTTTTAAGTGTTAAGCTTTCCTAAGAGATACCAGTGTCAAGATATTACTTTTATTAGTTTCCCATAGCAGGGTAAACAGTGAGAACTCGGGAACCTAGTGTTTGATTCGGTTTCCATTAAGGCACTGCCATTTTCCGTCAAATCTGCTAGACATTTCATGTTAAGTGGTGGAACTCGCAAATGTAAAAAAATGTGAAAAAGGAGAGCGGGATTTAGGCCCGCGCCTCTTAAAAACTTGGATGGTATACGAGAGGTGCAGGTTCAAATCCCGTTTCATTTAAATTTTAATATGTTTTAAACAGATTTCAACAAGGGGGAAGAAATCAATTTGACTGTATATTTTATTTTCTAAAAAAGACATCCTGCTCTTTGGTCGCGAATTTAAATTGACTTTAGATTCATTCCTCGTCTGGATGTCAATGTATCCATCTACTATAGTTATTTACGAAAATTTAAGTATGTTTATCATTTGTGTAATCGTCGTCCAGGCACCGTGTATTTTAAGATAAAAGCCATGTGTGAATTTTGTAAAAATGTTTACATTCTTCATATCTATTACTAGCTTTTGCATGTCGCAGTCGTACAAACTCTAAAGCAAAGAAAATAATTTATTTTTCCTACTAACATAAAAAATGTGAATGTTTGTGAGGAAGGATGTTTGTTCCACATACAAAAACCACTAAACGGATTTAGATAAATCTTCAAAATAATATAGGTTATATATCAAAATACCACACAAGCTACAAAATATGTAAATATTTTGTATAATTTGGCTATAATTTTACAACAAGTTTAAGCGGGCGAAGCCGCGTTTGGGTGCTAGTATATTTATATGTATGTACTTATGTACAATTAAAGTCATCCGTATTAGGTTTCAGTCTAGATTCTAGACTTATTTTACTCTGACACTAACTAGTATGATCTTGACCCAGTGAGTTGATTATTTAACTTTGCCTTATACTAAGTGCTTGTAAAGGTTAATCAATTAATATATTTATAAATGTCGTCGGACTGAATTGTTTTCATTTGTCAACAAAGGTTCTCAACAAAAAATGGCGTTAAGTTACGCCAGTCAACGCGCAATGTTTTGAATTCGGGAGGGAAACCACGCAGCATTACGGGAAAAGCGTGAAGCTTCTTTTTTATGAACCTGCCCATTAAATAAAAGACAGATAGAAGATATTTTTTTTTGTATAGATTAAAGTGTAGAGCTAAATATATATAAATTCCACAAAAGCTTTCCACAGAGAAGAGTAGCTTAGCAGGGTAGACTCAGGGAACTTAGTGTTTAAACACCTGTTCCCCACGCATCACCCAATTATCTAGACATTGCGTTTTATCGAAGGATCTCAACGCCGCGTTTTCTCTATACTTAAACTTATTACGTCAAATTTCCAATTACAGACTAACAACAAAAGTAAATTGAATACTAACTCCGTTATATAACCGGCTAAAATTGACAGTAACTTAAAATAAGTGTTACGCATCATTCGCGACAGCCGCCTTGACACTATACAGTGATAAACAGTTATCAAAAAAAACAATATGCTAATTTAGAATCGATTATAGGATTCCGTCGGTTTTCTCGTTGTTGAAGAAAATATTGAGTTCGACACGCAATGTCTCAATTTAGGGCGTAAAGCGCAGCGTTGTATTTCGTCACTTTGCTTAGGCCCGGTAAAGTAGAGTGCGGTGTTGAGTTCCACCACTTACCAAATAATGTCACAAAAAATAGGCATAGATTGGGCATAGGAGTGATACTAGGTTTACCGTTTTGCCAGTCGTGGTGCAAAGGCACAGACGTGTGTCTTCGAACGCGACAGGATGTAGATTTGATTCCCAATCGAGGACATGTAATAATTAATATTTTTATTGCCTTTGAATTAAGCCACTCAACACGCAATGCCTCGAAAATTAGGCAGAAAACTTAACACTAGGTTCAACTTCCCTCTGGCTACTAACGGGACTGTATCCTGACTATGTGCGGAACTGTATCCCGCGATGTGCCTTAAGCTCTTCATCAAGAAAAAAAATATTTTATTTATTTTCTGTTCTGGTACGACCAGCATGACGTTGTTTTACATCACCAGTAATATATCGACAAATCACCAACACTAGGTTCCATCCAAGTATACGCAAATCGAAGCTCTTCATCATTCAAATCACGTACTGGTATTTTTTTCGATATTTTCCCACTCATCATTAATAGGAATTACCATATTACTTTAGCTTTTACCTGCGGTTTCACCATCGTGGTGAAATGGAAATAAGTTAACGTTTTGTATGACACATGACACATTCTATGTGGCCAAGATAACTCTGACCGCGGGTACAGTGGGTTACATTGAAACGGATAACATATTCATTTTGAATAGTTCCTGAGATTAGAATAGATAGGAATTTCCACAAACATTCTATTTAGTCATTATATCGTTTCTTACGAGCCAAGGCGACAAGAAGCGATACCATATTAGGAAATGCTATTCAAAGAAATTTGCATCATCATAGAAAATTATTACACATATTAGTATGTATTCTTTATCCTGTTATGAGCATATCCCGCCTTAGATGTCGGCCCTTGACCCAACTTGGAAAATAAAATAACGTAAATGTAATATACTAACGACCAGAACACGCTTACTTAGTGTTATATTATAGCCAAATTATAAAAAATGTTTATACAAATTGTAGCTTATGTGTTTTTCTAGTGTATAAACTACATTATTGTAAAGTTTAATCTAAATCCGTTCAATAATTTTAGCGTGAAAGTAGAACAAACATTTATCTCTGGTGTCAAAGCAAAGCGCGGTGTTGAGTACCACCACTCAACACCCAATGCCTCTAGAAATCGGCGGAAAGTGGAGGACAGAGTGTCTTAACACTAGCTTCCCTCTGCCTACCCTGCTGTATGCGGGATACAGCGTGAAGCTGATGTTATTTAATTTAAATTTTAATCTTTCGGGGCCTCATTATCTTAACGTTGGATAAGATTATACTTTGGTTGGATTGCTAAATAGATTGTGAGATTTTTTTTCTCAAATTACGTTACTATGCATACTCTGAGATATGCTAATGTATTCACATGGAACATATTATTTTAAAATTAACAATATCCCTTACTACTCAAAGTCATAGTTCTGTAGCTAATTGTAATCGCGATGGTGTGTATTCGATCCCGATTTGGGGGAAACATTTTATTATATGCCAAAACGCGGCGTGGGTTTCGTCAAGCAATACTCATAAATCGGAAGGAAGTGCAAATCAAAGTGTCTGGACACTAAATCCACTTCGCCCATTATATATTGATTGGCGATTAGCGATTCCAAATTTTTTAAATGAATGGAAAACATTTCGATTTTCTAAAAACAGACAAATAAAAATTAAATGATTCTATCGTGTCGCAACGGCACAACGCCCAACTGTAAGCGCGAACGTTGTAGGTTCGATTTCCACTCGAGATAATGAATTATTTTAATTTCTTCGCTCTGATAGACAAAGCGCTACGTTGATATGCGCCAATCAATCGAAATTTTCGAGGAAAGTGGGGAGCGGAGTATTAGTACATTAGGTTCCTTTTACGTACCCTGCTATAAGCGGTCTACAGCGTGAAGCTGAAAAAAAAAGAAAATTCATGTAATTTTCATAAAACTCGAGTCAGTAAATGATACATTATTAAAGGCAGTGAGACTTACTCTTGGCGTGACTATTTTATTTTGAGGTTACGTCAAGGACTCGCTCGTTTATGTGTAAAATTATATAATAGCAAATAAATACCTTCTATCTATTTCTATACTAATATTATAAGTCTGAATTTAAATTGTTTGTTTGAACACTCTAACCTCAGAAACTAATTCGAATTAAAAAATATGTTTTGCCTTATATGCTATATTACATCACGTTATTCGTTTCGTTGTAACCCACTGTACCTGACCCACTGGTCAGAGTTACCTCGAGAAGCTAGAATGTGTCATGTGTCATATACATGTCTTACTTAGATTGACCATGCTTTGGTTAAAACTAGTTCAATTTTTTGTGTTATATATTTCTTGCGTCACCTATGATTACAAAGCTAGCTATATTTATAGCTAATAATTTATCAAAAATTTAGAAAAATGTACGGACCACGTGCCTATAGTGTTTAGTAAGCCTTTCGGGAGGGAGAAGTAACTCTCAAATAGACCGTGGATTCACCGTGCCTGTGGGTGCCCATGACGTTGCAGGGAGTAGAGCTCGGAGTAGTGCCTGGAAATGTAGGTTTAAGAGGCACTTTTAAATGTATGCTAACACCTCCTTTCAACTCTTGTCTCTATCGACACCAATCCCTCTATCGACACCAAATTTTGAAAATGTCATGTTATTGCTACTAACTTATGAAGCAATAATAAATGGTAAGAAAGGAAGGGGAAACTCCATTTAGGCATCGTGAACGCAGTGTCGATGATAATGGAAGAAAGTCACGTAATGTATGAAGACCCCCCCGGGGGGGGGTCACAAAACAAAAATAGTCTAATCGATGGTTTGTCTGCTAGCTTGATTCATGAGGATTCTAACAACATGTATTTCATATACAGCTACCATAGAACCTCTTAGCGATATTATTAAAAACTAAACTAAACTAGTTTCACGCTTTATCCCTAGCGGGGTAGTCAGAGAGAACGGAGCGCCAAACGCTACGGTGTCTACATACCTCTTTCGCCTCGTCCTGTCATCAACCTCTTCATACATGCCCTCCGGGGATACCTCATGCTTTTTACGTGACTTTCCTCCAGTATCTTTGATACTGTGTTTTCGAAGGTCAGCCGAGGTCTCCCCCTACCTCTCTTACCACTCACTTTTCCATCATAAATCTTTTTTACTATTCTTTCATCACTCATTCGTTCGACGTGCCCAAACCAGCTGAACACGTTCTTCATTCTCACCGTGACATCCTCGCTAGTACCTGCCATTCTGTGTACCTGTTCATTGCGGATTTGATCAGCTAAGCTGACTCCGCATATCCTACGAAGAAATTATTATTTTAATCAAATCGATATTATTATTTTAATTAAATGAATAATAAAAATCGATATTGTTATTTTAATCAAATTCATCTAAACTGCACGAAAATTACCAAATAACACCGCTGAAGAGATATAGCAAGATGCTGGAGGATCCGTGTGGTCTCCTCTTCACTTATGAAGCTGAAAATGTAAAAAATACATCAAAGGTATGGCTTAGTGGTCAGAGCGCCTGGTCGGTTTCTAGGACACGCGGGTTCGAGTCCCGCTACGTTCAAAAATTTTTATACGTTTTCTAAACAAGTATTTTTTTTAAGTAAGATACATCAAAGTAATTAAAAAAAAACGAAATTTAATGTTTAAGACATTCACTCTTTGTCTTACTATGACATTATTGTCCTTCTAGAAATCCTAAGTTCTAAAAGTCATTACATTTTACGTAAACATAAGAGAAATCTCTTAGCACTTCTAATTTGTTTTCTTAAAAGATTTTGAAGACAAAAAAGTAATATCTTTAACCATGTATTATTATTTACTCTAAAATTAGACAATTACTAATAATTTTGAGGCCAGACGTGGCGCAGTGGCACAAAGTGTGCCTGCAAACGCAACTGGTTGTCGGTTCAATCCCCACTCGAGGAAATGAAATAATTATTTATATTTATTTTTTCATTTCTTCGCTCTGGTGTCGAGTCACAGCGCGGCGTTTATCCGCCACTCAACACGCAATGCCTCCAGAATTCGGCGGAAAGTGGGGAAAGGAGTGTTTCATCACTAAGTTCCCTCTGCCTGCCCTGCTGTGTGCGGGATATAGTGTGAAGTTGTTTTTTTTACTAATAAATAACAAATATTATAATAGCGAGATGATTAAATAATTAGAGCCAAGGCCCTAAGGGCATAAGAGTGCGACTGAAAACGCTACGGTTGTGGGTTCGATTAACACCCGGAGGAATGAAATATTTATCATTTATATATCTCGGTAACGAGACATAGCGCGGTTTTGATTTCCTAACCTCGATACGCAATGCTTCGAGAATTCAGCGAAAAGCGGGGCACGGAAGTGTCTTAACACTGGGTTCACTATAACTATAACCCTGTTATGTGCGGGATACAACGTGAAGCTAAGAAAACATATAAAAGTCGAACACACAACGACCTAAAAAATGTTTAAAATGTCAAGGTTCATAAAGTCCACGTTAACCATAGCCAATTTTTTGTTGTTTGTATACAACATATACAAACAACAAAAAAATATCTAAAATGACACCTCTTTCGGTCAAATCTGACGCAACGGTAAGGAAATAAGGTTCTGTATGTCACTGGGTGGGGTGACGCAAGACTACGACATAACAGAGTGTTAGCTAGGCCTGAGATGTGATCACGACGTATTAGTTACCGATATCTTTTTTTAGCTTCACGCTATATCCCGCACGTAGCGGGGTAGGCAGAGGGGACCTGGGAGCCTAACCCGTTAAGAGATTCCATTAAGGTACTTCCATTTACTGCTTCCGAATTTGTTTACGAATTCTGGAGGCATTGCGCGGTGAGTTGAGAAACTTAACGCCACGCTTTGACTGGTTATCAGAGCAGAGAAAAAAATATTTAATTTTTCATTTCGTTCGGAAATCGGACACAACCTTTTCCGTGTGCAGTCGCACGCCAGTGCCGCTGCGCCACGACGGCCTCTGTTAAAATTATTAAAAACACATTTTTCAAATTAATGTAATGTAGGAGTAGAAAGTAAAAAGGCACAAAATATAACTATAAAGTAGAAAGGCACAAAATATAACTGTAAAATCGACTGGTTGTGGGTTCGATTGACACTCGAAGAAATTAAATATTTCATTCTTTCTGGTGTCAAGGCAAAGCGCGGCGTTGAGTTCCGCCACTCAACACGCAATGCCTCCAGAACTCGGCGGAAAGTGAAGTACGAAGTGTCTTAACACTACCTCTGCCTACTCTGCTGTGTGCGGGATACAGCATTAATCTGATTGATTGATTGTAATGTTCTATCCTTGCACAGCTTCGGAGAGGCGCGGATTCAAATCTCGCTACGTTCAAGTTTTTAAACATTTTCTAAAAATAGTATTATACCTTATAAGTTGTAATTTTAGCACGTCGTATCGGTCATTTAATTAAATAAAATTACAAAATTTAAATTCAAATATCGTATACGAAATTATTCTAATAAATAATTGAAGCGATCATGATTAACGCGGAAAAATCCCTTTGGAAACAAGACAAAGCGCGGCGTTGAGCTCCGTCACTCTTTACTATTATTTTGCGTAAAGTAACAATTCAATCTGCAACTTACGACACAAAAGTCACTAACTACTAAACAGGTTATATATATACTGTGCCACTAACACTATAATATTTCGGCATTATATTTTAAGGCCATTGCCATTTTGTTTAGAAATCTAGTTTTTAGAAAAATATTTTAGATAAAAAACGGTTGAATGAAATAAATAAAAAAAAATACATCATCGTATCTGCTTGTTATCAATTTCGTGCAGAGATCGTGGTTTCAGTTCCCAATTGAAGTATTTTTTTTTTGTTTTTTGTCCTTTTATTATTAGGGTACTTACTTTAAAAGAAAAAACGGAACCCTTATAAGATGGCTGCGTTGTTCGTGTGTATAGTAGCGAGGATATGAAAACATTAAATATTTAATTTCCTCGAGTTTGAATCGAACTCACTACCTGTCGTATTCTGTCATTTGCTTATGTCACTGAGCACCACTGGCCTCAAATGTAGCAAAAAAATGCATATTAGCTTTGTTCGAGATAAAATAAAATAACAGTATCGTATAGTGAATGAAAGCGTAAGGAATAAAGATGATTCTTAAAATTTGGGTCTCGCTTTTACATATTTAAAGTATTAATATGGTAAATCGGTAGCACAGCGTGTGACTGAGAACGTAATGGTTGTGGGTTCGATTTTGACTCGGAGGAATATTTTTATTTTCCCACTCTAGTCCGCCACTCAACTATCCCAAAAAATTGGGTGGAAGGAGGAGACGGAGTGTGTTAACACTAGGTGCCTGAGAAGAGGATCTAGTGTTTAACCGATAATTAATATATTAAATATTTGGCGCAAATTTACGAAAAAATGTTTACTACCTATATTCTTATTTTATTACTATCGAAAAAAAGCTGATATAAATTTTAAAGTTTCATTTAAAAATATTGGATTTGGGACCAACCTAGTAAATATACCCTTAGTTTGTCTATTTCTGTACTAAAAGTAAAAAATAAAACCCTTATAGAATTACTTCGTTAAGCTTAAAAAAAACAAGAAATTCTTATACTATTACCCTTATACTTTTTTCTTTCTTTAAGAGAGGATTTTCCGAAATTGCTACGAGAACGGGTAAAACAGAATTTTACGTTCTATAGTCCACGCGAAGTGGCGGGCTATAGCATGTTATTTATTAAAAAGTTTATTTTGTACAAATCTATGCACTATCACGAACTGAGGTTGCTATAAAATATTAGTTAAATATAAATTGTTATATTATAAATATTCAATAGTTTGTAATAAAATGTTTTAGAATATCTAACTGTGAACGCGGCTAGTAGGTTCTCTAATCAGGATGGAGTAGACTGAGGTAGACGTAGTGTTAAGACATTCCGATCCCCACGTCCGACCAACTATTAAGACATTGACTGGTTGATTTAAACACAGCGTTTTGTCTTATTATCGAGCGTGAAAATGAAAATAATTTTGTCCTCCAAAGAAGGGGATTGTTATTTTTTCATAAATCATCTGCATAGGGCAGGCAGATAAGACCTAGTAGAGAGTAGACACCTTTCTTCTTTCCGCGCATTACCATAAAACTTAAGTTCAAATATTAATACAATTATGGACGTATTAATATAGAGGCCGCATGGTTCCTCTCCTCCAGAATAGCCTTGTGTTCAACCTCGAAATTTTACTACCAAAATATTGTCCTGAAAAAACTCTTCACACAAGCATATTTCTTTAGAGCTCAGTCCAGGCCCTCCTTCCAGAAAATGTCTCTGGATAAGTCCAGGTATAAATTTTTTCACATAAGAAAAACAAAAGTCATTTTGATCTATTCCTCCTAATATAACAAAGTTTGTTTGAGTGGACGCTAATCTCAGGAACTACTGGTTCAAATTAAATAAATCTTCTTGTCTGAAGGCTAAAAACTACATAATACTAATTATTAATATCTATTAATTAATTGTTTTTTCGATGTAACTCACTGTAGCGGTCTGAGTTACCTCCCGCACTTAGACTGTATCATGTGTCAGTCACAACTAGTAATTATATAAATTTGGCCACACGAGCAGAACCGCGGGTAAAAGATGGTATATTAGACTCAACGTACAAACCTTTAGATGTTGCAACTGACCGGTTGACTTTCCCTTTCTAGATTCATTCGAGGTAGTTTTTGTTGCTGTTATTTTAACAGGTGTTTTAGATTAAATTGACATTTTTATGGTCACTAAATAGGAGAATTTAGTGATTATTCACTCCGTTTTTCACTATACACCTAAGATAAAGACTAAGATGGTGTGGAAATAGCGGTGTCTAGCCCCGTGCTCTATATAATTGGAACGATCTAAGGAAAATATTTTTGACCCGTCAAAATATTTTTGTCCGTAATAATGTAGTTGTGTTCTCCGTTTACAGGGGCACTTATATTTAAAGCTAGTTTTTAGAGATAGGAAAATTGTCGTGAGTCATATGTTATAAAAACTCGAACATATTTTTTTTCTCGAATTCAGCCACTTTTAGCCGAATTCTGGAGGCATTGCGTTTTGAATGAGAAAACTCAACGCCGCTCTTTGCTTCATTACCAGAAGGAGAAAATAAAAGTATTAAGTTTTTCATTTCCTCGAGAGGGAATCGAGCCCACAACTTTATAAAACATTATGTTTATTTCCTTCTTTTAACAGACTTATAATCGAACCCACTTACACCAAAGAATAAAAATACACGACGCCGCGATAATTTTCTCTCATTCATAGTATCTAATAATGAGGTCACAATCACAGCACATGGCATTCAAGATGATGGGTGTGCATGACCTCCTCGCCTCAGGGAGCACGTTAAGCGATTGTCAATTTACCATAGTTTTTACCATAAGATCTGTGTGTAATAATGTAACCACAATGCTTCGGTTTGGTTTTTTAGATGGTAGCTGTGGTTAGACGTATTATTGTTATTTCTAGCTTCACACTGTATCCCGCAAATAGTAGGTTAGGCACAGGGAACCTTATGTTAAGACACTCTACGCACCACAGGTGGCGGGACGCAACAACGTGATTTTCCTTGTTACCAAAGCGAGAAAATGAAAATATTATCTTTACTTCGAGTGGGACTTGAACCTACAACCGTTGTGATAACAAGCAAACGCATGTGCCACTGCGCCACACCGGCCTACTAATATTGTATTTAAAGAAAAATGTTTAAAAAACAAAAAACTTTCTTGAAAATAATTTCCATCAGCTACTTCCTTTTTCATCACCAGGAGAAATGATGAGCTTCACTCTGCGATCTATGAGGGCTAATATGTAAACGCTACAGATGGTGTATTGCGTTTCTACTCGAGAGAATGAAGGAATATCTTCATTTCTTTGCTCTGGTAACGAAACAAAGCGCGGCGTTGAGCTCCTCCACTCAACACGTAATGCCTCCAGTATTTGTAAGTAGGGAACGGAAGTGTCCTAATAGGAACGGAGTGCCTTAATACCAGGCCCCTAGGTTCTCTCTACCCTACTATATGAGCGGGCTACAGCGTGTAGCAGAAAAAAACTCAATAGTTTTATTAATAGATATTATAGACTTTATCATCAGACCCGCTCCATGACACCATATATTCTATTGTCATCTAAACTTCTAATGCCTAAATTATATCATGATAGAATTATTACAAGCGGGTCTAAGTAGCTTCTTAGATTTTATTATATAGCTATAAATTGCGATATAATAGCGTGTTAAATATTCGAAAATATTTAAGGATGCCAACGAGGGGCAATGGGACAATTTCTGATTGTAAATGCCACTGTTGTGGGTTCGATTCCCATTCTGGGGAATGGCTTATTTTTATTTTCTCGCTGTTGTATCAAGGAAGTGCAGCTTTGAGTTCCGCCACTCAACACGATGCCCCGAAAATTGAACGGTTAAAAGAGAACGGAGAGTATTAACACTAGGTTCCCTCTGCGTACCTGCTATATGCGGCATACAGCGTGAACCTTGTTTGTAAATAACGCTTGATTTATCCTATTTATAATAATATTTCCGGTATTATAGCATAGGTTATAATGTCATAAAGCAAGTCACTCCGATCTCCGCATTCTGCCCTTAAAAACACATAGCCTAACATACTAAGATTTAAAACCACCTTTAGGACGTCTGGCGGTAGTAAAGTCCCACGTAAAGGGTCGAGTATAATAAATATATATACATTTTTTACATTACTTTTAAAAACATTTAAATACGATCGTTTCTACTTTAACGTAGACACGTACACGCCCAGTGTATCTTAAGTTAAGTTGGCGCTACCTCTGGAAGGGCCCCACTTTGAAGTTAGTAAATAGGCATACCGTCTTAACTACATATTAGATTATAATCCTTAAAATTTCAGCTTTTCTAAAATTACTATTATAAGCCTGGGTGGGTGCCCTGGGATCTCAGTCTAACATATTAGGTATAATAGTCAAATTCACAAAATATAAAATAAATATATTACAAATCTATTATGTGAGTTTCGAACCAGCAATCATTGTGCTTAAATAAATGTATTATTTATTAAATGTTATTTTTAATTAATATTAATTAGGAATATAAAAATATATTTCAGTTAAAGTTTAAAAAAAAAAGCTTAACTAACCAATCGAATAATTCTCTGCATAAATAATAAAAAAACAACTCCGGAAATCTGTCACATACAAAATGTCTATAACTATTGACATTTTTTAGACCAATCAACACTTTAATATATTTTGAGCTAAAATTTTATTCAAGACAATATGCAGTGTTGAGTTCCGCCATTCGACACGCAATTTCTCGAAAATCGGGTAGCGAGTGTGGAACGGAATGTATTAGTACTAGATTTTCTTTGCTTTTCCCGTATATAGCAGTGTGCTATATGCGGGATACGGCGTGAAATAAAAAAAAAGGTTGAATCTAAATCATAAAAAAGACAAAATCTTTCGTGCTTACCACAAAAGTGCAGTTATCTTTAACCGTTAAGTTAAAAAGCCAAAACGTTTTAGCACTTTAAAGTTTTTTATCTAGCTATCATTTGCACGCGACGTTGCGTGAAATAATATATATAAAACTACCGTAAAGTAGTAAGAAGTATGAGGCTGAATGATAGGTTGTAGGTTCGATTCCCAATGGGATTTTTTTTTAAATTATAGATTCATCCGATATCCCGCGTAACAGACAGGCAAGTAGAACCAAATATCATTATACATTTCGCCCGAATTCGTGACCATAATTGTTTAGTGGCGGTACTCAATGTCGTGTTTTCTTTATCAGAAAAAAAAATTCAGTCTCCCGAGATCACTGTTTCACATAATTAAGATGCTTAGTAGTAGACTGTTTAATAGTAGAGTAAATTAATAGTTTACTTAAACAAAGATTTGGTCAATGCGGAACTCAACGCCGCGTTCCGCATTGCGAAAATCTCTTTTTACTTCACATAAAGATCGAAGGTGATGATACCTACGTGAATATGAAAAAAAGCCAATCCTTAATTAACGTAATAAGCCACCTACAAACAGTAGTAACAACATTTTATCGTTTTTTAATACTACTATAAAACTATATTAAAAATGCATATATTATTTTGTATATATTGGCATTATTTGTTTATTTTTATCTGTGAATTGTACAAAAATATGTCTAGTGGCCCTTTAATTATCAGCCAAAGAAATGTCAAACGTTTGACATTTAAATAGAGTAAATAACGTTTGTTTCAGTTCTCTTTTTTTGGGTATTTTGAGGAACACATGCAACGATCGAAGGACGTACAACCTAAAAAGGTTTCTCATATTTTTTTATTTTAAATCTGTATAGATATAATTCTTCTGTTACTGAATAACTAATAGACAACGCATAGACATCACTACTGGACTTAAAAAGTTGAAATTTCGCATGCCATTAGTGTCGCTCCATAATATACCTAAGATTAGAGAGTGTATGGGAGCACTAAGATAGAGCTCGAAGTAGCTTCTGAAGCGGGAAAAAACGGGATTTTTACATTTTTCGTCTTAAAGTCCAAGCAAAGTTGCCGGCTAGGACTAGTATGCTAATAAAAAGTTATACATTATATTACATATTATATAGATTATGTTTATAGTCCTAAAATAATTAAATATGTTATAAAAAAAAAAGTTTATTCAGTTCAAT
This sequence comes from Heliconius hermathena, assembly GCA_013403705.1. NCBI lineage: Eukaryota > Metazoa > Arthropoda > Insecta > Lepidoptera > Nymphalidae > Heliconius > Heliconius hermathena. Next base: position 368,886 of record JAAIXJ010000186.1, read on the forward strand.
AATCTTTAGCACTTTTTTATTAGTGTACTAAACCTTGTAAAAGCTGTTTTATCAGCAATAAAAATAAATAGACATAGCTTCTGTGTCGCAGATCACAGTGTTTTAAGTAATAAGCAAAACCAGCCACGAGCCCTTCGACCCCAAAATAAATTAATACTACAAAGTTAATCCTACTATTATATATATAATAATTAGTTTAATTTGAGGCGAGTCGCAGCGCAGAGGCATAAGCGTGCGAGTATAGATGTGACAGCTTATGGGTTCGATACCCATACGAGGAAATGAAGTTGAGTTCTGGCGCTCAACATGCAATGCATCTAGAATACAACGGAAAGTGGAGAATGAAAACACCTTAATGGGAAAGGAGTGTTATAACGCTAGGTGAGCAGGTCCCATCTTCTTATCCTGCTAGGTGCGGGAAACAGTGCGATATTGAAAAGTATTATTTTTTTTTAATTTTTATATCATAAATGTTGAGGCCGGTCGTGGCGCAGAGGTACAAAGTGTGACTGTAAAATCGACTGGTTGTGGGTTCAATCCCCACTCAAGGTAGTGAAATATTTATTTACATTTATATTTTCATTTCTTCGCTCTGGTGTCGAGACAAAGCGCGGCGTTGAGTTCCGCCACTCAGCACGCAATGCCTCCAGAATTCGGCGGAAAGTGGGGAACGGAGTGTCTTAACACTAGGTTTCCTCTGCCTACTCTGCTATGAGCGGGATACAACGTGAAGCTGATAAAAAATAAATGTCAAAGCTTCTAAGGATGGATGTCTGTTCTACTTTTACACAAAAACTACTGAATGAATTTAGATGAAACTTTACAAGTAATTTACATTACAAATCTGAATAAAACATAAGCCACAATTTTTTTTATTAGTTTCACGCTGTATCCCGCATACAACAAGATAGGCAGAGGGAATCTAGTGTTAAGACATTTCATTCCCCGCTACAATTAATGTTAAGATTTTATATAATTTGGTAATGATATAACAATAAGTTTAAAGTGCAAAGCCGCGTTTGTGTCGTTAGTAACGCTATAAAACCGACCACATTACGAGCTATAGCACGTGTATGTAGCATTGATGTAGACTAGCGTGTTTTATAGTTTTCTTTTTGAATTTTACATTTTTATTTAACATTTATTCAAAATATATTAGCCTCCTTTTTCAAAACTAGTCAAATAAATAGCGATAACTGTTAAAATTGTTCAGCGTTTTTGTCAGACAGACAGAAAGAATTCGACAAGTGAATGGTAACTTTCACTAAAACACTTTAAATGTTAACTACAGACGTTTCTAATGTAAAATAGTTTAAGATTACTCTTAGAGAATGTTAGGTTCGATTCTTGGTTGTGTTGAGATGATTTTTTTTAATTGTAACTTTTTATTGTTTTTTTATAGCATAGCAAGGTAGGCAGAGGGAACATGCGAACTTAGTGTTAAGACACTCTGTATTGCACTTTGTGACTTGACTTGTCGATTCTACATTATAGAGCTGAAGACTTTGTTTGGTTGAACGCGCTAATTTCAGGAAATACTGGTACAAATTCTTTTTGTTGGAAAGTCCATTATCGAAGAGGCTATAGATTATACTATATCTTACACAACTCTTACCTGCTCCCAATTGTCCACTGGGTTATATGTTTACTAATCGGAATCGGTTTCGTGTTGTAATAACATTACAATTTAATACATATATATATATATATATATATATATACATTGTAATCTAAAGTAATTCCGCCAATTTAATAAAATATTTGAAATAATATAACTTTTTTATTTAGGGACCGGTTGGAATAAAATAAATACTAAAATTTAAGCGAAATTTATTCAAAATAATAGTAATATAATAGTGAAAACTGCATTTCAATCGGGTAAGAAAAACTGACAAAAGTTTTGAAAATCATTGCTTTAAAAATAATGGATAAATGCCCATGATAATGTATGTCAATACGCCATGTCTACAGAATCCCGCGGAAGGTGGAGGACGGAAGTGTCTTAATGGGAACACAATGTCTTGACGGTATGTTCCGAGATTCCCTTTGCCTTTGCTTTGCTATGTGCGAAATGCAACGTTAAGTAAAAAAAAAAAGGAATTGATTTCTGTCATCATAGTTAGTTAAAAATGCGGCGTTGTGTTCCGTCATGTACATGTATGTATACATTCTCTCAATGAAGAAGTGACCTGTCTCCGAGCTATTCATACATTCTCACACAGTTTTATAACATCGAATGTGAAATATGCAGTTATATAATATACATCTTATTTCGTAACAGCCATTTCTAAATTGCCCGTAACTAAAATTATTTGCCAACTTTAATATAAATTGGGTTAATGGTTGATGATGTGTGACAAATTTTTGAAAATAATAATTTTGTTTTAGTCTTTTACTAAATGTAAATCGCCGGTAGTAGGTTCGATTGAAACTCGAGGAAAATATTTTAATATTTCAATGTAGAACGCGGGGTTGAGATGCTTTACTAACCACATAATGTGTTGAATTCTGATGGAAAGTATAGAACAGAGTGTCTTGAAACTGCTACTTACTTATTTTAATATAAATTGGGCTGGTAAGAGACGATTAGTGACATTTAAAAAAATTATAGCTTTTTTAGTATATACACACACACATACACATTTTATAATCAATTTCGTTGTTGAGAACACATAAAAAGTTTATTATTTAAAACTCAATTAATAATGTTACTGTGCTTTTTATCACAGGATTTATATGTATGGTTCATAAAATTTTTCACTTTCATATGATACAACAGTAACAAATGCAGCTTCTCGCTTTTTCCCGCTTTAAGCAGGGTAAGCTTACGACACTCCGTTCCCCTCGCATTGCCCAATTTTCCTCCTTCCTATTACGCCACTATTACTTCTAGATACATTATATTTATATAATACATATACAAAAAATTGCAATTTAGTATGAGTGAATGGTAAAAGGAGCAAGGGAGGCGTCGGAGGAACGTCACGTAAAACGTGAGGACCTCTGACTATGAGTAGAACATGATTGTACGTGCGTGCATATATCCTGCATATAGGAGGCTAGGCAGAGGAAACCTAGTGCTAAGACACTCTGTTCACTCTGCCACACACCACCGAATTCAGTTTCAATGTTGGGTGGCAGAACTAAACGCCGCTCTTTGTGTTTTTGCCAGAAAGAAATAATAAAAATATTGAATATTTAATTCCCCCGAATTCCGATCCCATAATCGTATTCCATATCGTTACAGTCACACGCCTGTGCCACTGCGTCACGACGGCTTTAAGTTATCTATGTATATGTTATACACATCTCCCAATCGTCCGCGGGTAAAAGCTAAGCTAAGAAGTTATAGACACACAAGATTTTGCCTAAATTAGTGAAAAATCGAACCTGGGACCTACGGGACTACGAAGTATTAAACAAACACATCTGCTAACATTTTATTAAAAAAAAGCTATAAATTGTGCCATTAAGTTAATTGTTATTACTTTTAATGGTAATTAAATAATAATAAAAGTTTATGATGTAAATAATATGATATGAAGATAATGACCGTGCTAAAAATTATATGAGAGTAGTTAGTTGCGGGTTCAACTTATTTTTCATCTTTACGCTGTACCTAGTAGGATTGCCCCAAAGAACCGAGTGTTAAGACACGCTCTTTCTCACGCACATTTTTGAGTGGCGGAACTCAACGCCGCGCAAGTCTGGTTACCAGATAAAGAAAATTAATTTAATTTATTTATGCAAATGGAAATCAACTTCGTTTTTTACTTTCCGCGCCTTTTCCCGCGAACTAATGTTAAAAAATCCTTAATTGATTAAATTTTTGCCTGAATTCGACACATTGCGTATTGAGTGACGTAACGACACGCTTGCCAGCTTGCCAGATATAGGTATTTCCTCGAGTGAGAATCGAATCGACAACCGTCGCGCTTACATTCTGACGCTGTGCTATTGCGACACATGTAAATACAGAACTTAACATATTACTACATATTTTGTACTCAGAAAAAAAACTATAAAACAAAAATCTAAGTGAAGGAAGTCCTTGGCCAAGATAACGAATCAATATTACGAGATGTTATATCTAATTGCGTTGCGTATTTGACTATTACAACGGTTGGAACAGGTTCGATTCTTGAAATTGGTGGAAAGTGGAGAACGGAGTGTTTTAACATTGAGTTTTCTCTGCCTACTCTATTATAATATGCGGAATATATATGAGTTAAGAAATTAAAAACTACATAAATATCACTAAGCATAAAAGCACTAAGGGAGAATTTCTCAAAACTTCCACGGGAACGTGAAGAAACAGGGTTTTAGTTAGTATGATTCACGTAAACAACAAGGAAGCTTATAAAATTAAGATAACAATGAAGGGATCAGTTGTGGTTTTGATTACCACTCTGGAAATAGTTATGTTTTAAAATTTTTAATTTCCTTCCTATAACAATTTAAAGCGCAGCGTTAAGATCCGTCTCAATTCAATACGCAATGTCTTGAAATTGGACAAATTTGAAAATTAGCCCGCAGCTTATTTTGACTTTAAGATGGGAAATTAAATATGTCGTATTTGCCGTTGATTTTTTTCCGGTGATCGAGATATGTCGTAACATCCTAATTTCAAAAGAAAGGACGGCTGAAAGCTTTCTACCACCTGGGACCCACTCATAAAATCATTGAATTTTCAAACCTACCATACCAGAAGGCAAGATATAGTCAGCTCATTCTGCAGGAATCCAGGGCAGTACGCGAGGAAATTAAGATATCTTTGGCGGTATAATATAATAATTATGTCAACTGACAGACGAATGCCACCTCAGTCTACCGCCGCGTGTGACCATGGTTTACTGCAAAGTGTTCGAAACGTCGGGTTTCCAAAAATGTATAGTACCAAATATACGCGATTAATCCGGTTAAAATAGTTTCATTTAAAATGTGTAATAATTGTGAAAATCAAAGAACTTATTATGTGTATTGTCAAACATATTGTAATGTGTTATAGTTACTTTATTAATTTAATGTATTTTGATGGATTATTTTAAAAAATTATATTATAATATATTATATTTTTTATAATAACAAAGTTTTGCTTCACATATTAATTTATAAATGAAACAAATATTTTCAATCTTAAATAAGTCTAGGTACGTATTTAAAATGCATTAGTATTATAGGTGAAGGCTGTGAATTCGATAACCGCTAAAACACTGTTTGTTTCGAACATACCATTTGTTGTTTGGTTAAATAAAAGCAATATATGTATAACAATAGATCGATGCCGTCTGACTGTAAATGGAACGTTTGTAGGTTCGATTCCAAATAGGGAAAATTATTTTAATAACCTAGCTCTTGTAAAAAGACAAAGCGCGATATTGAGTTTCGCCACTCGACATGCAATGTCTCAAAAACTGGGTAGAGAGTGGGAAATCGAGTGTCTTAACACTAGGTTCCCTCTACGTACCCAGCTTTCCGGTACAAGTGAAGCTACAAAAATGATAGTAAAGTGTACCCACCTATATATTATATATTTTTTTGTATTTATCCATATCCCGCATATTGTAAGTTAAGAAACTCCATTTTTAATTTCCGGTGAATTTCAAGACATCGAGTACAAAGTGGCGGAATCCAACGCCGCACTCTATCTTATCAAAAACGGAAAATCACTAAAAAATTATATAATCATACCTCCGAGTGCATATTGAACCTACAATCATCGCATTTACGTCAGAAGCTGTTCCACTTCACCGAATAGCTTTTAGTATATAAATATGTATGTATACTATAACGTATGTAATATTTACACAGTAATCTGGTCAAGGTGTCAGATTGTCTGTTGATGGGTTTTTTACTGATTTTACGTAACCCTGGCTTGTGTACGTGATAATTTATATTTATATTTTATATATGTTCTAACTGTAAAAGCGACGGTTGTGGATTCGATTCCCAGTCGGAGAAATGTTTTTTTTTTCGATCTGGTAACAATTCTGAATTTTAAATTAGCGCCACGCTGCGAGGAAATGAAAATAATTTTAATTATATTAAGAGGCGCAGGGGCACAAGTGTGCATCTGTAAACACAGCGGTTGTGGGTTCGATGCCCACTCGGTAAAATGAAATAATTAATATTTTCATTCAAAAGACGGCGTTAATTTCCACCACTCGTCACCCAGTTGAGCCGCCAAACAAGGAAAAATGGGGAACGGAGTGTCTTAACACTAAAAAAATAAAAATGTCCTCGCTAACAAATTTTCCAGTGATGATTAGTACCAAAAGTAGGCAAAAGTAGTGGTATAATTTGCCCACATTTTTTGTCTACTTATATACAAAACATGTGGTCAAATTATAACTGCATTTGGATTGTTGGTTCACAAATGACTTTAAAGTTGAATGGCTTTGAAACATCTTATTGTAAGAACTAAAAAGCTATAACTATTGAGGTCATCGTGGCGCAGTGACACAGTGTCTGTATGTATATAAAGGTGGTGGTTGTAAGCTCAATTCCATTCGGGATTCTATTTCCTATTCTACTAAACAATGTGTGTTTTTAGTACTTGTTGTTATAGCGGCAACAGAAATACATTATCTGTGAAAATTTCAACTGCCTATCACAATTGATGAGATACAGCCTGGTGACAGGCTGACAGACAGACTGACACCCGCTGTCAATCTGTCTTAGTAATAAGGTCCCATATTACCCTTTGGATACGGAACCCTGAAAATATGTTCAAACGACATTCGAACTCGTTACAACCGTTATGAGATCACAATTTGACGCCGTAATTATTATACAGTACAGCGCCTAATCATTAACTGTATTCTTTTCCGCCCAAATAAATTATGCTCTGTTTATTTTATAATCATAACTTTCCTTAAAAGAGATTATTATTGTAAGAAACATAAACAATATACCGATTAATATATATTTTTATCTAAATTTAATGCTTTTCTGCCCGAAATTGACACATTTTTTTTAAACAGAACACATTAACAAGACGAATGTGATGAGCACAAACTCGATATGTTTACTAACAGGCAGTCCAAGTTTTCATCAGCCATCTTCCAATTCCATTATTAGACTAGCTCGATGGTACCATAATACTGTATTGTCATCTAATCTACTTATAATTGTCGAGTTCTATGACTATACAACGATTAGAAGTGCGTGTAAATCAGATTCATAGATTTTATGCCATAGTTACTTAGTTACAGCTCAATCTCATAAAAGCGTATAAAATAGTGATATACATACGATAGGAACGAGGAATAAAGATAAACTTGTTACGCCACGTTTTCGCCTCCAAAAAGTTAATAAATCTTTACGGGTCTGAGTGTACGTGTAATAAAATAAGACTCCGCAGTGTATTCTAAGTTTGCCACTACCACAATTTAAAGAATCTGTAAAAAAATACTAACAAGTAAAGCTTATTACACTGTTCAAGAATATTTAGAGGATAAACATGTATGGAATTATTGTCTATTGAATGTGATACAGGATAGGTGCCAGTTAATGTAATAAAATTATATATTATACCATTGACTTTGAAAAGAGCAACTGTTGAGTTTCTTGCCGGCTCTTCTCAGCAGAACTGCCTTCCAAAATGGTGGTAGCAACATGTTCATTCGACGATTCAAAAATTCTTATAATATTCTATTTAAATTAAGAATATTTTAAAATTTTTATAGCGAAATGAAACTAATCCATACCTATATTATAAATTCGAAAGTAACTCTGTCTGTCTGTCTGTCTGTCTGTCTGTCTTTTACGCAATCAGGGCCAAACCGCTAATTTAATTGTGATAAAATACTCATAGAGTTACTTGAGGGTCTTCGGATGAACATAGGTTACTTTTTTTGTCATATTTGTAATATTCTCGACATATACTAAGATATTAAAATGCATTTCGATTTGACATGTAATTTATTCAGCCATATAAATAACAACCGTTGCTAAGCAACCGTTGCTAGGCAACAAGGAATTATGTCGTTTTAAGAAAATGTCGCCCAAAATGACTCAACTTTATGAAGCATATAAAAACGATGTTTTACAAACATATAGTCTTATAAAAAACCCATTAAAAAGTCCCCGATGATGTACGAGTGTATGTGTATCTCTGAAGGCCACCATTTTAATATATATAATTATTTTTTTGGATTATTGTTGATGTATTTTCTATAATTTCGTAATCAATCCTTATCATAATAAATATAACAGTCACGTTTTGCATTTCACCTACATTTAAATTATATTTTACTGTACATCATTCTAATAAATATTGAAGGAGATATCACTGATTCAAAATGAGTTAGCCTACGAACCGCACGGTAACGTTGACGATTTTGTAATTTTTTATATATTATATTTTCGATCTACTGTTAATTTTGTGTAGTTATTTTCTGTTTATTATTAATTTATATTTTTTGTTTGGTTCTTCGCTTATTCGAGTAGTAGATTAGTTAGATTTTCATTAATTTCTTGGTGTAGTGTAGGTTTCGGCCCTGCGCGGCATCGCCATAATATTATTTAAGTATAAAGGAAAAAATGGTCGGTTATTTCAGTTAGGTTATCTATACCGTTGTTATACACTTAATTAATCGTAGTTTTAGTTTTTTGGGATTTTATTTAATATTACTCGCAAAAATTATCGAATTTAATGTAGAAAGGAGTTTAGTTATTTCATATAGTATCTATGTACGCGCGCAAGGAAAACGTGTAAAAAGATTTTTCCCGGGTAAATAAATAGAAGATATAAAATTATTTTTTATTGTATTTGAGTATTATGTAAATAACCACATCCACTTGCAAAAACATAGCTCAACATATTTAATTTTAATACTTAATATTATATATTTAATTTTAATACTTACATATTTAATTTTAATACTTTTAAATATTTTTTTTTTTTTGATAATCCTGACAATGTAGCTGATTTTGTTTAGTTTTTTTTATTAATATTTTACTTTGGTTACGTTTACTTATTATTTTTGTTCATTTATATTAATTAGATATTTTTTCTAATAATAAGATTTTTTTCTACTCATTATTCTTTTTCGGATTATTATAATCATTAAGGCTTATATTTTCTTACCAATCCTATTAAAACTGAAATCAATTTCATAAATATATTTAATAAGCATTCGTATAGTTTAAGCGGGCGAAGCCGCATCCGGGTCCGCTAGTACATTGATAAATAAAGATATAATACTTTCCTCCGACTGGTATTTGAATACACGATCGTAGCGCTTACAGTCAGATGCTTTGCCATCAGAAGGTCTTGAAGTATATTATTCGTTTATATTTATATATTAATTTATATAATAAATAATTTACTCACATTTAATTATATTAGAAAGTGTTATTAGTATCCACCAATAATTAAAATACGCTGTATCTAGTACATAGCAGAGTAGGTGGAGGGAAAATGGAAACCTGCTGTTAAAATACTCGGTTCTCCTTCCGTTCCCCACTTTCTGCCGAATTCTTGAAGCATTACGTGTTGAGTGGCGTAACTTAACACCACGAATAAAATTTAAGACTTGAAACTGTTTTCTAATTACAAGCACGATGATTGTTGATTCGACCCTCACTCGATGGAAAGATTTATTTTTATTCCCCCGCTTAGATAGACAAATTGCGGCGCTGAGTACCGCCCAACAAGCACTACAGTATTTCGAATTCCGTCAGTAGGAGGAAAATAGAGTGTCTTAACACTGGGTTCTTTCCACTTCCTTGCTATACACATAACACTGAAATAAAATTACTTTGGAGTATATTTAAATCAAATGCTAACCATTTTTTTCTCTTATTTTCAGAAATGGGGCACAAACAGTACTTGGCTGTGGGGCAGTCGGCGCGGAACAGGCTGTTCGGTATACCGAATAAGAAGCCCGTACCACTGAACATGATGATATCACAACAAGGCAAATTAAACCATGGTGAGTCTTAACAATAAGTCTTAATAAGAGTTAGTTGTCTATGCAAAATTAATATTTTATTATTATAATTAAGATTATTATTGGCTTTTAAAAAACTGTCAAGTGCGATTCGGACTCGCCTACCCAGGGTTCTGTATCAATTTCAACATATAAAATTTGACAAATTGAGGTTTGCGGGCGTATGCACTTATTTTGTTTGAAATGAATAACAAATATATGTTTGTAATGTTTTTTTTGTGATATATTAACCGTGATCAAAAAGTAAGATAAATTCGTTTACAGAATGTACATTCTTTATTTATTTTTTCAAACCAATTTTATCACCTTCAAAGTACTGCCCGTCCCATAAAACTTATGCTGTCTGATAAAACTATGGATAAAAGATCGTATCTTATGATTGCGTTGACTTATAAGCCTATTTTACCTACACCTGATATTTGATATCTATTAATTTTTGCTTTATACCTCCACTTGATCTTAAGAAAAATGGTTTTGACAGACTGACAGACAAATCTCTGTCTATCAGGACAAAAAAGTTATCTATCCATAATAGGATATATCTGCGTCTAAAGTTCGAGATACGGAATCCTAAAAACAAAAGAAAATCACGCTTAGCGTTGAAGACCTTAACGTCTGTCGCTCCATTCTTTCCAGATAGGCTAGACCACTAGAGATAAACCACATAATTAAAAACTACCTACAGTCCCTTGGAACGCAGAAAAAAAACCAACACAATCAAAAGATAATGTCATTTATACTCCATCGTTGCCGCATATTTTGCAGTTTTTTTTTAATATTTCTTTTATTAAAAACATTATATAATGCAAGTTAAATGTTAATTATATTATTTATTTATTTAATATTGTTAATTTCCTATATATAATATTATTTATATTTGTTAAAATAATTAAACAAATTTTATAATTTAATTATAATTGTAATTTCCTAGTTGTTATTGTGACATGTTTTTTTATAGAATAAAGAATTTTAGTCGTGAAATTCCGCCTTTCACGCTGCATCCCGCATAAAGCAGGATAAGCAGATGGAATCTAGTGCTACGTCACTCCATTTCCCACGCACCGCCCAATTTTCAGGACCTTGCAGATTGTTTAGCGGATCTAAACACCAAGCTTTTGTCTTGTTGCACCAGAGCATGGAAAATGAAAACAATGCTTTACCTCGATTAGAATCGAATCCACAGCCGTCGAGTTAACATTTACATGGCCTTAAAAATGGAATACATTAATTTCGTTTTTACTAAAAGCAAATTAAACAAAATTAAATATCAAATAAACAAGTTTAAATGTATAACAAACAAAAGAAAAAAAACCTCTCGACCTACTAAACGTACTTACTTACCTACGTATGAAATATTAACCGCGCGTGCAATTTTGTGCAACTCCTCCATAATGAACGCTATTTTCGTAACTTATTTGCTTTGTGGTGCAAAATGAAGTAAATAACCTGTTTAATTATTTAATTTACACGATTTATTATAATAAATGTACACAAATATAAAAAAAAATGTTTTGTATATCATGCGTAGAGTTTTGCCACTCAACACGAGACACTGCGTCTCGATAACAGGAAGGTATGTCTTAGCACTGTTTCTGCCTATCGTGTTATATGCGAGATACAGGGTGAAGCTACCAGAGCAGAAATGAAAATAAGTCATTCCTCGTCGCGCTTACTGGCAAATATAAAGTAAATTAAATAATGTTTATTGAATATTATAAATAAAGCAAAGTTTTGAACTCAAAGTTTTCAGTAATTTATAATTAGAAATAAAACTTTTGTAATGATGATGATCACCTTTTATCCCAATTAATGTGAAGGGAGACTGTCAAGACTGAAGAAACTCTATACTTTCCGTTTCACTTCCAGATATTGCATTATAGCGTGATAAGTGGCGGAATCATTCCCCAGGGCGAAAATCGAACCTACAACCATTGTATTACATTCAGATACTGTCCCCCTGACACAATATATCCCTCATTTAAATGTTTTAAATCAAAGTAGTAGTAAGTTTTTACTTAGCTTAACGTTGTATCTCTCATATAGCAGAGTAGAAAGACATAACGTAGTATTCGATCCATTCTCCACTTTCCACCCACCTCCGAAACAATGCGTGTTGAATGGCGTAACTTAACGCCGTACATTATTTTATTAAAGCGATTTTCTTAACAAAATATTTATACAAAAAATAAAAACTCGCTAACGCTTATCACTTACGCGTATATTATCACGCAATTCATAAACATGCATTTTAAAGTCCACTATCGTCATATTACGCTAGTTTAAGTGTTTCATAATTATAGTATACATGATTAATATATTTTTGCTCAAGTCGAATAAACATATTAAAAAAAAATAAAAAATATAATATATTTAAAATCTTACAAAGCGTACACTAGTATCTATGGCTTAAGATTTTTTTTGTTATTATTTATTTATTATAATTTATATATACCTTCTTCTTTTTCTCAGCCGAATTCTGAAGGCCTTTGTCTGTTCAGTGGCTTAACTCAACGCCGCGCTTTGCTTCGACACGAGACCGAAGAATTGAAAATATTAAATTTCGTCTTTACAACGGTCGTCTTTACAGTCACACGCCTGTCCCGTGCACCACGACTGGCCTCACAGATACATTTTTGTGATTTCTAATAACCATAACTCATGTATATATTATAATTTAACCCATTTTCATCTAGCATCTAGCAAGATCGTGTAAGAATAATTATTAAATAATTATTATTTATAAGCACCAAAACATATTATTGTTTCCTTAATGTGGGATAACACTTGAAATATGTTAAAATTGGAGCAGAACCTTGAGTTAATACTAAATACATTCCGTTCTTCAAAGCTTTTTCTTTATAAAAAAAACACTATTTAAGGCCATCGTCTGCAAGCACGCTAGCCACATAACAATGTAAAGATAAAGTGCAGCGTTGAGTTCCGTCATTCACGCAATATCTCGATAATTAAAATATATATATANTACTCCATAACAGTAGCTACTTAATAAATTGAAGTGTGTCAAGTAACATACTCCACCGGAAGACCGTGAATTGTCGAAAGCTGTGTAACTGCATTCTTATGGTTGGGATGAGCTATAGTGATGGCTGTAGTATTATATTATCGATATATAATCTATAAACATAAAAGAAGTTCCCACTGACTGATTGGACAGATGTTTATTTTCATAATGTGAACACCCACTAAGAATGGATTGTGAAAGATTTTAACCCTGAAGGGGTGAATTAGGGGTTAAATGTTTAAATTTTTATAAAATTTTAAATTCAGAGTCTTAAAAATATTTCACTGAACATGTGTTTCATAGTTTATTGGAATTCATCCTCTAAACTGAAAATATTTTCATAAATATATTTAATAAATATTCGTACAGTTCAAGCGAGCGAAGCCGCGTGGGTCCGTTAGTTATTAGTAGGCAGAAGTACCAGTGGTAAAATAGGTCATCATTTTCCGTCTGCTTTTAAAATATAATGATGTCATAACCCATCGTGACGCAACGTCTCCCTATATCGTGATATAAAAATCAAAGGAATAGAATAATATTATTAAGATTAGACGCGCAGGTCTCATTCAATAAACAATATCTTTAAAAAATATATTTTCACGCCATTTCCTACATAGCAGGGCAGGCAGAAGAAAAAATCATATCTTGAAAATATTATGAACATTTCTTGTATAATGTTTGAAATAATTATTATTCGCATACTTATGTTTCTAGATTTCTTTGATTGTTTCAGTACCGACATTTTCATGTACACATTTCCCCAAGTGGAAACTGAATCCATTATCCCTTGTAGTCTGTCAATATTCGACAGAGATCAATTCAAAAAAAATGATTTTCAAGACGATAAATTTATACCTATATATTTTTGTATGCCTTAACATCACTATTTCTATCTTATGTCATCTTTCAAGATGACATTGACAGTTTCCGAGTTTTTTTTTCATAATTAAGTACCTTTTAAGGCTTGGTTTCCCTTTTTTAGAGTCAAGGTAATTTTGTAACCTAAATTACTTAAAACTATAATTTAATATATATATTATTTTTTTAGCTTCACGCTGTATTCTCATCATCATATCCCTCCAAATACTCGTAGCAGGGTAAACCCGACACGGCGCTTTTTCTTGTTAGTAAAGCAAAAAAAACATTCCCCTGAGTGTGAATCGAACCCACAACCGTCACGTACCGTTGGAACCTAGGTCAAGACACTTCGATCTCCGCATTCAGTATGAATTCGAGACATTTTATGTTGAGTGGATTAAGTAGTTTCTGTATATTTATACTTTATTAGTACTCTATGTATATTTATCAACTTAATCTAAAAAACCTTGAAATTATTACTCTTGAATTGTTAATTTTTTATATAAATGTGACAAGTTCATTTTTGGTCACCTTTATAATTTTGTTCTTTGTGTTTATAACACAAAAATTACCAAATTAATGTTCTTAATTTCAATTTATTCAAAGGACATAGTGTGTTAAGTTGCGGAACCGAACACCGCGCTTTATTGAACCAAAGTAAAAAAACCAAAATTTTCTTACTTACGTAGATTTCTCGGTTGGGACTCAACCATTTACTTCTTTAACAATAGATTTTTTTAGCTTAATACTTTGTTCTGCATACCTATTAAAGGTAAGACAGAGGGAAACTAGTTTTAAGACACTGTTCCTCACGCACCGTCCAATTTTAGAAACATTTGATGAGGAATAGCGTAACTCAACGCCGCACTTCTTCTTACTACCAGAGCAGGCAGGTGCATATAACACATTCCAGCGATTGGGAAACGAATAATATATTCTAGCGAGTGGGAATCGTATGGCTTCGAGTGCCGAACGGTTAACAAGAGGTATGGATTCGATTTCCACTAGGTTAAACTTTTTTGTTTTTAAATATTTAGTATTACGTACCATACTTAATTTAATTAAAGTTGAAGATTATTATCTAAGTGAATACGAAAGGACGAAGCCCGTCGTGGCGCAGTGGGACAGCTTGTAACTGTAAATGCGACGGTTGTGGGCTCGATCCCATTCTGGAAATTTGTGAATTATTTAATATTATCATTTCCTTGCGGCGCTCAGTTCCGCCACTAACAACGCAGTGTTTTAACACTAAGTTTTCTCTTTCCTTTCCTCTTGCCTTTCCTCCGCGTGTTGCTATACGCGGGATATCGGCGTGAAGCTACAAAAAAAATAATGAAAATTAAATTCTGTTACATAAATTTTACTTTTTTAGAATAGTTATGTCATGCACACATAAGAGCTAAAATATGTCAATATTATTGTACTTATTTATTACACGGAAGATTTTCCTTTCGACTCGCTAATTAATATAAACATGTTAATGTAATAAATGACTGAAACTTGTTGAGAAATATATATTATATCTATATTTGTTTGTACGTACAACAAAATATTAGATCATTAGATAAAGCACGGCGTTGAATTCCGTCTCTCGACCGCATACTGGATATTAGGCGGAAAATGGGAAACAGTGTGTGTCTTAAATTTCCTTACTCTGTAACGATACATAGAGTCCCGCCACTCAACACGCAATTTTCTTCTGAATTCGGTAGAGAGTGGAGAATAGAAGTGTCTTAATGGTAACATGAACTTCTTTTTTACTGTATTGATCGCGGTCATGCATGCGTGGTGAGCGAGGTATCTTAACACTTGATTCTATAATTTTACTTCAAAAGAATTGTATGAGTCAATTTCGAAAAGACATCAATTTTAAGTTCAATCAGAAACCACAATATGGGTCAAGTCTACTGGCTAGATTTAATTACAGGTCAGTCTTGCTTCATATCATTCGTGGGCAGCCGTCAGTAAATGTATACTCCCTTAATTTTAAATGTAATCATAGTCCCAAGTGGAGATTGAACCCATAACCTTTTTATTTACAGTTATACTCATATATCTCTCGATGGTAACGGAATATTTTTTTAAATCACGATGTATTCTGTATAGAGCAGTATAGAGAGAGGACCGAGGCTGTAATCCACTCTCCAGTATCCACTCTCCACTTAATTTTCAGCAGCGAAACTCAACGCCGCGCTTTGTCTTGTTAGCAGAGCGAAGAGATTCCTCCGAATTAACAGTCTGATGATGTAGGTACTACTGTGCATCGACAACCACATTTATTTTAAAAGTATAAAAATAATAATATTTTTATTGGAATTTGAACCTGTTACGATTATATTCCTATCTTTGCTTATCACACAGATACGTCTTTCCGCTCATCTCGATATTGCAAAGGAAATCGGAAATTAAATTGATAATTTTATTGTATTGGAGAGAGGCGTTTTACTGAACCTTGAACTTGGTACCGTTATCAATATCCTGACGTTTATACATAATTGTTCATATATTACAGTAGGTACAGTACGGTCTCGGAGTCGTGGCCGCTCTGACGCTGGCTGTAATTGGAATGCGCAGATTTGATGTTTATTCTTCTTACTTTAGATTTCAAATGCTATATGTACAAATGTGGCTTAGTGTACTTTACTGAGGCGTTTCCACATTTTAGTTAAACATAGCATCGGAGAAGCCGTTGTAACCCTGCCGAGCTCGATGGCTATGGGTTTGATTACCACTCAAGGGAATAAATGAATATTCGCCCCGGTAATATGACAAAGCCCGATGTTGACAACACGTTGTGTCTTTAACATGAGGCGGTGAGTGAGGAACGGATTGTTTTAACAGAAGGTTCGCTCTGGTACCCTGAAATATCCGGGATATTGTGTGAAGATATAAAAATACACACCGAGAATAGTGTCTTTTTGAAATTTAGCCAAGTATGTTTTCATTTCGCGAAATGTTGACTATTTCTGTGGCCCTACTAAAAATTCCATTATCCAATGACTGGTAAAAATATATATATAGAGTTTAAAGATGCTTTTGTGTTATTTTATCACGTCTTTTCCCGCAAAGCAGGGTAGACGGTGGGAAAGAACCCAGTGTTTAAAGTCAGACACTGTGGCACTCCACCACGACGTTGTAATAAACGTACCTAAGAATTGTAAAAAAAGTACTATAATTAAATAATCATTATTATCAATATTAATTATTTCTTAACAACATCGAGTAAAAACAGCATCAATGGATTTTTTCCATTAACTTTGACATTCTACTCTATCATTAGGGTTCCGTACTTTATAAGGAAAAAAGGAACCCTTACAAGATCTCTTTGTTGTCCGTATATCTTTCTGTCTGTCAAGCTTTTATCTCAGGAACGCTTGGATATATCGAGTTGAAATTCAAACCGTATACTTAGATCTACGGCCCCTTTATTTCCTGATAAAAAACATTCTATATTTACATGGAAAAAAGACCGCCGTTTATATCGCAAAAAACGCCTATTTCGACACTAAAAAGAGAATCAAAATTCTATCTGGCAAATTATGAACTTTGGCAGCTAGCATCCATAGGTATACATTTGTCGTAAAATCCTGAAAAACAATAGCCATAAAAATGGAGCAAATTCTTTTTATGTAGAGTTTCTAGTATTAAGATATTCTGTTCTCCGTTTTCCGGCAAATTAGGACACACTGCTTTTTGGATAGTCATCGTGATGAATTAGTCTTAATGCGGCGGTTGTGGGCTTGATTCCTATTACGGTGATTTAAATATGGAAAACTAGTGTTAGGACACTTAGTTAAAATGCTTTCGTTCCCCCCTTAATTACCGAGATGATTATAATTATACTAAGAATAGGAAGCAAGATGAACTACTTTTACTTGAAAATTAAATTTACACTCGGATAATTCTTTAATTAAAAACATTTTGTAATATTTACATAATTTATGAATCATCTTGAGCTCGTTAATGACGCTGTCATGGCACAGTGGGTCACTGCTGATTGAAAACGCGATGGCTGTGTGTTCGATTCCTACTCGAAGGAATGATTTATTTTTCAAAACTAAATTGTGACTATATTTTAATTTTCTATATTAATCGAGGAAATAAGAATATTATCATATTCCACTTATTCCCTAGCTATGGTAACATGGCCACGCACGGCATTGAGTGACTCTGGGCACAAAAGTGTTTAAAATTTGACTTTTCTTAGCTAAAAGTTGATTTCAAATAAAACAAAATCACCCTTTTCAGAGAACAAAACCTTTTACCCAACAACTTCTCGCCTTTACCCGCATATCATAGATATACAAAATGAATACGTGACATTGAATGTTATAATAGTTGAATGGCGGAATGGAATTAACAGGAATCTGTTAAATTCATTCCTCCGAGGGGGAGGATGAGTATCAAATCCATAACAGCATACGCTATCTCACTGACACACATTGGCCCGTTTTTTTTTTAGTTTCACGCTGTATCCCGCACATAGCACGGTAGTCATAGGGATCAAGGGAACCTAACGTTAAACCTCATTAAGTCTGTTCCTCATTAAGTCACTTTCGCCGAATTCGTTGTTGAGTGGCGGAACTCAGCGCCACGTTTTGTTCCATTGTCAGACCGAGGAAATGAAAATATTAAACATTTCATTACCCCGAATGGGAATCGAACCCACAACTGTCGTTTTGACAGTCGCATGCGCAGTTTTCCTAGTACTATATGCTTATAGCATGATGTCATTGCTATGCAGACTGGCACAATGAAGGAAAATGTGTTTTTTTATATATTATTAAAATTTGCTTAGAGCATAGGGTATTCTACATACGGTATTCTGAGTGAAGCTAAACAATACGTCTTAAAATTATCTTCCTACTCCATACTTATTATTATTATATAATATTGGATATAATGGAAGCTGGATGTTGTTTGTTCAATTTGCACGCAAAAACTACAGAACGGATTTAGATTTTACAGTAATATAGCTTAAACATCGAGTAATACGTAGGCTTCGTTTTACTATTTATGTCAAGTGAAATCAAAATCAGCTTCACGCTACCCGCTACCGGCCCTCTGCCTACTCTGCAGTAGGCAGAGGGAACCTAGTGTTAAGACACTCCGATCTCCACGTTCCGAATTCTGGAAGTATTGTGAGAGGCGGAACTCAACTCTGCGCTTTTTCATCGACGCCAGAGCAAAGAAATATAAATGTAAATAAATATTTCATTTCCTCGAATGGGGATGGAACCCACAACCAGTCGATTTACAGGCACACTTTGTGCCTCTGCGCCACAACTAGCTTCATCACTATTTATGTATTTTTTTATAATATGGTTATTATATAATATAACAAAAGATGAGCGGGCGAAGCCGCATTTGGGTCGCTAGTTAGGTATATGTAATTTTATACTAATTTTCAATATCGAACCGACTATAACCGTCACTATAACTAAATCACTCATTACCATAATATTATATACGACATATGTTGTTGGAATTTCGTCATATTATCAAAAAGTATGTTAATTACATTCTTTATTTATGTTTACACATTAATGTATTATACAATATTAGTATTTTATTAGTTTGACGTGCAATGGATCAGCACTAATGCCAATGGTTGTGGGTTCGATTCCCACTCTGGCGAATGGCTGAAAATATTTTTATTTTCATTTCCTCCGGCTGAGTTCCAATTGTCTGTCACTCATACACTGACCCGAATTCAAGGGATGTAATGAATGTGAAGAACGGAGAATTTTGACACTATTACTATTCGCTTATCCCACTGCATGCGGGAAACCCATTCTAAAAAAATATCAAAACAAATTATTTCTACATACACTACGTTTTTTTAGCTTCACGCTGTATCTCGCTCATACCAAGGTAGGCAGAGGGAACGTGGGAATCTAATGTTAAGAAACTCCGTTTCCCCTACTTTCTACCAAATTTTTGAGGCAGTACGTGTGAACGTAATGCCGCGTTTTATAAATATTTCATTAATATTTCATTCTCCGAGAGAGAATCGAATCCACGACCGTCTCCTTACAGTCACATGCTTATGCCCATGCGTCACAATGGCCTAGAGATGGATATATATTTATTATGAAAAATGGCTTCATCCTTTCTCTCATAACTGGGTAGGCAGAGAAAAGCTCTGTACCCCACGACCTGTCCAATTTTCAAAATATTGCTTGTTGAATGGCGGAACTTAACACCAAGCTTAGCCTACCAGACCAGACCGGAACCTCAAACAAAAATGTAAACAAAAATGAGCTGCACCCACATTTGATCTGTCATAAGACTGGATGATTTATTATTCTAAGGCCGTTTTACCACACGCACTGTGCAATAGGCAGATGTTGAAATACGTTTGAAATTAATAAATCTTTTTAATGTAAAAAAAATAATAAGCCAGCCGTGGCGCGGGCCACAAGCGTGTGATTGTAAACGCGATGGTTGTGAGTTCGATTCCCTCTCAAAGAAATGAAACATTTAATATTTTCATTTCTTTGCTCTGGTAGCGAGGGAAAGGGCAGCGTTGAGTCAATTGGAGGAGACCGCAACTCAACACGCAATGCCTCCAGAAGTCGGCGGAAAGCCGGAAATGGAAGTGTCTTATTTTAAACGGAGTGTCTTAACACTACGTTCCCAGGTTGCCTCTGCCTACCCTGTTATGTACAGAATACAGCGTGCAGTTAAAAAAATATTATTAGTGCAGATACAACACTTTACTACGGAGAAGCAATTTGAAGTTAACACTTTCATATTTTTGTACATATTCAATTACTACTTTCAAAGAAAAAATAATTGGATTGTTTTCGGTTTCAGTTTCTAACCACATTGTTATGTAGCCATTAACATTACTGAACAGTTAAATTAACATTTTACAGTATTTTACTAACTGTTATAAAATAAAAATAAATAAAAATATCGATAGGCCAGTCGCAGCGGCTCGAAGTGTGACTTTATAACCGACTGGTTGTGGGTTCGATCCCCACTCGAGGAGATGAAATATTTACTTAAATTTATATTTCCATTTCTTCGCTCTGGTGTTGAGGTTAAGCGCGGCGTTGAGTTCTGCCACTGAACACGCAATGCCTCCAGAATTCGGCAGAAAGTGGGGAACGGAGTGTCTTAACACTAGGTTCCCTCTGTCTACCCTGCTGTGTGTGGGATATAGCGTGAAACTGATTTAATTTTTAATTTAATTTTAAAAATATCGATAGTATCTTTTGTTCCAATAATAATAAACACATATTTTTTCCTTGTATAATATTTATAAAAACAACACCTAAAAATATATTGTAAATTAAACTAGTGTTTCGTTAACAGCTCCACTCGCTTAGACTAAATTGATACTGATAGATACTATAAACCAGGACGAGTGTTTGTTTGGTTAAACGCGCTAATCTCATGAATGATTTTAATGATTTTAATGTTAGATAGCCCAATTATCCAGGACTAACTACCCTAGAATGTGTCTGTATATTAAACACAATTTTTAATTATGTCCATTGAACCATGCAAGCGAAGCCGTAGAAGCTTTGCATATATTATGTATTATACATATAGACCTTCTCCTTAAAGAACTCTATCTATTAATGAAAACCGCATTAAAATCAGTTGCGTAGCTTAAAAGATTGAAACGTCACCGATGGGAAGCGACTTCGTATAAATAATATGTATATTAACAATTATAATGTAAGCCTACGACAGCGTNAGCGTGAAGCTGATTTAATTTTTAATTTAATTTTAAAAATATCGATAGTATCTTTTGTTCCATTAATAATAAACACATATTTTTGTCCTTGTATAATATTTATAAAAACAACACCTAAAAATATTTTGTAAATTAAACTAGTGTTTCGTTAACAGCTCCACTCGCTTAGACTAAATTGATACTGATACTATAAAACAGGACGAGTGTTTGTTTGGTTAAACGCGCTAATCTCATGAATGATTTTAATGATTTTAATGTTAGATAGCCCATTTATCCAGGACTAACTATCCTAGAATGTGTCTGTATATTAAACACAATTTTTAATTATGTCCATTGAACCATGCAAGCGAAGCCGTAGAAGCTTTGCATATATTACGTATTATACATATAGACCTTCTCCTTAAAGAACTCTATCTATTAATGAAAACCGCATTAAAATCAGTTGCGTAGCTTAAAAGATTGAAACGTCACCGATGGGAAGCGACTTCGTATAAATAATATGTATATTAACAATTATAATGTAAGCCTACGACAGCGTGAGATTGTTTCTCTTTTAAATACAACTGTATACAGTAAGATTACCAAAAGAAACTCTACTTATTATTCTGAATAAGAATTACTGAAATTACTGCCTTTATATCACTATTATGAATGGTAGTGTCCATAACGTCGTGTAACTGGTTGAGTCAGCGGCTGTAATATAAAGACTATATTTTATTTTGTATTTTTGCAAATCTTTATAAATGGTTAGTTTCCGCGTGGCGTTGAGTTCCGCCGCGTAATACGCAATTAACACTATAGGCTCGTTTTCATAACTTGCGGTGCTATATGCAGGATAAAATGAAGATAAAACCTATCCGCGCTCTCTGACCACTCAACCATACACTCAATAGCTAAGTTGAAATTCTTCTAGGCGCGCATACAATTTATTATAAAACATTTTTTTGAACAAGTATAATTTTTTTTATGCAGCAGATGCAAATTTAAATCCCTCTACATTCAAATAAAAAAAAAATAGAGTTATATTTAAATCACGCTATGTTCAAATTTCTAAGCGTAGATGTGACGTTTTTACAAGTTTCCTCTATATAGTTTTCTCTATTATATGGGTTCATTGATTATAATAATAATTGATTGATATAATAATCGTGTCATTTGATAGATGAATTCGATGTACCACATGTGGCCACGGACCATGGACTTCTGCAAAGTGTTCGAAACTTCGGTTAATTAATATACGAAATTAATCCGCTTTGTAATTCCATAAAAAAGTGTAAGGTCTGAAAAATAGTGTAATTACAAATATATATTTTTTTATTACATACAATAGGTAAAAAAAGTATTTGCACATAAAAATTTTTTTAGAAATTACACATAAAAAAAAACAAAATGATTTCAGTTAATTATTGTATTTAATAGCTTTATTAAATAGTATATGAATATATATATATATATATATATATATATATATATATATATGTATGTATGTATGTATGTATGTATTTAGAATCAGTATAAGACAGTTTGTTCACAGACAACGTTACCCGAACCCGAAAGCAATGTCATTTACTAAGCTTTGAGCGCTTGTAATTTTTTATTTATTTTGTACCCATTTTCCAATTTGCCGCTTATCTCTCGTACTGAGTTTCTTCCGACGACCAGACCTTGCTTTATTTTCAAAACTACCCGTTTCTTCTCGCTTTTTTATAATTAACCGCACTGTTGAATAAATTAACTTTAAATGTACTCCCATTTGACGATAACTTCGACCTTTATTACGAAATGAAATAATTTCTTCACGCGTCGATAGTATCAAATACTTTTTTGCCCACGGTTGATAAAGAAATCTATCAATTAGTTTACCAACACATAAAAGCCTTCGATCAACAGAAAAAAATGTCGGAAAACTGTGGCGAGAATAACAAAAGCCAAAAATGTGACAACATGATGGCCACGACTGCTCAGTCCGAAGAGCGTAATGACTGAGAAGAAAAGCCCTTTAAGCCAAATATATATTATCAAAAAAATTTTACAATTTCGAAAATGTATCTATATTCTGTACTATATAAAACAAAAATCGATTTTCTATTTGTTTTACACTTTAAAAAGGTATAATGTACAAATACACAACGAAAAAAAAACGGATTTAACAGGCTTACGCTCTTTTTTTTTGTGACGCTGGGAAATGCTTTTACGCAGACCATCCGCACGCAAGTCTAAATATCCTACGCACTATGGTACTGTGGGACTCATCGGAGGTAATATGATACTACCCACTAAAACCCAGCGGGAACCTCGCCACTTACGTGGAGACGCCGCAGAATCACTCGCGTATGCCACTGCGACGCCTCGGTGGCAGGCCCACCTATTGCGAGCCACCATCACCTTTGGGATGCCTTAGGGTCCCCTTGAGCGAACGCAGGCTCGTTCCGACATCGGAGGCCAGGTAGTAGGAGGAGACAGTACCTGCATCTCCAACTACCCGTACCCTAGAGATCCTAGGAGAAACCCTGTGAATTAAATCATCGAGGTTGCGGGTGCTTCAAGGTTTACGCTCTAAGCTGACGATATTATACAATTTAACAGCACTAAGAAACACAAAATGTAATAAATCGAGTTAATTACGCTTAATTCACCTCCTTTGTGTCGTCAGATCGTGAAAATCAATTATCTCTGGAAAATATATATACAAAGGTTAAAATAATTATATAGTAGTTTATTATATTAAACGCTAATCACCGTCGAGAATGACATTTAGCTTCTTCTTTTTTGCAGCTTCACGCTGTATCTCGAATAGGGTAAATAAAAATAAATAGTAGGGTAGGCAGGCCATTAAAGTAAAACGTACTTTGATTTTGTTATACAAAAATAATTTATAAAAGACTTTATAATTTTGAAGTCGGTGCCAAGTAAAACAAACAGGCTTAGTAATTCAATATTGTAGTAAGGCTGTTGTAGCATTAGCTT
The DNA here is from genome assembly GCA_013403705.1 of Heliconius hermathena. Taxonomy (NCBI): domain Eukaryota; kingdom Metazoa; phylum Arthropoda; class Insecta; order Lepidoptera; family Nymphalidae; genus Heliconius; species Heliconius hermathena. The sequence continues at coordinate 393,400 of JAAIXJ010000186.1, forward strand.
GACACCGACTTCAAAATTATAAAGTTTTTTTTTTAATTATTTTTGTTTAACAAAATTAAAGTACGTTTTACTTTATGTAAAATTATTTTTTATTTTATAGTTCGTTGTTTGAAGTCGGTTTTTTTTTATTAAAATTAATCTATTTCACGATTTGAAGTGATGAATAGACCTTAAAAGGATGCTTCTCAAGTTAGTGGTGGTCCTATGTAAAACTTCAAACGTAATTAGGCATTATTGTGCATACTAACATTTTGGCATATTGACAAGAACATACCCACATATAAAATATTCATAAATATAATTGGGAACCTCTCCCTTTTTTGAAGTTGGTTGAAAAGATACAATGATAGATTTTTTCAATTGAAAACAAAAAATAAATAAAACCAAAGGAATGCAAAGGTTAATTGACCTGCATTATGGTACAAAAGTTGATTTATTTAATTACAAGATACACAACAATACTTCATAATTAATTTTATCTACATACGTAATTTGATTATAGTAATTTACTAAGGATTTTAAGATCTCGACCTTTACCGTCTTTAACTATAAAATATTCCACTATTAGCGTGTTAAAGAAATAAAAAAATAGTCTTATCCTGCATATAACAAATCAAGGCGAGAAAATCTAGTGTTAAAACATTCTGTTCTTCATGCGCCACTCATTTTTCGGGACAATGTGTGCTTAGTAGCGGAACTCAACGCCGCGCTTTGTATTGTTACCAGAAGTAGGAATCGAACCCACATCCGTTGAGTTTACAATCAGACACTGTGAAATAAATAAACACCTGTATGGGTCCTGTATAAATGAACTACAAATATTAATTTGTAATTATTTTTTTCTATGAAAGACCTATAAAGTTAAACTTTTCGGATTTTTTCCTTTATTTGTATTGTAAGTTACTTCTTCGTGCCAATTTTCATAACTACATGCATAGCTTTTGATTACGCAACGAATTTCATACAATATGCAGCAAAATCGATACGTAAATACTTATATGTTTTGATTGCGTTGCCTCAGGATATGCCTTAGATCTGAATATTTGATATTCATTTTAGCTTGATCCACGCGATTTCAAAAATGTAAATCATTGTGTATAAATGGTTTTGACAGACGGACAGATCGACAACAAAGTGATCCTATAAGGGTTCCGTTTTTACATTATGACGTACAGCACCATAGTAATCATTACAAAAAATATATTTGTAGTTCATTTCATATAAAATGAGTGAATATGCTCGCAACCTAAGATTATGATTTTTTAAGTTGAAGTCTTGGGCTTTTTCCAATATTATTTATTTATTTAAGAAGAAATTGACGTGACAAACGACAGTTAACACCGTGACTAATTATGAAGTCACGGTCAGTTCCTTCGAAGCCTTTGGATAAGTCGTAAACCATTCTGAACGGTTGCACACAGATTTTCCAATGCGTCATAAGGATATACCATGAAATTTATATTTCATAATTGAATGTAAATATTATTTCAAGTAATTTTCTGCTTGAGACAGTCGTGACGCAACGGCACAGCATAGGGTTGTAAACGCGGTTATTTTGGGTTCAATTTCCACGTCCGTCTAAATTCAAATTCAAATAATTTTATTCAAAATAAGAAGTTACATGCTTCATTTTTTGAACGTCAAATAATTTACCACCAGTTCACTAAAGTTAGTGCTTCAGACCTGAGAAGAACCGGCGCAAGAAACGAGGCGGGACCTATTTTTTTAAATCTATTTTAAACAAATACATATTTAATTATCTGTGACAATGATACCTTTGAAACAGACTGGAGCGAGCATTTCATTCCCGATTTCCGTCTTCATCTTATCACTAGGTTCCTTGTGTATACTAAATAAAAAATAACAAAAAGAGAAATAATAAAAAAATACAAATGAAAAAAATGCTATAATATTAATATAGAAAAGTGGTACAAATGTTTTGCTATACATTTCCATCTAATATATAGTTTGTCTATTGTTAAAAGTTAAAGTTTGTGATTTTTTCTAGAATATCTTCTATTTTATACATTTTATAGGATAGTGTCCCTGATTGTCAGCGCGGTGGTTATGGATTCATTTCCCATTCTTTGGAATGATAATATTAAAATTATTTTTACATCCGCGCGCTGGTAACATGTGTGGCGTTGAGTTCCGCCACTCAACACGCTAGGCGTACGCTAAGTTCTCTTTGCGGGATATAGCGGGAAATTAAAAAAAAAATCTCACTATTAGCACTACAATTACAATAATCTGCAAATTGTAGTTACCTCTTGTTTTATGTAACGTTTCAGTTATTTCTTTTATGCTATCTGACGCCATTCGTTGCCATTTAGTGCAACTATTTAATTTAAAAAAAATCTAGCATCATTGTCTGGTAGAGGTATTACCCTTATACGGTGACGTGAAGCGGGGCGTTAAGTTCCGCAATTAAGCACGCAATGTATTTAAGTGGATTGAGGTGTTGTAGAACAAAATGACTGATTCATATTAAGTTTACCTTTTTTTTGCTTCACGCTATATCCTGCACGTAGTAGAGGTAACCTGAAAATCCAGAGACAGTAAAAACACTCCGTTCTCATCAAGACTCTTCTGTTTTTCCACTTTCCGCCGAATTCTGAAAGCGTTTCGTGTTGAGTGGCGGAACTCAACGCGAAGAAATGATGAATATCATTTATTTCTTTCCCCCGAATGGGAATCGAACACGCAACCGTCGCGCGACCCGAATTAATCACTAATATTTAGTTTTGTACATTTTCGGAAACCCGACGTTTCGATTGCAGTAGTCCGTGGTCACACGTGGTGGAAGTCTGAGGTGGCATTCGTCTGTCAGTTGACATAATTATTATCAATACAAAAACATAGTTCCGTTTACATGTCAAACTAATAACTTATTTTTTGGAGTCGACTAAACATAAAATATACTATTAGCTTTTTTTATGAACATATCAAAAGTAGTAAAATCATCAAACAAATAAATTTTTGAGGCCTGAATTTGAACGAGATGGTCGTGGGTTTGATTTCCTCTTGGGAAACAGAATTATTTTCAAAATTGGGCAGAGTGTGAGGAACAGAGTTTCTTAGTACTAGGTAAGTTTGGCCGACCTTGACCTTGTATGCGGGATACAAGAGGAAGCTGGAAAAATTATAAAAAATACATATTTCTCAATATTCCTCTTATGTCTTATTAAATATGTACATTAGAGTTATGTGCATCAAATATATATATATANATATATATATATATATGGATATTAAAAGACTATGTGTCTGTCTGTTGCAGGTCGCCTCGCAGTGATAACTTTCAGCATATGCACAGTGGTGTTGGGCGTCATACTGTCCTTCGTGCCGTGGCTCGATTATATTATATTTAGGGTAAATATAATGTATGTTTTTTTATTTTTTTTAGATCGAACCTGGGAATCTAGGAACCTAGTGTTAGGACACTCCGTCCGAATTAACATACTTCCATTGACCACATTCGTGGCGTGGCAGAACTCAACGCCGCGCTTTGGTTGTTACCAGAGCATTGAAATGAAAATATTAAATAACTACTGAACAGATTTCAATGAAACTTTATAGTAATATAGTTTATACATCAGAATAACACATAGGCTACAATTTATGTAAACATTTTATATAAATAGGCTATAACAGTCGAGTAGTTTAGGTCGCGAGTACCCTATACTATTTTTTTTTTTCATTTTTCAGGAACTTAGATTATGGAATGGCTCACTGAGCTACAGCTACTGGCATCGTCCCGGCGTTATAAGATTGACAAAAGTGTACATTTTCAATATGACCAACCCGCAGGGGTTTTTGGAAAATGGGGAAAAACCTAAATTGGTTGAAGTCGGGCCCTTCGTGTATAGGTAAATATTTTTTTTTATTTCTTATTCCTTCTGAATATAGCAGGACAGACAGAGAATCTAGTATTAAGACACTCCATTTCATCGCTTGATTTGTCAATTTTTAGAGCCACTGTTTGGAATAATGGAACCTAACGAAATTTATCTTATTACCAGAACGAGGAAATGAAAATAATTTATTTCCTCGAGTGGGAATCGAACCCACAACTGTCGCGCTTACATACACACGATATGGTGTTGCGCCACGACGGCCACACGTCTTCTTTTAAATATTATTAATTCTTCGAAGGTCAATATTTTTTTTTAAATATCACTAATAAAGATGATTTAAGACTCGTATATTGAATAATTGATTGAATTATTGACATCTATATCAATACCGGAAGTAGTAGATTCCATTCCGGTTCAGGACTTAAATTAATTAACACGTTAATAACTTAGTTTGATATAAGAATTTAAATTTATCTATTTATTTTTAAAGGCCGTCCTGGTGCAGTGGCACGAGGTGTGACTGCAAAATCGACTGGTTGTGGGTTCGATCCCCACTCGAGGAGATGAAATATTTACTTAAATTTATATTTCCATTTCTTCGCTCTGGTGTCGAGGTTAAGCGCGGCGTTGAGTTCTGCCACTCAACACGCAATGCCTCCAGAATTCGGCAGAAAGTGGGGAACGGAGTGTCTTAACACTAGGTTCCCTCTGCCTACCCTGCTGTGTGCGGGATACAGCGTGAAGCTGATTTATTTTTTTATTTTATTTTCATTTCCTCACTCTGGTAACAAGGTAAAGCGTGGCGTCGAGTTCCACCACTCGATACAATGCCTATTCCTGGGGAAAGTGAGGAACGGAGTGTCTTAACACTAGGTTCCCTCTGCCTACCTTGTAAAGACCAGATGAAAATAATATTTTTGTGACTGTGAAGATGAAAATTTTTTTTTACACGACCACTTTTTGGCAGGCATGAAATCTTATTTTATAACATTATATGACAAAACTAAATAAGTTTTTTTGAACTTATTCGTTAAAAAGTCTTGAAAGGAAATCGTATGCAAATATACCGGTACATTATTACCGATACATACCATTTTCATTGGTTGTTCTAACACGCACGCGGGGTACGAGAGATTCCCTTTCACGCAACAACCAATGAATGTCATCATTCAACATCACTGATTGTTGGGCCTCTTGCGGGGATTACCCGTATACTGTATATAAATAGACCAATTTCAGACGTCATAGCATTCGGAACTCCCCGAATGCTATGACGACTGCAGGCGCCTGTAGGGTTCCATACACCAATCTATAAAAACAGCAAAAAAACTTATCTGTTATATGAGAGCCTTCAGTTTTTTAGGTTTTGTTGTTAAAACCGCAACAGAAATATATCATTTAATACGGTTCATGAGATACATCCTGGTGACAGACGGACTGACACAAAGTGAAGTCTTACTAATAAATAAAAAAGATTGATGTAAACATTCAAACAAAGCGTCGCAATATCGTTTTATGCAAATATAGAATACATTTAATTTAAAGCCATTATTATTTAATAATAATATTAACATAAAAGTTACGTAAAATCAAGGCGATGCGATATGTGAAACGTAATAACTATTAACGTGTGATTATAAAATATATACAGTACGGTCGACGAGTCGTGGCCATATTGAAGTTAAGTTTTCTGAATATTTGCGGATTATACACTCAGGAAGTTTTTTTTTCTTCTTCACGTTGATCCGGCACATAGCAGGGTAGGCAGAGGAAACTGGGAACCTAGCATTCCTCTGCCTGCCCTGCCGTGTGCGGGATACAGCGTTAAGCTAAAAAACCTTATTTAAATGCTACTTTGTCGATTATATCTAGTCAAGAAGAGAAAGTCTGCGATATTGAATCCACTACCATCATTTTTAATATATCTATTATCTTCCCACAGAGCTATAACGTTGGATATAAAAGACACTAATTTTGTCGTAATCTGTTCGAAAAATCTTAAAATTACTTAATACGTGTATTGTTTCATTGCATTTAATGATGTAATTGTAGAACGGTCGTTTTCATAAACTAATCTTTTAAAACAAGTTTGGTTCCGCTATTGAATTTTCTAACAAAATAAGAGACTCCCCCGAAAAAAATGGTTTTTTTTTAAAGAAAATCCATATTATTAGTCAGTCCATTAAAATCCAGCAAAGAGCAGGGTTATAATAGCGAACCTAGTGTTAAGGCACTCGGTTCCCTATGCACCGTCTAATTTTCAAGAAAATGGAAATAATCCATTCCTCAAAGTGGGAATTGAACGTACAACCCTCACGTTTACACTAACACGCCGCGGTGGCCTCTATTATTATTACGTAACTTAATTTATAAAAATTATTCTAATTTCCTGGCTTTGGTAAGACAGAACGCGGCGTTGAGTTCCATTCAACACACAATGATTCGATTTCCGGCAGAAATAGAGTGTCTGGACATTAAGGTTCTCTATGACTAGCCTGTTATTGTTTTAATGTTTTTTTAGCTTTACGCTGTAACCCGTACATAACAGGGTAGACGAAGAAAACCTGAGAACCTAGTGTTAAGACGCTTCCGATCCCCACTTTCTGCCGAATTTTCGAGGCATTGCAATTAGAGTGACGGAAGTGAACGCCGCGCTTAGTCTCGTTACTATAACAAGAAAATGAAAATACTCAATAATTCAATCCCCCAAGGGGGAATCGAACCTATACGCTTGTGCCCCTGCGCCGCGACGACTTTATTGAGTTGTAGTTAAAAGTATATGTAATATTTTTTTGAGTACACGCTGCATCCCACATATAGCAGGGAAAACAGAGGGAAACTAATGTTAATACACTTCGTACTACCACGCTTTGACTTATTAATATAGCAAAGAAATTAAAATAATCCATTCCTCCACATTTGAATAGAGCCCACAACCATCGCATTTACATCCGGATGCTGTGCCGCTGCGCCATAACGACCTCAATTATAATTATAATTTTACTCTCAAACAAATTATTACACATGTTTATGTTAATTTATATGAAAATATTATTTTTTCTTTAACATACACCTAATGTAAAGCCTTCAACTTAATTTAAAAGTTATAGGGGAGAGGGGGGCACATTCGAACGATTTTTAAACTTTGTGTCATATCTAAAAATTTTACAGTTTTTAACTTCTTTACTATTTCACAATGCTTAGTCCAACTATTGTGCCACAAAATCGTAGCATCATATGTAGAAAAATATATAAGTTAAAGGTGCAATATCAACTTTAGTAGCAGTAGTCAAATATTCAAAGCTGCCCCCCTTCCGGGGTAGCTTTGAACATATATGGGGCAGTTTTGAACTATCATCGAATTCAATGAAATTAAAAGGCTTATCAAACTTTTAAGTAATTTTATTAATAAACTTAACATTAGAAACGATGGAGATCAAATATCAGTACCATGTTAACTTAAAAAAATAATATACCTAGTTTAATATTGCGATTGTACTAGTACTAGTGTTAAATAACTTTAATATTATTAATAGACTTTAAAAAACGAACAAACAAAAAAGTAGCTTTGGCTTCCTAGAAGTAATTAACATTATGGGATCAATCATAGAATAAATCTAATATTATGAAAATAAAACAAAATATTTTTTAAATAAACAGCTTACTACCCTAATTTGAACTTAGAAAAATTAAATTTAAAGGAAAACATGGATGTAGTACGTGACGTAACCAGCAACTGAAATTGGGGGAAGTAGTCTACGTAAGAAATAAAAATCAGCTTCACGTTTTATCCCGCACACAGCACGGTAGGCAGAGGGAACCTAGTGTTAAGACACTCCGTTCCCCACTTTCTGCCGAATTCTGGAGGCATTGCGTGTTGAGTGGCAGAACTCAACGCCGCGCTTAGCCTCGACACCAGAGCGAAGAAATGGAAATATACATTTAAGTTAATATTTCATCTCCTCGAGTGGGGATCGAACGCACAACCAGTTGGTTTTACAGTCACACTTCGTGCCGCTGCGCCATGACTTGCCTCAAGTCTAGTCTACGTAATACTTTTGAAAAACTAATGTAACACTCTTTCTCAGGAAAGAAAAAAATATACAAGCTACTTTTTTACTATTCATAGATGATGAAACATTTGCTAAAACGAAGTCTCCAGTATTTATTAAGTTGTAGTCTAATTCCATTTCGTAATTTTCATACGCACAGGTATCAGTATCTTCATTCTCTTCACAGTAAATTGTCACTTCGTCTTCTGATTCCAAATGCATTTTTGAGTCAGTTTCTTGTGGAAAAAAGTTCAGCATAGTTTTGTTTTTCTTTTGCGGTATTTTTTTACATATAATAATATTCAAAACTGCCCCCTTTATTTTGTTCAAAGCTGCCTCAGTAATATTTGAAAAATTACAAACGTTTTTTTTTTTTAAGTAAAAGTTTAAAAATTATAGTGATTTCTAGTTTATTGTATGATATATGATACATTCTAACTAAAAGAGGAAAAAATAAAACCATATATATATACCTTGAATTGGATCTCTGCGATCGTTACGCGTTTATTTAAAAATGCATAAAATTTTACTCAAAATCAAACAAGCCTCGTAACTCAACGACTGGCTCTCATATATCAGCGGTGACAAGTGACACGTGTGCAGGTTAGCGCTGCCACTACTCAAAAAAAGTCTACCAAAATTTCTTTTTAAAATAGCTCTGTTAACACATATTTTCAAAGGTGCCCCTGTTCTAAGCTACCCCCCTCTCCCCTATATAAAATATTTTATTGGAAATAAAATATTTGACCTCGCACTTATTAAATTATTTATATTTATAACTAATGGACCAGTAGTAGCCGTCATGGCGCAGGTGCATAAGCGTGGGACTATATACGCGACAGGTTGTAGGTTCGATTCTCACTTAAGGAAATCTGGTAATGAGGCAAGAAGCGGTGTTGAATTACGCAACTCAACACGCAAACCGATCCGGAATTCGTTGAAAACTGGGAAACAGAAAAGTTTAGGAACGAAGTGTCTCCCCTGTGCCTGCCCTGATATGTGCGGGATATGATGTCGTTAAGATCTCAGCTTAAGCTCAGCTCAGCTCAGCTCTCAGCAACAGTTATTGGTTCAATTCCAATGAATTATTTCATTTCTTCGCACTGGTAACAAGGCAAAGCGCGGCGTTGAGATCCGTCACTTAACATCCAATATTTAGAATATTTGACAGAAAGTGGAGACCAGGGGCATAACACTAGGTTACCTCTGCCTATAACAATCCTTTAAAGGTCTCACAGTGGTAAAAGGCGGTCACCCGTGACCAATTCACAGTCCAAGTTTGATTTTAAAATAAACTATTGTTTTATTTTGGACGCTTTAGTTTAGTAGTAGCATTTTTGACATTTGATAATTCATATTGTAATAAATTATTATAATGTCTTCAAGTTACTTTAATAATAATGTATTTGGTGCGATCTTTATACTTTTTGAATTTAAATTAATTGTTTTTTTCAGCTTCACGCTTTATTCCACACCTAGCAGGATAAACAAGGGGAACCTGGCAGCCTAGTAATGAGACACTCCCTTTGTTTGGCGGAACTCAACGCCGCGCTTTGTCTTAACTTAAACTATATTTCAAAAAGGATTTTTGCGTATACCTATTTTTATTAAATTTTTTAGCTTCGCGTTGCATTCCGCATTAGGCAAAGTAGGCATAGGGAACCGAGTGTGAAGACACTTCGTCCCCCATTTTCGAGGCATTGTGTGTTGAGTATGTTAAGTTTTGAGTGTGTTGAGTTTTTACATTTATATTTTAATTTCTTCAGTCTGGTGGACGAGGCAAACCGCGGCGTTGGGTTCCGCCACTCAACACGCAATGCCTCCAGAACTCGAAAGAAAGAACGAAAGAAAGTGAGGATAGGAGAGTCTTAACACTAGGTTCCCTCTGCCTACCTTGCTGTGAGCGGGATATAGCGTGAAGCTGATTTTTTAAATTTCATATTAATATATTTTTAAAACCTGACAACCCCAACACTTTAGAAGGATCAAACCCCAGACCATTACTTTATCGCAGATATTATTCAAGTTTACACTTATTGAACCCATCCCGCCGATACAAAACAAATTTTTCAAAACGGAATATTTTATTCCAAATTTATTCTATATACAAGATCTAAGTGAAAAAACACTATTTATACAAATTTTAACCTATTTACAAAAATTTAAATTACTGAAAATCACTTAGAAAAATTTTGGCTTAACACAATAGAAAATAATTTATTTGAACTACTTACCTTCGTTGGATTTTTGACTTCTTGGTATTGTGTCGTAGGGTCATCCGCGCCGTACCATTCTAAATTTTTTCGAAATTTTTGCTGAAATTTTTGCGCCATTTTGACGCAAAAACGTTTGAAAAATTCTGTTTTTTGGACATCTTACCTGCACCTCCCCTCACATCCCCGCGGGTTATACATTGTTTTAAAGGCCTTTCGAAGCCCGATCCCTAGACACCAGTTTCGCTGAAATCCGTTCAGTAGAATCTGAAAAAAAAGGACCTCCCCCCCACCCTTTACTCACAGGGCAGGTAAAGAAGACTGATTTTGGTGGAAATTATCGACGCCAAAAAATTTTATTATTCGTTTATTGTCTGTGTTTTTAGTGCAGGAAATCCAGAAAAATATATATTTAAATCTAACTTAATAGATATAGACAGTCAGTGGCTTTTTACACCACTGACTATTAGTAGGATAAGACAAAGTATTTTAAATATCGGAAATACTATTTACATTGTTTTTAAAATTATATACTGGTATATAAATAAGTATAGACTTATCCCAAAATCTGCGGGAGTAAAATCTATTACATATATTTTCTTTCTATATATCATATTTATTAAACTTTTTAAATTTTGACACGGTAGGCCGAGAGGGGAAGAGCAGATTTTTACTGAAAAACCTTTTAGTTCCCCTCACCCCTGGTATATTATTTCTTCCTTCTTGATTACTCCTGGCAGATTTTCTTAAATTTTACATTGACGTCTGGGTGGCTCTATACACCACTCAGAATATTGACGAATCCCTCTGACCAAAAATGTTTCGCACACCGGCAAAGGGCAGCGCTCGGATCCTGGACCTCTCGGGAACCCCGGAAGAGGTGGGTTTCCTGGAGGACTCGCCGATCCGAACGCCGGAAGGCCAGCAGCGACCCCCGTTTTCCCCGACCGCTCTATCGCGCCCCCACAAAAATAAGACCTATACCCAAGAGGCCAGGTCTGTCGGGACGGCCGACTGTCTGACAAAGGCCAAGTACCACTTGGGTATATCGCGTAACCTGAAGACATGCATAAAAACTGAGGTTACGAGCGCGATAGAGCGGCTATATCAGCTCGTGAAGGAAGCAGAAGAGGAAAGGAATGAAGTAGGAAACAACAGCAGGAAAGAAAAGGGAGAAGAGGAAAAAACGGAACAGAGAACGGAAATGGAAGAGGTGTTAGTGAGGAAACTGGAAGAACACGCGGGGTTAATCCGAAGAAATGAGGAGAAAATGGATGAGTTGAGACAGGCTATAGAAAAGCAGAAGGAATCGCTCGAGAAGACTACGTACGCGAGTGTGGCGGCTAGCGAAACCAAAAGGGTTAGCCCACAGCCAACCGCACTACACTCAGTCGTAGTCTCCTCGAGAGATGAGATTGATACAGGGGAGGACGTGCTAGAGAAGATAAGGGAGGTCGTGGATGCAAAGGAGGGATGGGTGAAGGTGGAGAGGGTCAGAAAGGCGAAGGACCAGAAAGTGGTTATAGGATGCAGTACGGCGGCCGAGCGTGAAAAAGTGAAGGAAAGGCTGAGACTGGCGAACGACCGGCTGACCTTCGAGGAGGTCAAGAACAAAGACCCGCTTCTGATCCTCAGGGACGTCTTATCGTATAACTCTGACGATGATATCTTGGGCGCCCTGAGGAAGCAGAATCGGGATTTGTTCAATGGCATCCCCGAGGAGGACTTCCGGTCGGAAGTCAGGTCCCGCCGAAAGGCTAGAAACCCGCAGACCAAGCACGTCATCATGAGGGTGTCCCCCAGAGTGTGGAATAGAGCAGTTGAGGCGGGAGCGCTGTACATCGATCTTCAAAAAATCAGAGTGGCCGATTTTTCGCCACTCGTACAGTGCTCTCTATGCCTGTGCTATGGACACGGGAGGCGGTTTTGTAAAGAAACCTCCCCCAGGTGCAGCCACTGTGGGGGACCCCACATGAGGTCTGAGTGCGACTGAGGGCTGGCTCAGCAGCGCACCACCATCGTGCTGTAATTGCACTGACGCGAAGATGGAACGTACTGAATACAACGCGTTCAGTACGGATTGCCCGGTCAGATGCAAATGGGATGCGCTTGCTAGAGCCAGCATTGCCTACTGCTGAGGGCGCCTCGGATGACTCCACCAGCGCCGGATGCACCACGACTCGGGTCGACCTGGAAATAGAGGATAAAATAGAAATTAATAAAACTAAAATCAAAAATAATAAAATTCGGATTTTTGGCATAAAAGTAAATAAAAGAGAACATGTAAAAATAGTAAATAAAAATAATATAATAAACTTACCCTGGATACCACAAAACAGGACTAGAAAACCCAAAATGGAACCAAATGTCGGCATGCAAAATAAACTTTTGTATCCGTCGCTTGCGTCGCAGAAGGTCCTTGCGAAGATGTGCAGTTTACTTTTAAAACTCGAAAACAAAAGCTCGAAACTTAAAATATGCCTTAGGAGTGATGCGTCGAAGACTCCCTCCAGGGCCGGACAAATATATTGTAAAATCCTGCTATAATATTTTCATGGGTATGGAAGGAGTCATCGACGACACTAGTGGCCCGTTATTTAGAGCCTAGCTTTTTCTTAGTTAGTAATATCATTGTCGAAATTCTGTCAGTTATTATCCTCTTAGAAATAATTAAAATTAATAGTTCCAATTGTTGTGTTTCCCTTGAAAAAATTTAGTTTAGTACAGTCGTTGTTGCGAAACCTGTCGAATTTAAGTCTACTTCCCATAGAATACTGTTAAAATGTTTTATTATAATTGTCGAATACCTTTATCTCTTAAAGAAATCCTTAAAACTTAAAATTAAAAATCAAGATACAAAAAGTCTCTGATAATGTCAGAGGGATGAGCCTAAAGCTTCAAAGCTTTATAAAAAAAAAAAAAACCCATCCCGCCAAAGAAGGTAAAAAAACAGAGTAATTAATTGCATTTGTATAAAGCTACTTATCCAAGTTTCTCTTTTTGTAGCTGCACGCTGTATTCCGCCCTAGGATTCTAGGCAGAAGGAATGTGGGGAACAAGTGTTAAGATACTCTGTTCCCATAAAGACACTTTCGTTCTCCAACAAATTGCATCCCTAGCCGGGTAGCCAGAGAGATTGGAACGCCACACGCTACGGTCTCTACATACCTCTCTCGTCTCGTCCACTTCCATCGACCCGCACATACATACATGTCCACCGCGGGGTCCTCATGACTTACGTGACCTTTCTCCAGTATGATATACATGTAGTGTTCTCGAAGATCAACCGATGTCTCCCTCTGCCTCTGATACTAATGATAATATCTATAATAACATAAATTACTTTTATTGTTATTCTAATTAAATTTAATAGTATCTTTTCGTTTATTTGTTAGTCTATCTTTTATATATATAACTAGCGGCCCGCCCACGGCTTCGCTCGCTTAAAATACATGATTATTGATTTAATAAGCAGAACTGATTGACAACTCTCAATTTTTTATTACTTTAATCTGTAATATTCTAATATGATTTTTTTACGACATTATCGTAACTTCTCTAAGAATTTTTGATTGTTTCGAACTAAAAAATACGACCATTGTTGATATTTGATATTCATAAAATATACATAAAGCTAATTATTTATTATATGTATATATTTTTGTAACATTACGTTCTTTTTACCTATGTTATGTTTTTTAAAGCTCTGTTAAATGTGCTGATGTCACTTAATAATTTAATGTACTGCTTCAGAAACAGCCTTAAATGTTAAATTATTGATTTGGGTAAGGATTCATAATATTCTTTGTAAAATAACTGTAATGTTTGCATATTAACTCCTGTACAGTTTTTAAATTAGTTACACATATTATTAGCTAAATGTACAATTGGTAAATATGTAGTTATTACAGAGTACACGTAGAAAGGATGTTTTTAGGCATTTTTATATAGATTTATTTCAAACGAACGAACGAACCAAAAAATCTATGTATTTGCTTGATATCTCTTTGAAGATCAAATCGTTCTTTATCTCTGTGTTGAATTAATTACGATTTAAACTTAACTGTTATGATTTATGAAGGTAATCTCCACTAACAATTCAATTTTGTTTACTTTATTGTATAAAATAATGTATAATAGTGCTTCAAAAATATATTTTTTTATCAACAGTCATATAATCAAGACGATTCGAATGTCCTTCTTTAGCCAGCAATCTTACCAGCGCGATTGCTATATGACATTCGCAGGCAAACTAATGCCTTGAGTTCATTCAAATGACGATAACTTTTTTTTTTAATGAACCGATTTTGATGAACCAAACTTTAGTAGTTAAGTCGAGTTAAAACAAAGCAATTGGTTTTTAAACTTTTAAGTAAATCGGTTCAGTACTTACTAGAGAAAATTGCGGACAAAAATATGTCGACAGACAGACAGACAGACAGACAGACAAGAAATTCAAAAAAATCTTGTTGCTTTCTATTATTCTTTTTAAGTGTCCCTCTATCCATTTCAGTCAAAATTACGAAATGTACAGACAAAATATTTTTACTGTCTTATTATATATAGAGATGTCTTATTATATATAGAGATATAGATGATTTATTATCTTCTATATACATTTTTTTTACATGTTACTTTGCTCCGTAATTTCCGTATAAATTTGATACGTAACGTGTTAGGAGCGGAACCCAACGCCGTGCTTTCTTACCAGAGCTGGGACATAAAAAAAACTTAAATGTAACTCTTACGAGGGCATCCAACCTACAGCCTACGCGAAAGTCAAATACTGCCCCTTTTTTGAGGCGTTTGAGTTTACGTGTTGAGTTGCGCAAATAAACGCTGCGCTTTACCTCGAATGGGAATCAAACCCACAACTTGTCGCCACTTGCGCAACGAATGGCCTCACTGGCTCTCTTCGTTCTCCCCTACACCCACACACAATGGCCCTACATTGGAAATTTCAGCGTTCTACGCCGCATAGTTTTGCCGGTGTGTTGTTCATTAGTAACTCAATAAAGGATTTTTTGGCTTAATATACTTATGTATATAAACAAACAAAACAGTTAAAAGAAAGTCCACAATTTACTTAATGACTGACTACCATTAAAATAATCACTAAATCTGTAAACGCGAGAAAGTGTTTGCGAATATCTCGTCAGATTTCACTTATTTTTTTTATCTTTCAATCACATGAGATTATGAAGAGGGACTGTGAACCTTGGACAACCGCCATAGACTTTCAAGCTAAAAATCTTTATTATATTAAAAAACCTATAAAAAATCAGTTTCACGCTGTATCCCGCACACAGCTGCGTAGGCAGGGGGAACCTAGTGTTAATACACTCCGTTCCCCACTTTCTGCCGAATTCTGGAGGCATTGCGTGTTGAGTGGCAGAACTCAACTCCGCGCTTAACCTCGACACCAGAGCGAAGAAATGGACATATAAATTTAAGTAAATATTTCATCTCCTTGAGTGGTAATCGAACCCACAACCGGTCCGTTTTACAGTCACACTTCGTGCCGCTGCGCCACGACTGGCCTCAAATACCTATAAAAAAATATTTTAACTAAGCGGGATTCGGAACTCTTGCTTACAGGCCAAGCTAGTTATCTTATACGTCCTTATGAGATACGTCTACCACATAAAAAACCCTTTAAAATAATATACATATATTTCTTTATTAAAATGTTTATTAAAAAAAGGCAGAATTTGAAGCCACAATTAACCAATTCAATATAAATCTTAAATTCTTATTCTTAATCTTATTATAATTTTCATCTTACTTTAAAAAACTATCATGCTGTATCCCGCAGAAGATAGCCAGTGTTAAGATACTCGCTCCCCACATACCGTCCAATTTTCCATCCATTATGTGTTGCTAAACACCGTATTTTGCTTCAAGAATTTCAAATAATTTAAATATAAACATTCTACCGAATTGGGAATCGATACTTGATGACCTTGAGCTATGATGGGCTTTCATAATATTATTTTTTTATTATTTTCATCCTACAGAGAAGACATGGAGAAAGTGAACATCAAGTTCCACGACAATGACACAGTGACCTTCCAACATAATAAAATATTAAGATTTGTGCCAGAACTCTCCGTCGATAAGACACAGAAACTGGTTGTACCGAATATACCTTTATTGGTAAGTAATTATATTTTTTAGGTACACGCTTTATCCCGCATATAACAAGGTAGGCACAAAGAATCTAATGTTAACAACACCGTTCGCAAAGCACCGCACAACTTTGGAGACATTGTCAGTGAGTGGCGGAACATAACGTTGCGGCTTATCTTGTTACAAAAGCAAAGAAATTAAAATAATTCATCCCATCGACTGGGAATCGACCCACAGCCGTTGCGTTTTCCGTCATTATGCGGTCCATGCGCCACGAACTCCTCTGAGTGAGTTTTTTTCAGCTTCAACCTGTATCCCGAACATATCAGGGTAGGCAGTGGAAACGTGGGAACCAAGTGTTAAGACTCCGTTCCTATTAAGACACTGCTTGTCACTAAATTGTACAGAAGGCGGTATTTATTACAATAATGTATTTCTTTAGGCATGTTAAGTTAGAGTGATAGTGCATTGTAAAGGAGTCCTAAAGCTTACACTAGGGTCACAAACACCGGATACTGCGACCAACTCAATAGTATAAGTATTTATACAGTACCGTCAACGAGAGATTTTGGGATTTGTCTTAGTTTTGATAATTTTCTTTCCGAATTTTCTCCCGTTTTGCGCGAGTGCACAATGCGCAAAAATTTACAAAATCTAACTTCAGGTCGGCCACAACTCGTCGACCGTAGTAGCTGTAAATTGACAAATTGATATTAATAAAATACAAAAGATAATAATATATAAATATTTTTCTGTATATCTATAAAAAAAGTATAAATTATTTACAGTGTATCTCTTGCAGACTGTCACCTCGTTTTCTCCGAACCTGGCAGGGTGGCTGTTCAACCTGCTCGTATCCGGCTTGGCTATCACTTACAGGGACAGGGCCAAGCCGTTTGTTCATGTCACAGCTGAGGAATTAGTTTTTGGGTAAAAAAATTGCAAATACTGTTTTTAGCTTCACGCTGTATCCCGTAAAATAGCAGGATAGGCAAAATCATTTTCTGCCCAAATTTTAAGACGATTCACTAGAGCACTCAACGCTTTGCCTTGTTACCAGAGTGAGAAACTAAAACAATTTTTTTCTGACGAGTGGGAATCGAACCTTAAATTGATTTAAAAGATAAATTAGATACCTACCAAAATAGTGTAGAAATGAATATTCTTGCACAGGTAAGACAAATTAAATATATTTATTTATGTACAGTCAATTGCGGCGTTGAGATCCGCCACTCAACACGCAATGGCTCTAGAGTTCGGTGAAAGTGGAGACCGAAGTGTCTTAACGTTAGGCTCCCTCTGCCTTCCCCGCAACATCTAAAATTAATCTTTCACAAGATATTTTGTCGCTTGGCGGAAAGTGGGGAACTTAGTGTATGTTTCCGCCTTAATTTCAAAACATGAATGTTGAGCAGGGAAATGAAGATAATTAACTTCCCCGAGTGGGATTCGAATCGATGTGTATATTCTTATATTTTCATGAATATTTTTGTTTCAGCTACAACGACCCCTTGGTAACTCTCGCGCACTACTTCTACCCTAAAGGAAAAAGACCAAACAGCCAGATGGGACTTTTACTTGCTGTAAGTATTTGAAAACATATAACAAATAAAATGTACTGAGTATTAATTGTATACATAGAACGAAGCGGGACTCGAACCCTCTAACACATGTAGCATCTCTGTAGAAGACATTTTACTTTCCGCTATAAATGGATGATTATTGATAAGAATGCTCTTTGGCAAGAGAGAATGGCCCTTCTACCTACCCTGTTAGGGTTAGGTATGGAATGTAAAAAAGCTAAAGCTAAAGAAAGCATTATGCATTTTATTTTCTCCGTTTGGTAACAAGACAAAGTGCGGCGTTGAGTTCCACCACACAACAAGTAATGTCTCGAAATTGAACAGCGCTTTTTATTTAGTCCCCTAAATATCTTAAAACTGGGTACGTCCCGCCTACCCATTATAAATAGTGGAGCTGAAAATAATTTAAAAACAAAATATCACTAAATTATAACTAACTGTCTTTAACCAAATCACCCAAAAAGCTTATACATTTCCACCTTTTTATAGAGAAATGGTACATTAGAAGAAGTGTCTACAATATACGCTGGACAAGACATGAAGAAGTTTGGTTACCTCGACAAGTTGAACGGCCTCGATCATCTACCGTACTGGCCTGAAAGTCCCTGTAATGATATAAGGTGAGGACTTCTTTTTTTTATTGTTAAAGCGCGGAGTTGAGTTCCGCCACTTAACACGGAATGTTTTAAAAATAGGACAGTCAATGATTAACCGATATTGAGCACTCTGCTCTGGTTTCCCTGCTATGCGGGAAAAAGTTTAACGCTGGTTTTTTGAAAATAAATGGGGCCTTTAAAATCATTGTTGTCCGTCTGTGTGTTTGTCTGTCAAGACTATTTTTCTCGAAAACTTGTTAAGGTATTCAGCTGAAATTAATATCAAATATCAAGCCTGCTGTTGATGTAATATAATAATCAGTAGTTCCTGAGGCTTGCGGGCTTAACCAACCAAACTCTTCATATTTATAATATTAGTATAGCGTATAGAATTATCTTTCCCAGCGGCTATTATACTAAATACGTTCAAAAGCTGTCAAGCAAAGACAACACGCAGAGACTTAAAAATGGGGAAAGTGAGGGATGGAAAAAGCTAGTAATTAATCATTTTATTTCACGTAAAATTAGCACTTGATATATACTCGTATAGTCGTATATATACTTATTGTTGAACACGCTAATCTCAGGAACTACTGGTTCGAATTAAACTAGATTACTATTAACGTCATATAGGTTCCTAAATGACTTTAGAGGATCCGATGGAACCTGTACCTGCACTGTACCTGAGGTCAGCGTTACCTAACTCTCTTTTAATGTGTCATACACATTACACAACGCCAAGGAGCGACCGGACAGCGGTAAAAAACATAATTTCCATTATAATAGTTATTAATAAATAATAATAAAAAACAAACGCGTGCCGCGGCGTGTGAAGCGGAAATACTTTACATTGTTCTATTAATTATTAATGAATATGTAATGGTGATTGAACAATTATGATTATAAATATTCATTTTCTTATCTTTAAGCATATCTTATCTGTAATGTGAAGGCAGAGAGTACCAAGTGACAAGTCATTGCCATGGGTCAGGCCAGGGACTTGGACACGAAGGGTTCCGTGCTATTATTTATTAAAATTGCAAAAAAAAACTGTCTGCTGTAAGCTTCCCTTAAATATTTATTTTATTCTGTTTTTGCCGTTAGCAGCGGAAATATAAATACATTATCTGTGGAAATTTTAACTGTCTAACTATCACATTTTATGAGATATAGCCTGGTCAAAGACGGACCGACAGCGAACATGTAGTAATAGGGTCCCGTTTTCACCTTTTGGCACGGAACCCTAAAGGAAATGATAATTATTATTTGAAAACTTTCTAAATTTCTATCAAATTCCCAAACAGCGCATGATAACTGTCATACACTGTCTCGGTAAGACACGATTCTAATCTCAGGAACTACTTGTTCAATTGGTAAACTATTTTTGTATTGCATAGTACATTTATTAGGAATGTAGGACATAAAATTATGAGGCCAATCGTGGCGTAAGGGCACAAAGTGTGAATGTAAAGGCAACAGGTTGCGGGTTCGATTCGAACGAAGGAAATTAAATATTTAATATTTCCATTTTCTTCGTACCTTCGTGTCTAGTATCGAGACAAAGCGCGGTGTTGAGTTCCGCCACTCAATACGCAATGCCTCGAATTCGGCGAATAGTGCGGAACGAAATATTCTTTATGGAAACGGAGTATTTTAAGAATAGGTTCCCAGGTTCCCTCTATCAAATATTAAATACCCCAAGTGAGGATCGAACTCACAGCCGTCGCGTTTACACATTTGTGCCTGACCTGTAGTAATATGCTTAATTGTTATTACATAAGAGTATGACCTTTCAAGATATCATCGTTGTAAGTTAATAACTTAATATATTATAATATTGTTTTTCTTTGAAATAGGGGAAAACCTTTGCGTGCTAAATCGTATAAATGACAACTCATTAAAACTATAACGTATATAATAGTGAAGAATTCTAAATCTTGGAATAAAGACTGAATTGTGTAATTTTATTACCACTGGTTGTGTATGACACATGACACATGACACAGTCTAAGTCTTTCGAATCTGAAGTTCTTGAGATTAGCACGTTCAATCAAACATTTTTTTTTGCTTTATAACATCTCTTCTCTATGTATAATAAAAGGATAGAAAAGTCAATTCTGTACATGAAAGATATAAAGAAAATAAAAATTCGCTTAACCGATCTAATTTTAATAATATATAGATTGTAGAAGCTAAAAAAAACCACTCAGCAGAATTCCTGTCTGTCTGTCTGTCTGTCTGTCTGTTTATTTGTTCGCCAATCACCCAAAAACTTTCGAATAGAAATGAATGAATTTTATTATGGTGATAACCTAAGGTGGAGGTATTTTTTTTGGGTATCATCCCGATTTTTATTATAGTCAATTATTTTTATTATAGCTCCAAATCAATCCAAATGCAACTTATGGGATAGTTTTCTTGATGCAGTATAAAGCTGTTTCAGTAGGAAAAATTAAAATCCAACATAATAAAATTACGTCGATTACTCGCAAGTGAAGCTAAATTATATAATTTTAATTAAAATTGTTCAGGCGAATAAAATACTTGTCTTCATATTTTGTTTAATAGAAGTAGAATATATTAACAGCTGCAATGCTTACATTGCATATAAAGATATACCATAGTATCACTATTTTTCATTTACTATCAACAGTACAATGTACTAATGTGGCATTATAGTGTAATTTTGAACGTTTTGAATATTTTTCGATCGTTTGTTGATATGGCAATAGTCAAGTGAAAAAAAATAACTATTTTTCAATTTGAGAAAATAATTTATTGACTACTAGCGGCCCGCCCGCGGCTTCGCCCGCTTAAAATACATGATTATTGATTTAATAAGCAGAATTGATGACAACTATAATAACTTCTAATATGATTTTTTTATTCTGTAATATTCTGTAATATTCTAATATGTTTTTTTTACGACGTTATCGTAATTTCTATAAGAATTTTTGATTGTTTCGAACTAAAAAATACGACCAATGTTGATATTTGATATTCATAAAATATACATAAAGCTAATTATTTATTATATGTATATATTTTTGTAACATTACGTTCTTTTTACCTATGTTATGTTTTTTAAAGCTCTGTTAAATGTGCTGATGTCACTTAATAATTTAATGTACTGCTTCAGAAACAGCCTTAAATGTTAAATTATTGATTTGGGTAAGGATTCATAATATTCTTTGTAAAATAACTGTAATGTTTGCATATTAACTCCTGTACAGTTTTTAAATTAGTTACACATATTATTAGCTAAATGTACAATTGGTAAATATGTAGTTATTACAGAGTACACGTAGAAAGGATGTTTTTAGGCATTTTTATATAGATTTATTTCAAACGAACGAACGAACCAAAAAATCTATGTATTTGCTTGATATCTCTTTGAAGATCAAATCGTTCTTTATCTCTGTGTTGAATTAATTACGATTTAAACTTAACTGTTATGATTTATGAAGGTAATCTCCACTAACAATTCAATTTTGTTTACTTTATTGTATAAAATATTGTATAATAGTGCTTCAAAAATATATATTTTTATCAACAGTCATATAACCAAGACGTTTCGAATGTCATTCTTTAGCCAGGAATCTTACCAGCGCGATTGCTATATAACATTCGCAGGCAAACTAATGCCTTGAGTTCATTCAAATGACGATAACTTTTTTTTAATGAACCGATTTTGATGAACCAAACTGTAGTAGTTAAGTTGAGTTAAAACAAAGCAATTGGTGAAACTTTTAAGTAAATCGGTTCAGTACTTTCAGAGAAAAATGTGGACATATCGACAGACAGACAGACAGACAAGAAATTCAAAAAAAAATTTTTGCTTTGTATTATTCTTTTTAAGTGTCCCTCTATCCATTTCAATCAAAATTACTAAATGTACACACAAAATATTTTTACTGTCTTATTATATAATAGAGAAGAGATAAGAATGTTGGTAGTTTATCAAAATATAGTTTTTAATAATAAAATATGCTCTCTTCTCATGCTTTGTAATAACTACTCATATAGCTACCTAAAAATTCACGATATAATATTATATGTAATTGCAATTTTATCTTATTTTGATTGTATTTTGTTCAAATTAATACATTGTATGCAATCAAATGGGTCAAACTAATACTGAGGTCTGTTGCACCTCACCCAGAGATGAGAACAGTACTTCATGTTAGACCCTATACAGTCATATTTGTCAACTTAGTCTTGCTTCCCAGATGATATCGATACTGGCAATCACTCGAAACGTTAGGGCCTGATATTTGACGCGACTTTAGGAGGAGTATTTTCGAAAACTGATGATATGACAAATAGATTTTTCTTGGTAGTTAAATTCAACCAGGATCCTTTCACCTCATAAATAAGGAAACATTCCCTAGGGATGCCTTAACAGAAGACATGAGTTTATTTAGGCACTGGCCGACGTCCTCCCGAGATAGAGAGCGTGCAACTATGCAGAAGAAACAGCGTAGAGGTCAGCACGCGGACTTGGGCATGTATTTAGAGCAAAAACTTTTGACAATAACATTGATGTTACGTCCAGTGTTCCAGTTCTCGGAAAGCTCGTAAGATGGGAGTTTTACAAGGAGCGTATCGTGCTACATTCGATCGAAGGCCATCTACATGACTATGCTAAATGCCAAGCCCTCTACTCGGCTTTCGAAAGCCGCAGCCCAGCGGTGGGTTAGATGAACCAGAAAAGATCACCGGTTGCGCGACCATGGAGCGACAATAGCACGAGAATAGACTACGCCGAATGACTGCCGAAACTAACGCGTTAGCACCGATGTGTTTTCACAAACATATGATCGGGACACTAAAGGGGAGTGTCAACTATCATGGACATATGAATAGGGGTGGCCAGCCTACATCCCACCCCATAATAGTTCTGAGCCCAACCCAGAAATTTGACAAACAAGAATAAAAAATAAAAAAAACTTTACAAAACGGATAAATCTAATCTGGATAATATCTCAAGATACACCTCCATCTATAAGATCTACAAGATATATATCAGCGATCAGCAGACTTCTATTTCTTAAATATATTAGACGAAGTCGGGTTCGAGGTATCTAGCTAATAAACAACAAGGCTTAAACTGAAACGTAAATACGCCGTCACGTTTCTAATAAGAAAACGTTGATTTTATCTCATCGCATCAACATTGTACTTGTCTGTATGTCACGAGATAACCGCAAAACAATTTAATTATATAATATATTGGATTATT
Source organism: Heliconius hermathena (assembly GCA_013403705.1). Taxonomy (NCBI): domain Eukaryota; kingdom Metazoa; phylum Arthropoda; class Insecta; order Lepidoptera; family Nymphalidae; genus Heliconius; species Heliconius hermathena. Next base: position 417,072 of record JAAIXJ010000186.1, read on the forward strand.
TACAAAAGTTTTCCATTATGCAGGTATTTTTAATGAGTTAATTATACCGATGGTGCAACTGTTAATAGCTGATGAGTCAGTGGGTTCAATCCTGCGTAATGCAGATTTTTATGTTTTTTTGACCAATTTAAAAAAAAACAGGTAGTTAGTCATTAGAGTAACATGATGATGTTGGAATTGGAATATTTGAATATGATCATATATTTACAAAGGCTTCCAAGTACGTATGTGTTTGTCCAAATTGTTCTCCGAAACTAAAAGTCATATTGAGATGATATTTTTTTATTTAAATCAGATATTTTCCAACTTAGAGAATAGTCCAAGTTTCATCAAAATCGGCTTAATAGTATTTGAGATGTGGGTATCCACGGATTTATGGCTGGTACGTACACACATATGTATGTATGTATGTATATGTAGGTATAACATAGATATTAGTTATCTAATTAAGTGTTTATTTGTATTTGTATATAATTAGTTATTCGAAATTGGCAGATATTTGAAGTCTATTTAATTTGCCACGATCTTTTTAAGCGTTTTCATTGAAAGATTAAAAGGGCATCTCAAAGTCGCTCTCAAGATCAATCTCAGAGTTGAGAGCGGTTTATAAATACCGGGTCCAAGAGATGGAACCCAATGCCGCGTTTTATTCATCCAGAGCAGAACGGATAAACACTTGTATAATATATAATATAAAATATAATATAAATCTTGTTAATATAATAATTCATATTTACTTTAAAAATGAGTAACTTTTCATGACCAATCTTATCGTAAATCTTGGCAGTGACATAAGGAAGGAAGGACATATTTGTATGACTCACACATACATACATTTCGACTCTATTGTTCTTAGACAAAGATATTATTTATTTTGTGATTCATATATTGTGTATTCATATATTATGTATTGACACAAAAAGTTATTGATATTGATAATTTCACAAAAAAGCTCATCCCTACCCCGCATATAGCAGGGTAGGCAGAGGGAATCTAGTGTTAAGACACTCCGTTCCCCACGCACCGCATGATTTTCGAGACATTGCGTGCTGGGTGTCGGAACTCAACGCCGCGCTTTGTCTTGCTACCGAAGCGAGAAGATGATAATATTACATTATTCTCTCGAAAGGGAATCGGACCCACAAACGTCGTACTTACAGTCACACTGTCCCACCTCACAACAACGCTACAGCTTAAATAACCATTTCCTACATATTTAATTTGGAAACAAACTGTCCTTTGTTCCGATGTTATCTGACAAGGAAAATGAGATCTCATTATTTAACTTTACATACAAATTTAAATATTTATTTTAGGTATAATTTTTTTTGCGTATGCCACGTTTATCAGGGTAGACAGAGTAAACCTAGTTTTAAAACACTATCAAGAGAGTGTCTTAACACTACTTTTTCTCTAACATGCTTGTTTATTTGTAGCATAAGCATAAGAAGACTTATACTACAAGCAGTGGGTTCAAATATTGTTTTTGAACAAACTTTTATTTGGACCACTTCTAATATTTTATCCACGTGAAACTTGCCAGTTATAAGTAGCTAAGGTGATTATTTTTATTTAGGTGGTAAGCGGGGAACAGAGGTATCTTAATGGGAACATAGTGTCTTAATACTAGCTTCCCTCCCACTAGGTTCCATATGCGTACCCTGCTATGTGAGGGATACAACGTGAAGCTAAAAAAATACTATTAATATCAACAATTTTTTGTCTCTTTTCAGGGCATCAGAAGGTTCCTTCTTCCCGCCACGGTCAGTTACCAAAGATGACATCGTATACATTTACGATAAAGATTTATGCAGAATTATGCCTTTTAAGTACAGAAAGGATGTCTATAAAGACGGTAAGTAGATATTATATCATGAATTGATTACCGCTCATTTGCAGTAAGTGAATTTATATACAATATAGCCAATGCGGCCAGTCGTGGTGCAGGAGTATAAACGTGGCACTGTAAACGCGGCAGGTTGCAGGTTCGATTCCCATTCAAGGAAATTAAATATTTAATATATATTTCCTCGTTCTGGTCGTTACCAGCCAAAGCGCGGCGTTGAGTTCCGATGGAAAGTGCGGAACGGAAATGTATTAATGGGAATGGATTGTCCTAACACTACATTCCCAGGTTTCCTCTACCGTGATATGTGTGACACAGCGTGACTCTTAAAAAAATAAAAAAACTTATTTATTGTTACCCGATAAGAAGATGTACCTATATCATAAATACTTTCATTCCCCTCTGGTAGACGAAGAACGACGTTAAGTCCTGCCACATAACCCACAAAATCTCTTATTAGGGTGGACAGTGGGAAAAGGAGTGTATGTATTATACTAGATTCTCCCTGCCTACCATGCCATGCGGGATACAGCGTCAAGGCAAACATTTTTTTCTTTCAGGTATATTCACAAATCTGTACACACCACCAAATTCCTACCTGGAGAGCGCTGATAACAATCCTGATAACAAATGTTATTGCCAAGGGGAGAAGTGTCCGCCGAGAGGCCTTCAGATGATCAGTCCTTGTCAATATAGTAAGTAGCTCATCCACACCTCACATCCACACATATGATCTTTCTTCCACATAAATGATCAAGCATCCACCCATGTGATCTCACATCCACACATGTTTGATAGAGATATATATGATATTCATTTCTACGTGGAGGGAACCCACGCAATCTTCAGAAAAATAGTCTTCACTCATGACAGACGAATGCCAACGAGGTGATCCTATAAGCTTCTCGTTTGTTCTTATGAGAAATTTATACCTAAACCCTTAATTGAAATTGACATCTTCAATCAGTATAAAATACAGGTGCGCCAATTTAAGATTTATACAGCAGTCTTAAGATATTTACTTATAACTTAGAGACCAGCTTCAAGAAAATGTTGTTTAATCTCTATCTAAATATATTATATAATAAGACAGTAAAAATATTTTGTCTGTACATTTAGTAATTTTGACTGTAATGGATAAAGGGATACTTAAAAAGAATAATAGAAAGCAACAATATTTTTTTTGAATTTCTTGTCTGTCTGTCGATATGTATGTCCACATTTTTCTCTGAAAGTACTGAACCGATTTACTAAAAAGTTTCACCAATTGCTTTGTTTCAACTCAACTTAACTACTAAAGTTTGGTTCATCAAAATCGGTTCATTAAAAAAAAGTTATCGTCATTTGAATGAACTCAAGGCATTAGGTTCTTGGAGATGCATAATATAATTATTTCTTTTAATTACGTTATATTATTTACGGTCAAAATAATTAAAATTTTAATTAGTGAAAATTTTGCCTTCAGAATTCAGTGGAAAATGAGGACGGAGTGTCTAGCACTAGGTTCCCTCTGTCTGTCCTGCTGTGTGCAGGATTTAATGTGACGCTAAAAATATTAAAAATATTATTTAGCTAAATGATGTTCAACATGAACCAGACAACAGAATGTTTAAGTATTGTCTAATAATTTATTCAATTAATGAAAAACACAAATTTATATATACCATAATTTATCATATTTTTAGGGTTCTGCACCTTTTAAGGAAAAAAGGAACCCTTATTAGATCACTTTGTTATCCGTCCGTCTGTCTGTCTATTTGTTCGTCTGTCTGTCAAGAGCCTTTATCTCAGGAACCCTTGGTAATAACGAGTTGAAAATCATACCATATAATCAGATCTACGGTCCCTTGATTTTCTGAAAAAATCATATTTCTACATTTACTTGAAAAAAGATATGGTTATAAAAAAAGTGTCTTAAGTACCTCACACACTTGAGGACAAAAATACATTTCCCTTTTCTTCAGTTAGATGCTGATTGTTGTTTAGATCGATTATTCGTGAATCTGATTTGAATTACTCGTTTAACCATGTTATCTGGAAAATTATTAGTTTTTCCTGTTTCTATTTACATACATAAATCGAGACATTTTGGTATTAGCGATACTTATTTTGCAAGAAAATATTTGTATAATCATGTATTTAATATAAAAAGATGCAGATAAAATCAATGCATATATAATAGTAGGTATAAATTTGGTCTGTATCGGCCTGACAGTTTTTTCTAAAATGTTTTTTTTTTAATTTGAAACTTTAAACGGCTCCGGTGTAAAGTTCACAAAATGGCGCTTAGACCAAATAGCCTTTATATTAATATTATGAACATAAAAAAACATTACACAGGAAAACACTTAGCGCTTGCAATATGATGTTCATCATTAAATAGAATTTAGTGGCCTATGAATTATATAATTTGTTTTATTAAACATATTAAATAATATATTATTAGCTATTATTACAAGATCATTGTGTTGCAATGGTACAAGGGTTCGTCTATAATCGCAATGGTCGTGGGTTCGATACCGACACGGGAGAATTTCGTTTCTCGTCGTTTCTCATTCTTAGTCCTCGCTTTGGTAACACGCAATACGTCTAAATTTCAGTAGAAAATAGGGAACGAAAATCTCTGTGCGAAGAGAATGTCTTAATACTGGGCTCCCGTGCGTGAAGATATAAAAAAATCGTGCCGCATATGGACAATATCTGACACTATACCCAATGATTGTAGGTTCGTTTCCCACTCGAGGTAATTAATTATGTTTATATTGAAATAACTTTTTTATTTATGAACCAATTTAAATAAAATACAAACACTAAATATTAAAGAAATGTTTGCCGAAAAATAATAATGAAAACTGCGCTTAAATAAGTTAATCTGATTCTGAGATTAGTGTGAACAAAAGCATAAACAAACAGACAAACTCACAAACACACAAAAAATTAAAAATATATGTTTTGGTTTCTATTAAATTGATAAATGTCCCCAATAGTAGATTTTCTAAAATACCTTCCGTGAACAAACAGTGAACAGTTACAATTTTATTATATTATACATATGTACCTATAGATTTAATTATAATGTATAAGCCTTGCAAGTCTACCTGATAACGCGTGCTACAAAAAAAAATTAAATTAGCTTCACGCTGTATCCCGCACACAGCAGGGTAGGCAGAGGGAACCTAGTGTTAAGACACTCCGTTCCCCACTTTCTGCCGAATTCTGGAGGCATTGCGTGTTGAGTGGCAGAACTCAACGCCGCGCTTAACCTCGACACCAGAGCGAAGAAATGGAAATATAAATTTAAGTAAATATTTCATCTCCTCGAGTGGGGATCGAACCCACAACCAGTCGGTTTTGCAGTCACACCTCGTGCCGCTGCGCCACGACCGGCCTCTTTTATTAATAATATTTTATTAATTACCGGCCTATTTTATTAATAATATTTGATATTCCAGATGCTCCGGTATACCTGTCATATCCACATTTCTATGATGCAGAGCCTTTTCTGTTAGAACGTTTTGAAGGTTTAAGCCCGGAGAAGAAGGCACACGAAAGTTATATATTATTACAACCGGTAAGTCAAGTATTTAAGCCACTCGCAATAGAATTATTGTGACTGGAAACGTGACGGTTACGTGTTCGATCCCTACTTGGTGCAATTTTTCGTCCACACTCTAATAAGACAAAGCAAGGCATTAAGTCACTCAAGACGCATTGTCTCGAAATCAGATAAAAAATAAAGAAAAGAGTGTCGTATTGTAAATCTAAGACATTGCGTGTGAATAACGGAACTTCGCACTTCTCTTTTTTTTACCAGAGCGTGCAGATGGAATTGAACCCACATCCGTCGTGTTTAAAGTAAGACGCTGTCCCACTGCGACACGACAGCCTTATATGCAACATAAAGCTGAAAAAGAAAAAAAACTTTATAATCGGTTTCAATTAAATAATTAGAGAAATTTTGAAGAAAGATATTTTTTTAATTTATTTACATTGAATTTATACATACATAAATGTATGTATGTGTTATCTAATGAAAAAGGAATTTGCTATTTTATAAGCATATTAACAATTATCATTATTAATTTTCATTTCATCTTTTTTTTGAGCGTCACGCGTTATAGAACCTAGTGCTACGACACTCCATTCCCTACTTTTCGCCGAATTTTCTCCTTTTCATTGCATAACACAAAACATATTGAATAAGGTAACATATTTTCAGAAAATAGGCGTCCCCTTAGAAGTCAAAGTGAGGGTACAATTGAACATCAAAGTGGATCAAGCTTCTAACATAAGAGTGAACGATATACACAAGTTTCCCGACATTGTGTTTCCTGTGATGTGGTTAGAGGAGGTAAATATTTTCGTTTTTCCCGCACACAGCAGATTAGCCAGAGGGAAACTAGCACTAACCTAGTGTTAGAACACTTCCGTTCCCCATTTTCCGCCCAATTTTAAAGCATTAGCATTGTGTGTTGAGAGACGACACTCAATACCGCGCTTTGCCTCGTTACCAGAGATAGGAGATGAAAACATTAAATATCTCGTTTTCTTGAGTAGGAACCCAATCCACAACCGGTCGTGATTAAAGTCGCACGCTCGCATCCCTGCGCCACTACGGCTACTACTGGTACATTAGTTAGTTAACCCACAACCAGTCGGTTTTACAGACACACTTTGTGCCCCTGCCCCACGACTGGCCCCAAACAAACTGGCCTGGAATAGTTATTATTATTATATTTATCAATATTTTGTACAAAAACACTAAAACTCATAATAATAATAAAACTCATAGTTAATTAATTAATATTTGAAGTAATATTTTAAGCATGTTTTAAAAAAATAATTTATTTGTCTACTTTTGATTTCTTTATATATTTTATACCAGGTTATGATAGTTACATTTTTCTGTTACAGGGAATAGATGAAGTTTCAACTTCCATATGGAGATGGATATTCCTGGGGACAACCTTTGGTCCTATAGCTGCACCTATAATATCGTATTCCCTCATTATAATCGGCTTAGCAGTTATAATCATAGTTTTCATAAAAGCATACAAAAATTTCGTCATCGGTCAAAACTCACTCGAAATTGTTGAACTTGGCAGAGAAACTATAAGACGAGGATCGACGTTAATAGTTCATAATTCACAAAAGATTTTACAAGGCAAAGAAACAGCATATCAACCATTAAACCAGTCTAGTACTAATGGTAAAGGAGGATCGCAAGAGCTAAATTTCTTAAATAAAACAGATAATTTGAGTCAAAGTATTGATGAATTAAAATCGATATTAAATAGAGATTTTGTTAAAGGTAACATAACTCAAACAGAAAGAGAGTCGCTGATAGACTCAGAGAATGTCTTCATAATGTCTGAACATCGCAAAAGTCGGTTATTTAAGGTGGATAATTATTATTAGTTAAACATTTTAGTTTAGTGTTTTGTATGGACTGGATGAGGTTTGAGAAATCCATGGGTATATATGGTTTTTTATGGTGCCAATAAGTATTATACATACATACATTCCATGAAATTGTATTACCCATTAATTCGACTAAAAGAAATAGTGGTATCCATTTCTTGGTGTTTGTGAAATAGAAATACCCATTTTCATTTCATAATAAGGGATTTTGACATTATTATATTTTTTATTTGAAAATATAGGTTTTAGCTTGAATATTACAGTGATGTTCGTTTTTAACAATGTTTCATTATGTAATTAAGGTGAACAAATATGAAATTATTTTGACTGAACGATTCATTTTTTAACTAGACTAACCACAATTGCTCATATTTGTACTTATATTATAGAAGGTATAGGGTATAAATGTTTATATTTATATATATAATCTATAATATAAGATTATATATATTTTTGTACAAATATATTTAGAATGTAAGTTTTAATAAAATGTTAAATTCGTGTAGGAAAATGTATATACGAAACCTTTAAAAACAACTTCCAAATTATCTTTTTTAAAGTATTTACTTTCATATTAAAAAAAAGTAAATAATAAATGATGAAAGCACAATAAAACATACTAAATTGTGAAATGTTTAAAATTGTTTGTACCAAAATGGATAACTAACAAGTGTAGCAAAACTCACTTAACTCTTAATTATGTGATCTTTGCTACATTTTATGTATAATAATCATAAAATTGACCAATAATGCTAGTCGATTTAGATTATACATATTTTAATAATTATTAATCGTCTTATTGCAAAAAACAGCAATAAAGCCACCAATTAAACCAAATTCTTTCGTTATTGGAGAAATATAAACGAAATTGTTTCAATTCTATCTTATACATTTCTTATTTATTGTTTTGGACGTGGATTTCGCTTTTCTTCATGTTTAATTATTATTTTTCATTATTATCAATCGTGCAATAGAGGTGACGGACGTCAGATGGATAGACTTGTGTGCAAGGTTGAAAATTGTTGCATCGGTAAAAATTATTATTATTATTATTACAACCCCTATTAATTAAATTTAAAATTAGAAGTAGCAGTAGCCTCTTTTTGCTCTTATGAAATAGGAACACCTATTTTAATAGTATATAGAAAATTCAGTCCGAAATATTCGTCTGTTTATTTATGTTTTGTTTAACGAATTTTGAATATTGTGGTGGCTATTTCGTTGTTGTTGCCAGTGACAAATCAGCTTATTAATAACAATGAAAATTATATGTAAGTTATTATACATTTGAATAAATAAAACTTACATATGCAATATAAAGAAATATAAAAAGTTTTTTTTTAAATAAAATATGAAATTGCTAAATCAAGCATATTGATTGTCTATGTTTTTGTTCATTTCATTACAAAATATGTAACTTATAGCAATATCTACTATTTTCATTTTTGTATTATATTATATAGACACGAACAAAAAGTTAATAATTATATGAGATTTCTGTATGAATCATACAATATTTTACCGTTACCAATGTATTAGTATAAGGGAATAAGTTAATAAGTCATTTTGTATGTAATTTTAAGTCTTTTTTTCAAACGTGTTTTTTTATGTATTCAAATTGTATTTATTAATAGAATTGGGTTTTTTTTAATTTTTATTGTGACTTTTTACTTATTCAATATGTCTATTATATGTAATAAAATATTTATGTGGAAATTATGAAAACGTTATATTTAAAATAACGGTAATTTCTTATTATTTTTTTCACTTTTACAGCACAAACATTTAAGTATATCTTTGATTTTTTAAATCTATATATATTTTTTGTGTAATAGCAGTTTAACTATAAAGTCATCCAATTTTCTTCGATTATTCTACACTCTTACATTTACCTCATATGACACAGTAGTTTGTAAATCTTTCTAAATTTCTGTATACATTTAGAAAAAAAAGTATTACATTTTAAATAATCGAAATCTAACAGAATATTTTGACAATGAACAAATAACAAAAATTTAGGACAAAACAATGTAAAAGTTACCATTATTATTAATATAATTGTAATGATAATATTTATATATTATATGTACAAACGTATCAAAATTTCTATAAAATACCTCATTATTCTTCATATAGGTATTTAAATAAACGTAAGATTTTTCTAACAATCAATTTTATTTAAAGGATACTATCATAATACTTGCAATACTGAGATTTTATAAACTTTAAATCCTTGGGCTAAGGAGAGAACCTAGTGGTACACTACTCCGTTGTACACCTTCCGCCCATTCAAGAGGCCATTGAGTGGCAGAATACAACGCCGCGTTTTGTCTAATCAAATTAGAGAAACGTTTATACTTTGTATATAAACAATTGTTTTAAGAGCAATTTAAAACCACAACCATCGAATGCTTAGTGTCTAAATTTTTAAAAATGTCATCTTAATTTGCTCAATTTTCTTTCCACGTTAGTTGTAATTATATTATTAATATTACATTATTATTAAGTTCGTTAAATTTTAAAATAATCTTTTATATATTGATATCCAGTGTATAACGGACTTTTAAAAATATGTAAAGAAGCTCATATAAAGCTTTACTTAAAGACTTTAGTATAGAATAGACATTCCAAATTACTTAATGGGTGTTAAGGAATATTGTAAATAACGTTATTTTAAGTGAACATTTTGTATCCAATACTTTTGTTTGTAATAAAAATATAAAATTAACGGTTTTTTTACTTTTTTACTCTTTTATGATAAATATAGATGAGGTAAATAAAGGTAATGAACACATTATTTCTACAAGTACGCTTAAACTGTCAAAAATAATATATTTACTAAATTTCGTGATGCCATAGAGGCCAGTCAGGCATAGGGAATGTAGTATTAAGACACTCCGCTCCCCGCGTTGCGCCGAATTTCGGAGACATTGCGTGTTGAGGCAGAACACAACGCGCGCCGCGTTACCTCATTAGCTGAGCGAGGAAATTAAATATTAAATATTTCCTTCCTCCGAGTGGGAAACGAATCCACAACTGTTGCGTTTACAAACGCACACGTATGCCTCTGCGCCATGACGGCCACCTAGTATTTTTTTAAAACAATTATTGTACTATGACCCTGTATCATCTCTAGTAATAATAGGGTAGACAGAGTGAACCTAGTGTTAAGTTCTCCGCTTGTTTTAAAGGCGTTATGTATTAAGTGGAGTCGCCCAACATTGTCATTGTCTTATAAAACCGTGTCATTCGTTTAAAGGTAATAGAAAAGAAAAATACACTTGGCATGCGAAAAAGGTTATATTTTGCAGCGAACTGTACATAGTGTGTTTATATGAAAGTGTTTTGCTTGAAATTATTACGCTAAATGCTATAATACAATAAAACGTAATTATGTAGATTAAAAATGATATTACACTTTTAATATCTATAAAAATTATGATACTATTTTTAATAATAACCAATCGTGGCCGATCCTCCAACAATAAGAACACGAGGAGTCAAAAGAAAATCTTAATTTATATAACATTATATATTTTTTTCTTTCACAGTCTATCTGTATATAGCAGAGTAGACAGAGACAACCTCAAAGCCTGTTCTCCTTTCTCCGCTCAAATGTTGCGTAACTTAACACCGCGCCTTATCTTGCCATTACAGGAAAATAAAAGTAATTGGCTATAATAAATTTCTTCATATTTATTACTGTTATAAAACTATTATACAATGTAATGTTTTTATTAATTATTATAGATTTTTTGTCCAAAACAATTCCAAGCAAAAGACTCTCACCACAAATTTCCATAAAAATACAAAAAAAATATTAGCGAGACTGGTTGTATTGACTAGTAAAATATTATGCCTTACAATAATCAACTTGATTTTTTCCTTTATTTCTAAAAAGCGTTTTTTATACTCTATGGTATACTACAGCTGGACATTTCAACCACAGATTATAGACTGTTGTTTTCTTTTTTTTTAATAAAAACAGCATAAAGAACTTACGATGTTTATGTTAGTTATACAGTCTATATTTTATGGCTAAGAGCACCTTGAAATTAAATAAAGTATATTATTAACCATAAAATTGAATGCTTTAATCTTCTATATTATACGAAATTTCAAATGAATGTGACAATTTAATAATTGTTTTTTAATTTATTTAATTTCAAGATGGCCGTTAAAACAGTTTTAAAAATACATCCTATACTAAGAATATAGATACAGAATTTAAAATTACAATAAAAAATCTTATATTTCACATTATTACGTATATCCGTTTCTTCGTATAACAGACGATGGTACCGACATTTTTATTATTAAATATAATATAATAAAAAACTACTTTTAAAATTAAATAAATATTTAATTAAAAATAATCACAGATAACATATAAAACGTGGTATAATTGTCTAAATATTTAAAAAAAAGTAAGTTTGATCAATAGTTATCATTAATATCGAAAGAATAAGTAAACAAATAAACTTTATCCATAAAAAATATTTAAAAAAAACATACTTTACTACTAGTACGTTTAATTTTTTAAAAATTTAAAATAAAACATACTTTACTATAATACTAAAAATTATAGTTATTTTGTAAAAGCAATAATCATGTTTTTAAAAAAAATGGGACAGTTTTTTTTTTATTTTTTATCATTTGTTGTATTACTTTCTGAATTGCTCTTTTTAATTGAAATCTTAATTAACAAAAACAGAGGAATTTGAGAATCCATTTGAGCATATACATTAATTTATTTAAATTATTGATTGATTCTTAAACTGATTGATAAACCGAGTCTATCACTGATTCATCAATGAATGAATTCTTTGAATATTCAGTTAAACAAATAAAATTATTAATAAAAACATCGGTACACTACAACTAGTATAGGCTACGTTTCACAGAATAGGCCGAAAAATCTAAGTAAAACTTTAACAAAAATATCACTTATATCTATATATTAATACAATTCTCTCTCAATACAAAATAATGGAAGATACAAAGCTTTTATCACTATGGTTTTTTGCGTATATAGTTTACTTCGTCGGCTGTGAAAAAATAGGTTCAAGCCATTTAACTTTATTGGAAAAATAATAAAAATAAATTTTAAACTGTCAAAAGTTCTTTTTACTATTTGTACATCTTTATTAGTATTTATTTATATATTTCTTCGTGTATCAAAAATGTTATTGACAAAATTAAAAAAAAATCTATACATGTCATGTCGTTCTAGTAAAATGGACCAGATTTAAATTATAGATTGATCCGAAGTTAATTTATTTTATTAGGATATTTTTTTGTGTAAATGTATGAAAAATTATGAAGATGGAACCAATTTTTGACGACTGCAATTTTTAAATATTATTTGTTTATTTAGTGCTTATTTACTTATACTTTATACATTACATTATTATTCGGAAGATATCGTGAAGTACACATTTATAATTTATTGAACATATTCTTTTTTGTATAAGTATATGCAAGTTTGCAAATAAATGAAAAGTATATTAAAAAAAAACGATTTTATGGAATTTATTGCTTTCTCTTTCCACTGATAACTGACAGCACTTACATTATAAAATATATTAAAACTATTAGAAATATGTTCTTGCTTATATTAATCACGTTTCGATTATTTATATTTATTTATGAATCACAATCAGGTGTGATGAAATGTACACAATCACTTAGGTTATTTTCAATTTTATGCTGCGTATAATTGTGTACTGTTTGAAGTGTTAAGATACTTCGCTTTCCACGTTTCCAGTATTTTAAAGAAATTTAGTGTTTGATTAAAGTTTTTCCAGCTACTGATATTACTGCGCGTGTTCACTTAAATCTTTCATATAAAAATCCAGTGCAGTTCAACACTATTTATTTGTGATTAGATTTAAAGTTATATAAGTATTAATATTCATTTATATATGTTAAAATATATTTAAAAGTTATTTTTTTTTCTTTGAATTTATGTATTATTTTGCTGTGTAATACATTTTAAGATCATTTTCAATACTTAAAACTAATTTACATGTAGACAAGAAAATCGTATGTTTTATTAAGGATAAAGAAGCAAAGGTTGATTTTATGATTTTGACTCCCCTTTTTCCATATTTATGTTGTTGACATAATAACTATTAACTGTTGAATTAAAAACCATCATAAATCTTAAGATAGTTGCTTACAAATTATAATACTGACACATTAAATTGACTGACTTTTTGCAAACCCATCTCAGTTTGAACCAAAAATCTACCATTTAACTTTTTTTTTATTTCTGACGATATAGTGTCATTACGCTGTGGTTACTGGGTGTTGAACCTACACCCATCTTGATATTTCCATCTAAATCTAAGCACATTTCATCACACCTATTTTCACTTAACACTTAACAAATCGAATACTGCACTTGTATTATTATTCTGCTCCAATATAATTATAATTATAACAATTTACATCTAAAATTTTAAAATTTTCCTCAAGTTCCACGTATACAGCGTTTTGAATCAAATTGTTTGTTTTTTTTTTTTTTAATTTATTTATTTGAGTATACATCATTTTCTTGAATCGTATATTTATCGTATAATCCATTTTAATTACTAAAAATTATAATTTAATATGTATATGACTTTTTTACAAATAATTTACACAGCATGAGTAAATAAAAAAACAAAATTTTACCTTATTTTAACATTTTATCTTACATGTGAAAAAAATAAAGCTAAAATGTCTGAATTAAACTAAAAAAAGTTAAAAAATAACAGATTAAAAAAACATTATTGAATATAAAACAATTGATATAATTAATTGTATAGTGCCACAATAAAAAAAGGGAAATAATGATTATTTTTTTATTAAATATTTACAATACTTTTCCAAAAGTCATATACATATTGCATATACTTAAATTACGTAAAACTAATATGGCGGCTGATAGAAACAAAAAAAACATAAAAATAATCGAGTATATTAACTTATTTTTACAAATAAATACACACTTTTCTATGGACGGTATTGTCTATAGTTTATTTTATTTTTTTTATTTGTGGTAAAAAATATACTTATTACTATTTCATTTTCAGTCGGTGAAGGAAAAACAAATCTATTTTATTCACAACCGGTTAAAAAATTGACGCGCTATATATAATAATTAATTAATAAGCCATTGAATTAAAAAACAAAATAAAATTTAAAGCTTTTTTATATGTGGGTAAAGTTTGGTGATATGGCAACACTGCCTAAAATTAAATTCAAAACAAATTTCGAATGAATTCTCAAATTATCGAAACGATTAATGTTTGGTTTAAAAGTAATTAAAAGCAATATTAATGTTTTATTTTGAATACATCTATTTATATGGTTAAGGAACTACTGTGAAATATTTCTTGTTTAATTTACTTAATGAAAATGCTATCAAGAAACAAAACAAAGTTTAATCAACTGTTTAAAATAAATCAATTTTAATTGCAATAAATCAATTAAACACGAAATGTTGTCTATCATTAAATAGTTATACAAAATAAAAATAATACCAGTGTTGCTATATCATAATTATATAACATAAGCAACTTTTTTTAACTAAAACAAAAATACTGCTCAAATCAAATTAAAAAAATACTGCTCAAATCATTGATATAGAAGAATCTTTTAATTATTGTTTTAAAAATTGCAATTTATTATCTGCATCCAATTAAACATCTGTCAAACAAGAGACAAAGATAAAAAAAACATTGTAATTGCCCTTTAAATATATATAAAATATATATATATATAAATATATATGTAAGTTTAAAATAGTGAGGTAATTATTACGTATACATGGTTTTATAATCTACTTATAACCTATGGTATACACAGTTTTGTCTTTTTGTTTTGAATGTGTCATGTTTCTGTCCTGCTCTAATACTGTATGCTGAAAAGTGATAAAACGATGTTTGAGCAATCATTCCTTTTACTGCTTTCAAAAGAAAGAAATTGTATGATAATATAGAACAAAGATTGTTATGAATAATCTTTGTATAATAATTATTATAGTTTTATACAAATTTAAATAATTTTATAGAAATCTGAGAAATAAATTAATTATTATAATAAAAAAAGTAAATAAATTATTATAATGCATTTAAAATCTTTTTTATTTATTTTTATTTTCTAGCTTTAGTCTGTATCCCGAGTATAGCAGGGTAAGCAGAGAGAATCTAGTAACCAAGACACCTCCTTTTACACCTTCTGTTCGAATTCATGATATGGTGTATTAAATGGCCAAGTTCAATGCCGCCTTTTTTCTTGTTACCAGAGCGAGGAAATGTAAATATTAAATAATATATTCCTCCGAGTTGGAGTCGACCTCATATCGTGCGGCACGACAGCCTTTTTTTCATTAGGTCAATCATTCTATATTTCTTCGTGTCTATTTGTATGATTGTCTGTATGTATATCTGCCTCACCTCAGTGTTGCACAGGATTGAAGTTGTCAGCGTGTTCATCACGGGACTCCTCGTCGGCGGACTGGTCGCCATCTTGTTCCTCGTCTTCTGACGATGACAGCAGACCTGGAAGATTGTGATAGTATTTATATTCTAGCGACCCAAACGTTGCCTCGCCCGATTAATCTTATTTTTATATTATAGCCAGATTATACAAAAATGTTGCAGATTTTGTATGTTCAATGGCAACACTTAACGCCGCGTTTGATTTAAATTTAACCTTAATTTAAATAGAATTATACATAATAATGAAATGTTAAAAAAGTTTTTGATATACAATAATATATTTTTACCACTGACTATGTTGAAAATTAATAATAATTATTCAATGGTATTGCAAGTGTCATCACACACAGTGTCAATGAAAGCACTTAAATCATGAGGACCCCGCCAGGAATGAAGCGTAAAACAAGTGTCGAATTTTTCTATCCATATATCTTCCACCAGCCAGCAGTCACCCGTCATCGGTCACCCGCCATCCGTCATCCGTCGTCATTAATATTGGATGACGGATGACAGAAAAAAAATAATATGTTACAGCACTTACAGCAGTGCTTTCTAATACACTATAATAATAATGAGTGATTTTTTTTTATAATTTATATAGCAGTATGAAATCAAAGACGTGATGAAATGCTACTTTATGATAATATAAATTATAAAAAAATTACTCATACAAAACATTTTTGTATGAAATGGAATGAAAACAATAACTAACCTGCTGTAAATTGTGGGTTGGTGAGAGCGTCCGGCCAGTACCTTTTGTTTATAGACGAACCGTTTTTACTTTTCTTTCCGCCTGAAAAAATACATAATGTTATACTAAATAAAAGATACAATAATGTTCTGATTAAATTATGACTAAAAGTCAATGTTAAAATCGCGGAAAAAAACTATTGTCGTGGCGCAGGGGCACAAGCGAGTGACTGTAAACTTGACGGTTGTGGGTTCAATTCTTACCTTCTTACCTTTTATTAATGTTTTCCTGTTACTATTAATGTTTTCCTTTTTGCGTTCTGATACCACGACAAAGCGTGGCGTTAAGTTTCGTCACTCGACACGCAATGCCTCAAACACTCGGCGAAAAGTGGGAAACGGATTGTCTTAACACTAAAATCCGCCTGCCTATCCTGTATACGCGGGACACAGCGTGAATTCAAAAGAAAAATGTTTAGCCTTACACTATATCCAGCATATAACACACAACATAACACATAGCATTCCCTTAAATTTTTGAGAAATTGCTTTTTTAAGTTGCAGACCTAAGCGCGGAAGCTAAGAATCGACCCCACAAACGTAGCAATTATAGTCAGTCCCAAATTAGCCAGTGAAATCTTTCACATTGTAATTAAACATTCCACATTGTTAAAAACATATCCATCTCATTATTGATCATTAATTATTTTTTTCAAAATAAAATTCATTTCTTCAAACCCACACTTACCTGGCTTCTCTTGACAATCGAGCATCGGCTGTAATATACGACGGCGCGCGTTTATAAACCAATTGTTGACTTGTAACAGAGTGAGCCGCGTCTGTGCGGCCAGAGACCTCTTCTCTTCCTCTGTTGGGTAGGGATGCTGTGAAATGGCAGGCAAAGATAAGTGAAAATAATATCTATTATAAAGATTTTATTATTATTGGGTCCTTCCTTTGCTCTAGCGTGGATACCTACAGCTTCACACAGCAAGACATACAAGAAAAAATATAATTTACAACAAGTACAATAAAAACAACTTACAACAAGATGTTGGAACAGCCAGGCCCTCATAACTTGAGTGGCGTGTCTCGGCAGAACCCCTCGTTTCCCACCTTCGTCCTCATCATCAGGCCCGGGGGGCGGGGAGCCAGAGATCGAGGAGTTGGAGTTGGAGTTTGTACCTGGGAGAGATAAAAAATAGCTTTTTATGAAATTTTCAATCATTATAATGACGATTGATCTTAGCTTTAAATCTTTCAACTAAGTCTTTTTTTAAATTGAAACCTGAATAAAAAAAAATTAATCACATTTTTACGAAAACTGTCAATATTTAATATAAAATTTGGCGCAGTTGTAACTTATACAGAGAAGAAGTGCAGAATGCTAATGTTTTATTTTTAATAAGGCATAAAAAAACATTAAATTAATAAAATAAACACAACACACACTACCATATTATATTTGACAACACAGACTTTTGTTTGTATAAAGTGTAAGTAATAACGGAGGCCATCGTGGCGAAAGGGCACAAAGTTTGTTAACGACGAGGGTTGTGGGATCGATCGCCACTCAAGGGCATGAATTGTTGTTTATTAATATTTTCATTCGTTGGCTCTGGCACCAACGCAAAAGCTCGGTGTTGAGTTCTGCCACTCAACACGCAATGCCTCCAGAATTCGGCAGAAAGTGGGGAATGGAGTGTCTAACACTAGGTTCCCTCTGCCTACCCTGCTGTGTGCGGGATACAGCGGGAAGTTGATTTAGTTGGATTTAATTTTGATTCGTAAGTGGCATATACTATTGAAGACCTACACGTTGCTATGGCAATGAGTATTGTACGCGTCCATTCGTTTTATAGTACATAGAAGTTCTTGTAATATCTACAACGATATTTTTACAAAAAAAAAATATTATAAATGAATGTGCCTTCTTTGCCATTGTTAATTATGCACGAATAATTTATCTTGTATTGGGTGTATATTTCTAAAACTTACCCGTAAATGAGTCAGTGGAGAGAAGTCCTGCGCCAATTTGTCCTATCGGCGTCGAACCTTGTACTACTAAAGGTGCTGGAATAAAAATATGGAAAAAATTAATGGTACTTTATAATTTATACAAGTATATTACAAAGCTGAAGAGTTTGTTCGGTTAAATACTGTTATCTCAGAAACTACTGGTTCCAATTGAATAGCCCCTTTTACTATCTAAGTCTATAACAGGCTTTTACCAGTTATCGTGTCGATGTAAATCACTGTACATACAGCTGCGGTCAGAGTTACCTCTCGCTATTTTTTTATATGTCGTAAAAAATCTTAGTTTCTTTCATATCATCAAGGAGCCAAAGCCGCAGGTAAAAGTTAATATCGTATAAAACTGCATGGTGTGACTGACTGACTTAGAGATCAAATCTTTGTAAATAGTACTACGAAAGGTATTTTCAAAAACTGATCCCTTAAGGACACTCTCGTTAATAGGTGATAACAGTTATATGAAATATCGTAGTTTTAAAAAATAGACACAGGTAAGTTGGTTGCTGTTTTTACATGGTAGGTAAATTTTTCCCGCCAAAAAATATTTTATTGGAGGCAATAACCCAAAGCAAACAGGCAAAGCCGCCAGTGGGATACTAGTTTAACCATAAACCTAGTGATCACAATATGAAAAAGTAAGTATAATAATTGTTAAATTGGCTCTTCTCGGCAGAACTACCTTCCGAGCCGGTGGTAGCAACATGTGCACTTGATGATTCGCGAAGCGTCGCAGGGTAACAAGCGTGTGGTTGTATATATTAATTTCTTCGCTTTGGTGTGGAGGCAAAGCGCGGCATTGGGTTCCCACACTCAACACTTAATGTCCCCAGAATCAGGCAGAAAATGGGAAACGGAAACTCTGCCTACCCTGCTGTGTAAGATACGTGAAAAAACATAACTAAAATCTACATATTCAAATTCATATTCAAATTCAAATAATTTTGTTCAAAATAAGAAGTTACACGCTTAATTTTTTTAATGTCAAATAATTTAATTTAAAACCAGTTCACTAAAGTTAATGCCTCAGACCTGAGAAGAACCGGCGCAAGAAACGAGGTGGGGCTTATTTTTTTAAAATCAATTTTATACAAATACATATTTAATTATCTGTGACAATGATACCGTTGAAACAGACTGCAGCGAGCATTTCATTCCCAAGGCGTGTTATCATTTACAAAATCATTAATTTGGTAATAACCTTTAACACACAAACATCTTTTCACAATTTTTTAAATCGTGATATAGAAAATTCTCTGACGTTTTCTAGGATCCTATTGTAAAAGTGTCCCATAAAAGAATTACGGATTCGATGCAACCGAACATCACCAATTTTGGTAAAATCATTAATATTTTTTTTTTAACATTTTCAAAAATATATTGAGATGCAACTGTCAATATATTAATTTCTTTAAACTTTTGCCTTAAGGAGTCTTTAGAGCCTAAGTTATAGATTGCACGAATAGCTCGCTTCTGCAGGACAAATATCGGTTGAATACCGGCTGTTTTTATTACCCGGCATTACCCCAAAGTAAAATCCCATAGGACATAATATTATGGAAGTAGCTGAAGAAAACAAGTCGAGCCGTTTCTAGGACAGTTAACGATCAAATTTTTTAACCAAGAAAGCTGCTGAGCTAAGTCTATTAGCCAATCCATCAATGTACTTACGTTGTTCCCGTAAAGGCGGGTAGGGTAGTTCAGTGACTGTCGGGTAGACCGGTGGATACGCGGGGGCAGGTAGCGGGGCGGCTGGGGACTGAAATATAGGAAAAATATATAAATAGGAGTTGCAAGCAATAATATATTCAACCGTATAACAAATACAGAATACTCAGCAGCTTGCTGACTGAATAACCAAATATTTTTATATTCGACAGGTGCGTTTCAGCAAAAATGATATCACTTCACTCTGATGCTAAAAAAAGAATAACAAAAAACACTTTAATTTAGAAGGTTAGGCTGAAGGAACCTAGAGCTAAAATATTCCATTCTCATTGTTCTGCATTCGTTTCTGTTAAAATCAAAAAAATACTACAAGAACGATTTAAAGACATCACTAAAAGTAAAGTATATGATGAGTATCTTTTAAAAATAAAAATTAATTGTCCCAAATTCTTGATGTCGTCGAATTATATACAAAAATACGACATCGGTGGACATTATAACATTATTTACTTGTCATTTCGTCAACAAATATCCCTAATAATTGCCGTTCGTTTGTTTCACTAAAGCAATTAAGCCCATTTGGATATTTATTTATAATATATAACAAAAAAAAAATTTTTTCGAAAAGTAACCTTTCCTCTGAAATAACTAATTTCGTTTAATATTATATATATTTTTTATTTTACCTGATACTGTGGCGAATTAGACGTACTTGAATGATCGTCCATCGTTCCAGATAAATTGTTATTACTCTCTATACCACCTGGAAATTATGATAGAGTTCGTTAAAAACTGGAATGTTAGTAGAGACGGCTCAGGATTCGATTCTTACTTACGGAAATTGTTGGAAGTACTTAAATAATTTATATTTCTAAAAAACACTAACGCCTTTTGTCTGTGGATTCGATTTTTACTAAAGAGGTTAATGATTTATTGTACGTATTTAAGCTATTATAATTTTTTTTATGATTTTCTGCGCTACGACGGCTTACTATATGGGTAACAATATTTCCTATAAATGATGATGATAACTGTGAATAGTTGTGAGGATGAATGTTGGTTCCATTTATACGCAAAAACTACTGAACAGATCTAAATGATACTTCACAGGAATATAAGTTATACATCTGAATTACATAGGCTACAATTTATGAAAACATTTTGTATAATTTGGTCGGACGAAACCGCGTTTTGATCACTAGTACTATAAAAACATACCAGCGCTATAATCAGTCCTTAACAGATTCTCACTCTGCATCTTAGTTTTCAAACACGCGATGTACCTTCCACAGAAGTCCCTACATAACTCTTGGACTTTCTCCAGTTCCAGGAGGTGGATCCTGAGGACCTGGAAAGAGTAAATACCAGTATTATTACTAATTTTATATTGTTTTAATAGTCATTATATCTTGTAAATACAATTCTTAAGGAAATTTGTCCGAATACTGAAAATTAAGGACCAATAACGAAATGTACTTCATATTACATCAATGTCAAAATTGTAAATTCATATTCGAGTTGAAAGAACAAACAATTTTGTAATACATACACATAAAAGCACATAATTATGAGAACTTTTCAATACCATACTGTAGATTTAATGAAAATTTAATTATATTAATAAAAATATAATATACTTGTACATACTAAAACTCCTTACTTGTATACTCTTAATCATTAGTCCATCAATCTCAGGATCATCAACCAGAAAAGGCCGTCTATCCCTGCGCTGATGCTGCACAAAGGCCTGGAGGTCAGCACCGAAGGCGTCAGCAGCTGGAGGCTCCGCCCCAGCAGTGGCTTGCTCACATCTCTCTAGGAGGAGCGCCAGGAGTGGGAAGAGAGGATGTCTGAAAGATAAGAATTTCGGCATTTAGTTTACCATATTTTTATAGTTCCTTCTTAATTGTCCTTCATTAAATGAGCTATGTCCAATTAACGTGGGTATATAATTTAATATATAAAAAATTCTGGCCTTCAATCTTCTCAAATTGATACGTTTAAATTTGGATGCTGCTGTATTTCAATGGTCTATTCAACAGACATTTTTGTTGGGTTTTGCCGTATTATCTGGAGAAATACAATGGTTAATTTGATTTTTTGACGAAATTGACGAAAGCAGTCTTTGTGTTGTAACAATTGCGAGCAAAAAATCCGAAGTATTGATTACCTTTAAGTTTTCAAGTTACCTCCGCCCATAAATATCTCCAACACTCAAAGAGTTGAAGATGCTTAAAAAGGCTGGCTTGAAGGTAAAAGTATCTGTAGATGACGACAGCGACAAATCAATGTCTTTTCGTTACCTAACTTATAAAATACGGAAAATACTAGAGGATAAGAAAAAGTGAAACAAATTAAAGTAACAGGAACTACATACGCTACGTGATATCAGACCGATATTATCAATCAATTAATCTTTCGGTGCAAGGACAGATATACTGACATACTGTTGGCATATATTTTATTTATTTGGTTGCTAAAAACAATATTGGTGAGACTATTCCTTTATTAAATGTCAGGCAGTCTATTTCTTTATGATTTCATTTTAACGAAGTTTTTGTTAGTAACCAGCACCGTGAGGACAGCACATTATAAGCATTTTTATCAAAACATCTACAACTATCTGAAAAAGAACAAAACAAAAATAACAAGTCATAGTCAAAGAAATAAGGAGAAGAAGTTAAATACTTAATATTTTAAACGCCAAGTAATTTTCCACCAAGTCACTAAAGTTACTGCATCAAACCTAAGAAAAACAGGGGCAAGAAACTCAACGGGACTTGTTACAACTCTATGTTTTCTCTTATCAACTGTAGATTTACGATTTGACGATCTTACGAGAGAGATGCTTATTTTTAACACACTTTTTTCATCTTCATACTGTATCTTACTGAGCTTTAAGGGGACTTAACGCCGCGCTTCGTCTTTTCCCAAATATGACTAAATCGCGGAGTAGCGACATGGTCATTCTACAATTCAAAAGTCTATTTTATGGTAAAAGATATTTCGAGTCTTACTTGTAAACAGCTCGTTTGTCTGCCTCGAACTGCGCCTGGTCGGCGTCGGTGGCGGGCGCGCCGCCGCCCTGCATCACTGTTGGTTAGCAGCGCCACCGCATCTGGAAAAGATAAGTTGACAAAATTAGAAAAGGAAACACCGTTTTCACGATTTTCCCGCTATTCGTGGAAATGTAGCGTATTTTGTAGCTTTACAGTTATTATCATTTATATTAATATAAATACTTTTACAGCTATACTTATTTTAATGTCTGTGTGAATTATTATTTTGTCTTTGTTTCTAGAGCAGAAGAACGGAATGGAGATCGAACTCGCTACCATCAGGCCTCATTGTTTTATTATATTTGTTTTTCGCTTCATTCTATATCCTACATAACAGGATAGGCAGAGGGAGAGCATGTTAAGTCACTTGTTGTATCTTGTACGAGTATCACACAACCAACAACAACACAACTTGTGTGGCACAACAACGCCACAACGCTTTGTCTTTCTATAGCAGGAGTGGAGATGAAACTCAACCACAATAAAACGCTGCCTGACATCAGTATTCACTCATATTTCTTATCTTCATTTTCCGTCTATTTTCAGACATCACTAGCTACGGAACATAACGCCGCACCATAATATGTCAATACTAAATATATTTGGCAAGCAAACCCGTACGAGAACAATGTAGATATAAAAAGCAGTGCAAGTAGAAAAATAATCTCCAAGACAATAATGGGGTGGGAGCACCATATTTTATATCAATCTGAGGCAACACTTGTGATAAATGTGACGCGTTTGGTTTTTAATATCCGTTTTTATTGCTGTATACAGTGTTTGTGCCTTCTGGATGTTGTTAAAAGTCGGAGCTATTTGTTGTTTATTTGAGTTTTAAATGATTATTAGAGGTTTTTCATTCCAAATTTATACTAACACATCATATTTATCCAAGTAACAAGACTTAAAATTTCTATTTGAAATTAAAATATGTAACAAGTCAAGTTAAATTAACCTTAGCAGCGTGAACAAAAATCTCTAAAATAGGCGGTACATGGAGAAAGTAGTACCTTAACACTAGGTGACTAGTTTCCGTCTGCCTACCCTGCTATATGATTGAAAAAACGTTGATTGTTTTTTTATAGAATCCTTACTCATAATTATATTCTTCTTTTAAATTTATTAAGAAATTCGATTTTCTCTTCTTCAATAAATATTTTCGGAACTCAACCCATATTGCGTATACAGTCGACTACGCCATGAGTGCTTTTTGTTAGATGTTATAATAGTTGTTATAATATTTGTATATATTATATATAGTTTTGTATATTATCCTCTATTCTTACCTAAATACTCTTAGTAAATAGAAATTACACACTGTTAATGCATGTGTGCTAACTCATAAGTTTCAAATAAAGTAAAAAATATACATAAACAGTAAAATATATGAAAGATATTATATTTTTATCAGCTTTTACCTGCGACTTCGCTTGCGTTATCAAACAGAATAACTAAGAGCTGTATATGGCACATACCCATGGGCATATTTAGAAATATTTTCTTCCTGGATTTTAGCTTTAATGAAAGATGTTCGTGTAAAGGTTTTTTTTTATATCAATTCAATAATATAAGGTCAATTTTTGTTAGTCAAATTTCCAGGGTGGACACATGACTAATCTGGGGTGGACACAGAGAACCCGGCTCCTCCTGTTCTCAGACCAGGAGGTAGACAGATAGGTAGGTTTCTGACCGCAGGTACAGTGGGTTATATCGTAATGACTGACATGAGGTTATACATACCTACTCGATAAATATACTGTGAAAAAATAAAAAAATAATTTGATCAAGTAGGTCCTGAAGTTAACGCCTTTAACCAAAAAAACTCTTCAGCTCTCATCTTCAACTCTTGTCTTTATATATAAAAATGTATTATTCATTAATCTTTTCCTAAAATACCTTATAAAAGTTAGGCCACTTCTTGACTGACTTCATCATATAATTACACTCTGTTATATTTCCTCTGGAAAAGGGGCAACCATTTTGTATATCCTACATAAAGTTTGCGACACACTGAGAAACAATAGTATAATAATAAGTGTTTAATTAATAAACATGTTTTACTATTATTTATGGTAGATTAAGGTTTCAATTTAAAAACCAACTCTACATTTTCAAGCTATTATAAAAACTATTTAGAAAATTTTAATCAATGTTAATAACCGAAGTAATTACGTATTTTGTAGTTTTGAACGGGAAGTTAGGTAAAAAATATACGAAATTAATACAGATAAAGAGTTCAGTTTTTTAAAGTATAATTTAAAATGTGTAAAATACTACAACTTATAATAAACTATTTAATAACAAAAATAAGCTATCAATGAGATAGGCAGAGAGAACCTGGGAGCCTTGTATTAAGACTGCGTTCTCCACTAACGCCCAATATTAATAACCTATCTCCAACGTCAATCTTAGATTGTTTCATACATCTATCCAATCTCTAGATAGGATAGATATATGAAACAATCTAAGATTGACGTTGGAGATAGGTTATTAATATTGGGCGTAAGACACTTCCGATCTCCACCGCTGCTTACCCTACTGTGCGGGATACAGCGTAGAGCTAATAGAAATAAAAAAAACATAAAGGGGACTCTCTTGCCATCCATTCAAACCATCTTTCAAGTTTCGGCATATTTTAAACATGTAAGAAAAGTTTTTGGTGACGAAATTCATGTAAGTATAATTAATCAATCAATATTATGCACTTATTGATACTGGTCGTCGCCTGCAATTTCGTTTGCTCATATTTCGGAAAGTAAAATGGAAAATCCCATTTTACCTATTCCCGTAGGTATTTCATGAAACCCTCTCCCGGAGCTCCCCTACATTTCCTAACCTACATACATGCAAAAATTTTAACTTTCTAAGTGCAGTGATGGAAGAGTTTTATACAAATATACTATAATATAACCTAGTATGCCACAAACCTAACAATCGTAATTACGTAAGCAAAGGAAGGGAGCAAAACACGTAAGAGCCAGAAAAAAATGTTTATTCATTTTCTCCGAAATATACTTAGTTTTAATAAGAAATATGTAGAGAAAAATGGTAATTAGTTATATATAGCTTTTTTTAAGGCTTCACGGTGTATATCGAATATAGCAGTGTTAGCAGAGGTAACCTAGTGTTAAGACACTCTGTTTCCCACTTTCTGAGACTAGATCTCCTTCGCCTTCGCTTATTATAGGTACATACTAAACCAACAAGATTTGAAACTACAACCATCAAGAAGAGTGTCTATTGTAAATTACGTAAAAGTAAATCAGCTTCACGTTGTATACCGCACACAGCAGGGTAGGCAGAGGAAACCTAGTGTTAAGACACTCCTCCCACGCCGAAATTTTTCGGGGCATTGCGTTTTGAGTGACGGAACTCAACGCACTCGCCGGGCTTGTGACTTGGTGCCAGAGCGAAAAAATTAAAATATTAAGAAATAAAAATTCATTCCCTCGAATGGGGATCGAACCCACAACCGTCGCATTACAGTCACACCCTAGTGCCCTTGCGCCACGACGGCCTGAAGTTATAGTTTAGTTTTTATTTAACTTTTTACTTAAGAAACTACGTTAATAAATTTGAGTTATGTCTTTAGACTTTACTAATATTATAAAATCGAAAAATTAGTTTAATTGAAACATTGTTTTTGTGTTGGTTAGTCCATTTATTAACCGCTCATAAATCTGAAATGTGAGATCGCTCTTGAGAACGATCTTGTGATGCAGTTTTCATTCATAGATTATAATTTATGAATGAAAACGGCATCTCGAGATCGATTTATAAATAAGAGCCTTCGAATATGTCATATGTCACAAACAACGAATAGTTAATAGCTACTGTAGGTGTAGAATAAAATCTTTTTATAAAACTTATTATAAATATTTCATCTACGAAAAATACTAAGAATATGATATAAGTAAGTATACAAATACAGACATACAGCACTATTAGTTATTTATATGCGGCGCGCGTTCAAAGTGTTCAATTTTGAATATTTACAATACAAAATATATCTAACGCTGAAAACTCGACGCCATTTAGATACGCGATTGTTTTGCTAAATAACTAAATATATCTTGTAGATCTGTAGATAGGGATTTTAGGTGGATAAGTAGTGGATACGAATTCCACATTTTGTTCTAGAGATCTAGAATCTTATGAATTTTTCGTACTTTTTTCTTAAGTTAAAAAAAGCAAACTCGCGCTTCCCATTTTTAGCAGGGTAAGCAGAAGACAGAGGGTACTTGGTGTTTTATACCCTCCGTTACCCACGCACCATCTAATTTTCGGCAGATGTGCTTTGTCTTCTTGAAAAGAAATACAAATAATTTAATCATAATTTTCCCCCTAGTAGTAATTACTGTTTAGCTAATGGTTGTGGGCCCCTACTCCGAGTAATAATTATATTTTTTTTCTGCGATCTGCCAAACCAAAAGTTTCAAGCGCGGCGTTTAATTCCGCCACTGAACACAGTAATTGTCTTTGAAATTGAATGGAAAATTGGGAACGGATTATCTTAACCTTAAGTTCAAAATCAAAATATTCATTATTCAATTAGGCCGTTCCAAACACTTTTGGATCGTCGTTACTTGGATCTCGTATCGATCGTTCTACTAAGAAGAGCAAGAAATTCAACAGTTTCGAAAAAATAATTTACAATATATTTATAACCATCATTAGCTGCCAGAGTGGACATCAACAGCACTTAATAAAAAAATAAATCAGCTTCACGCTGTATCCCGCACACAGCATGGTAGGCAGAGGGAACCTAGTTTTAAGATACTTCGTTCCCCACTTTCCACTGAATTCTTACAAAAAACTGAATTACGTCTTGAGTGGCAGAAGAGTGAAGAAATGAAAGTATAAGCTTAAAAAAGTATTTCATTTCCTCGAGTGGAGATCGAACCCACAACCAGTCGCTTTACAGTCACACACTTGTGCCCCTGCGACATGACTGGCCTCATGGACTTGAATAGAGTTAACTCTATTTATGTTGCCATAGGGGATAAAGCGCGGAGTTGCTTTCTTTTAAACACCTTCCACTACACATCGCAAACTCATTTAAACATTGTTCAACATTATTTAATACTTGTACAAAAAAAACTTTTGCAATATAAAAATTGTATATAATTATAGTTATAACTAAGTAGGTTAGTTGCGCCTCCAATCCACTTACATTAGCACCGTTCTATAGTAACATACAATTAAATTTCTAATTTATTATATCTTATCGTATATAACATCGCGCCCGGAGCAAAAATGCCAAAATCGCTTAAGAAATCAACCCACGACACTGTTTTACTTAAATATCTTGTAAGATAGACGTGTTAGGTTCACGCTGTATCCCACATTTAACAGGGTAAACAGAGGGAACCTAGCGTTGAGACTCGGTACTCCAGTGTCAATCTAATTTTCGTTATGCGTGTTGATAAGCGAAACTGAATGCCGCACTCTGTCGTGTTACCAAAGCGAGGAAATTAATATAATTCATTCGCCCGAGTGGGAATCGAAGCCGTCACCGTCGCATTTACAGCTCGCTGTGCCGCTACACCACTACGGCCTACAACCTACTAGCGATTAGTACCTAATCATAAATAATTATCATAAAATAATGAGGCCGTGTGACTGTAAACGCAACAAGAACTGTTTTGTTATTATATAGCGCGAAGTTAAATTCCACCACGCAAGTTCTGCTCTGTTCTGTTCTTAGTATATGGCGAGCGTGCCAGCTGAGCATATATCACTTCGCCAATATCACATCGTATAGAGAATACATGGTAAAAAGAGATCCAGTTAAAATACCATACAACGTCACGACTTTGAGCGGAAAGCGGAGAACAGAGTATCTTGGCACTAAGTTACTCCCCCATAGCCAAGTAGACAATTTAGTAAGTATTATTTTAATTGAGACAGTTCAAGATTCAAATTCAAGTGCCACTTACAATAATAGACAATTACAAGAACACTTGAATACACCTCCGTTATACTAATTGAAATAATTAAGCGAGAAAAGCGAATTTAAGCAAAAAAGAGAGAATTTCTTTTTTTTATTTTAATTGTCTACTCGACGACCGTCCCCTCAAGTCCTCTCGACGTTCCAATATTAACGAGATGGAATAATTGAATTATGATTTTTAAGTACAGGTTCGAATTTATTCGGTAGATCTTGACTTTATTCTTGTTTTTAACTTTTTTAAAGTGTCTCAAAACTAGGTTGTGGATACTTTTTTAGAAAACATAAAAAATAAAAAATTTAGGCCGTCATGGCGCAGTGACACGAGGGTTTGACTCGAGACTGTGTGTTGAGTGGCTGAACTTAACGCCGCGCTTTGCTTTGGTACCAGAGCAAGGAAATCAAAATTTTAAATAATTCCTTCTCCCGAGTGGAAATCTAACCCACAACTAATACTTGTGCCGCGGTCACCACGTCAGGTCAAGAAACACTTATAATAATGACACATCTCTCCGATCACCTTCCGTTCACACATTTTATGAGTAAACTCAAACGATTTACTAATACGAAACGAGAACGAAGCAGGAAGATACAGTGTGTTCTACAAAAAGCATTCACAAACAATACCTACCGGGATGTTAAAATCGATAATGACAATGGCACATACCCAAACAGCCAACGCTAACTGCTAAATAAATATTGTTAGCAACAATTAACTTAATTTTACACCTTTTAAAATTCTTCGAGCACGCTTTTTTACTTTAAATAGGTGATTGTAATTTTATACTTGGTGTGGGCATGTATGGGATGAGTTACAAGATTTTTACTTATATTCTATAAGAATTTCTTGTAATTGTCCACGTACTTATAACGATATAAATAAGTTGTTACAAGTATATAAGAATTTCAACGTAGCTTGATAAGAACGTATGGATTAGTGGTCAGAGCGTTTGGACGTTCTCCAAGAGCCGTCAGTTCAAATCCCGCTACATAATTTTTTTTTATAAGCTTTATACTAATAAGTATAATTCTACGTTCTCAGAGGAAGATACTTCGAGTCATTGTTAATGCGCCCTGGTATGCGCGCCGGTACATACGAAATGAAGATCTCCGAAACCTAAAAATGGACTTCGTAGAGAAAATAATAACAAAATATACTTAAACTTATGAACTCAAGCCTTCATCATCACAGTTAATGTCGTAGTTATCTAGTCTCTCTATCTCTTCCGTTACCTTTTGATTAAGTGCATGGTTAGTGTAAAATGGTGGTTGTAAATATTTATTTGTAAATTACTTAGAATTTTGGACCTTGTTAATAAAAGAAACTCTGGTGTATGCAGGAATGCGTTTTTTTTTTCAATCGCTTAATAAAATCGCTTTTTGCTTATAACTTGTACTATACAACTAGTGTTATTAAACAAACGAGTGTAGAACTAAAAACAGGTTACAATGCTTGAGTAAACTAACCACTTGAATGACTACTGGGCGGTCTTGTTTTGACGGTGGTCGTAGATTTGATTATATATTTTTTTGAATAAGGTTTTATAAGAAAAGTATAAAATATAAATGCGCGATATGTATTTTGTATTACCTATACATAGAATATTATTAAAGGTTAAGATAGTAACTTTAGTTTTTATAGTAACTTTTTTGGCAAAGCGCGGCGTTGAGCTCCGCCACTCAACATGCAATTCGGACCGCATTAAATTGCGGTGTGTATTTTCAATATAGATTGGAACATACATAGATGGGATGAGATTCCATTTTATACTACGCAGCAAGAAGAATAGAGACAATATTGTATTCATCCACATTTTAGGTAACAGTCAATTTAATTGGCAATTGCTATTAAATTTGAACCCACATCCACTATAAGTAAATCCAAATGACATTATTCTCGTCACATTAGTGTCAAAAATGTCTATTTAACATATATTTAAATATTGTTAAGGGTAATTTAAGATACCATCACGCACGACCTTCTTGTATTGCATTCTAATATGATTTGTCTCTATATTATTTTATTCTTAAGTCTTCACACTGTGTCTGGCTGTAAAAGCGAGGGCTGTGAGTTCGATTTTTGCTTAGAATAAATGATATATTATTTTTCACGGCATTGAGTTCCGCATCTTAACACGCAGTTTCGGAAATTTAACAAAATGTGGGGGACAACATTTCTTAATACTAGGTTTGTGCATTCCCTGTTATAAGAGAAATGCAGCGTGAATCTAAAAAAAATATACAATTCCTACATTTTGGGAGGGAGGCAAAGATCTCATTCTGCTATACCACGAATTAGCAAACTTTAACCGATGCTGTGGCACAACTGATATTTAATTGCAAACTAAAAAAATAAAGTTAAACATTTTTTTTCCTATGATTTCTTTGTACCTGTGTTATCTTTCATATGGATTTACAATAATGTAATTTTTATAACGTAATAATGTATCCTCTCTTATTTATAAAAACTTCTGGATAATCTAAATATATAAATAAACGAATTATTATGTCAGTCTATACTTAATTTCTGCCTCAAGTGACAGAACCCCAGAAACCTACAGATCCTTGGATTCAATACCTTGTCAAGCGTGGCACGGAATTGTATTCCTAATTGTTTTGTTGTGTAGGAATTGAGCAAAGATCACCTTGCTAATGACACGTCGAATAAAAAAAATTGGTTAAGTCTAAGTCGGACTTGCTCTCCGAAGTTCATAGTGGTTTTTCTCTGTGGTATACTTATAAACTATTAAGTTTTGTTTTAATGTATTTTTTTATTCTGATTATTCGACGTTATAATACAAATATGGAGCAAAACAAACAAAAAGAAAGAGATATTGTGGTTATCGCAGAACTTAACGTCGTTAATTTACAATCAAAACATAATAAATAATTAAAACCCTATCAAAATCGGTGCATCGATACAAAAAAGGGGAAACGCCAATAAATATTTAATTTAAATACAATACAAAAAAGGCGCACAAGTTCGGAAAACCCTTCAGAATGTATAATATTCGTTAAATAATAGAGAAGGCATGTTAAGATACAAATTCTAGACGGCGTGGGGTTACGGAGGGTAATGATAGGCAAGGCGTGTGTTTTTATCGATAAAAATAAACTAGGCCAGTCGTGGCACAGGAGCACAAAGTGTGACTGTAAAACCGACTGGTTGTGGGTTCGATCCCCACTCGAGGAGATGAAATATTTTTAAAATTTATATTTCCATTTCTTCGCTCTGGTGTCGAGGACAAGCGCGGCGTTGAGTTCTGCCACTCAACACGCAATGCTTCCAGAATTCGGCAGAAAGTGGGGAACGAAGTGTCTTAACATTAAGTTCCCTCTGCCTACCCTGCAGTGTCCGGGATACAGCGTGAAGCTGATAAAAAAAATAAACTATATAAAACTCTTTCATTATAGAGTGACAGACGGACAACGCAAAGGCATAGAACGCGGAATAGAACGCCAACTTGGAATGCAAGCGGCTAGACAGGCTTTAATGAAACTTAGTTTTTTAGACCATACATCCGTCGCTTTATTAGTATAGAAATTAAGAATATTAAGACACTCCGTCCATAATTTTCCGCCCAATTTCCGGGACATTACGTGTTGAGTTACTAAACTCTACGCCACGCTTTAACTTTCTAAAGCGGGGAAATAAAAGTTTCTTTTACGCCAGGATTGTTCAATAATGAATTATATTTTATTACATGTCTATGATACAAAACTATCGTCTGCCTTAAAAGTAATTTTCTTCATATTTAAAATACATTATATATTTACTTATTCTCATTTAACAAATAAATATGAACTCTAGTATACGGTATAACCTAACCTAAATATAGTCTTTATACAGTATACAGCATGAAAATACAATGTAAACCATAGATTACATCCATTTAACTCATCACAATCGTAGATTCGATTCTCAAAAAAGGAAAAAAATCTTTATCGTATCTAAATAGAACATCACTAGCAAACAACATTTCCATGTAGGTCGCATAAAAATAACATTTTCGCGCCACCCAAAAAGAACATCTGCTCAAATATTGAGTTGTACGCTCCTTCCCTAGAATACGAGATGTATCCAAAAACAGCCTTATTATACTTAAATATTCCTGTTCCTGTAGCTCAGTGGTTGAAACCTAAATACATTTCAAAGAAGCGGCTTCAAGGGTGCACTTATTATTAGCTGTATTATTGTAAAGAAATAAATAGAAATAATTGACGTCGTGTCTATAAACGGGATGGTTGTGGGTTTGGTCCCAACTCGAGACAATGAAATATTTTAATTAGTAACAAAAATAGCGCGTAGTTGAGTTGAGTTATATACACACAATGAATGCTCAAAGCCTTAATTTTTTTTATAAAACTTTTCGCATCAATAATTAATGGAATCCCAATGAGATAAAAAAAAATATGTTGTGTAGCAATACTTATTAAAAAATTCAAAAACAACAGAAATGCATTAAGACCCCTCTTTACAAGAAGTAAATCAAAAGTGACTCGTCTCTTTACACCTTTAGCATCTAGACGAAGTTACAATAGTATAGTAAGTACTTTTGCTATTTTTTTAGATATCCATCCTTCATAGCTAATAAGATAGGCAGAGAACTCTCTGTCGATATTAAACTTCAAAAACCTATAATAGTAAATTTCTTTGTGTTGTCCATGTCCATTTGACAGTGGAGGCGCAGCCGCATTTTAAATTTAGTTTTTCGACTAACAGTTATACCCGCTTTTCATAAAGTTTCACACTGTATCCCGCACATAATAGAGTAGGCAGAGCGTACCATGACACTCCGTTCCCATTATGACACTTCCATTCTCCATTTCCGCCGAGTGGCGCAATGCGCTTTGCCTCTTTACCAGAGAGCAAAGAAATTAAAATGTTAAATTAAAAATGAAATCAAATAATGATTGATTTAATTGTTAATTCACGCTATATTCCGCACACAGCAGCAGGGTAGACAGAGGGAATCTAGTGTTAAGACACTCCGTTCTCCACTTTCCACCGAGTTTTGGAGGCATTGCGTGTTGAGTGGTGGAACTCAACGCCGCGCTTTGCCTAAATAAATATTTCAATTCCCCGAGTGGGGATCGAACCTTCAATCAGTCGATTTTACCCGAGAAGGAATCGATCACACAACCGTTTCGCCTACAGTCACACACTTGTGCCCCTGCGCCACGACGGCCTAAATTATTTGCTTAATTTACTGGAGGACGAAGAGTATGGTATGAAGATGTTAATGACAGTGGACGAGGCGAAAGAGATATGCAGAGACCGTAGCGTTTGGCGCTCCGTTCTCTCTGACTACCCCGCTAGGAATACAGCGTGAAGCCAGTTAGTTTAGTTTTAATGCATAAATATTAATAGATGTCCGATGTCCTTTGTTATTACAAAAGAAACGAAACTCCTAACTCTCATTCTATAATGTTATTAATAAAAAAGTCAACAGTTAACATCTAAACAGCCAACCCATCAACAGATAACATCTAAATAATCACACACGTATATTTCTATCAATCTAAATTACTTTAATCATAACAAACATAGATATTTAGGGGGAAAAACATAACAAAAACAAATTGACATTGTTTCAGGGAATCCCCGATACAGATGAAATTGGCTATAGGTAATAGGAAGTCAACTATTTTCCTCTTCCCAAAATAGGTATATAGGGATAGGGATTGAGAGGATCGATACCTTCTAACCTCCCATTGCGAATTCAAATTTGAATTTGCTGTCGTGTTTAAAAAACACTTGCATTTCAAACACGTTCGCGGGTAGTTATAATTTTGTTTTATTTTTCTTTCATTATTATAATTATTGACAAAAAAGAGCTTTGATACTTTGGATGTGGAATTTCGGAAATGTTGTTATTTTACGTGTCTATTTACTTATTTCTATCTTTGGGCCGTATATTGTAAACGTAATGGTTGTTGATTCGATTCCCACTTGGAGGAAATAATTATTTTTATTTCCTCGCTCTAGTGACAAGACAAAGTCCAGCGTTTAGTTCCGCCACTCAACACAGAATGTCCAAAAAATTGGGCAATGTGGAACGAAACGGAATGTCTTAACACTGGGTTATAACGGAATGTCTTAACATTAGGTTGTATATGGGAGATATAGCTTGAAGCTGAAATAAAAAGTAAATACATATTTCCGAATTATGTATTATTAGCCTGAGATAATGTAATAAAAAATCAATTGTTTCTGCTCATTGCGTTATAAGAGAGAGAGAGAAATCTGAAACTATTATGGCACTGCCTTTAAATCTCGACTGGATTTTTTTAAACAGAAACATTCGTACACGCGTACTCCTAATATACAATTATTCCATTACTGATGTGACTGACTAAGGAATGTACGTGAGCACTCATATAGGATTTCTCGAAATTCTTATGGCAACGGTCAAAAACGACGTTTTTCGTTTAACCTTTTAAAGTTCACGTAAACAAAGTTGCCGGCGACGCCTAGTCTTTTGTAAAGCCTTGTACTATGAAACTGGAAAACCACGGAATCTCTTTGATACTAAGACAAAATTTGAATAGTCTTAGCCACTCAGTTTAGCATATTATATTTTAGGTTTCTCCTTTCCCCGCTTTGGTAACAAAGCAAAGCGCTACGTTGAGTTTCGCTACTCAAAACACAATGCCTCCAGAATTCAGCGCTAAGTTGGGAACGGAGTGTCTTAACATTAGGTTCCCAAATTCCTTTTGCCTACTATGTGTGGGAGCCTGAAATTAAGAAAATAAAAATTAGATACGACCATAGTGCACAGTTGCGAATTTCGTCGCGAACATTTTGGACTCGATGGCCACTCAAAAGACAATCTTTTATATAAAAAAAAAATATTTTCTCTTTCGACCATTGATAAAATATATTTATAACTTTTTTTAAGTGTTACGCAACACCAAAATAATAAAAAAAAAATTTCAAATTTGAATTTAGCGGGATTTGAATCCGCGCCTTTTGCAAACCGTTTAAGAAAAATAGGTACTTAGGTCGTATCTAACATCAAGTTATACCAATGGCCTAAGATCCCATTGCTTGAATCTGCAGATATCTATTTTTTAAATAGAACTTATATTTAAGAATGATACATGATAGTAGAACAGATTACACTACTATATATTAATACTCATTTAAAAATTTCTTTTAAATAATGTTGGATTCACATAAAAATATATTGAGTACATTTTTCTCCAAAAAACGCGTTACCATAAATTAAAGGTGATTGCAGCACGAATTTTCTAGGCATCCCTGGTGTAATCTATCCTACTATCATGTATCATTCTTAAAAAAATAATTGAAAAAAGAGATATCAGCAGATTTATGCACTGGGATCTCAACCTATAAACAGCAACATAAATATATGCAAGTTAGGATCTAGTTAGTAAATTTCGGCATGCAATATACAAAACGTGTACGTAACACGAGTATCGGGTTACAATGTTGGGAGAATAGAGAAAAATATAACTGTCACCAGATTTTTCGGCGATACCTATAAAAACAAACGAGCGGAAAATTTTCAAGTTTTATCTTGCTAACTGTTCAACTTCACTCTTTTTCACATATAAGAGCCCAGTCCTTCTGGTATCTAGTGTTAAGACAATCCGTTCTCTACTTTCCGCCCAACGTTTTCAGATATCGAGTATTTAGTGGTGGAGCTCAATACCGCCCATTGTCTACCAAATCAAATCAACTTCACGCTGTATCCCGCACACAGCAGGGTAGGCAGAGGGAACATAGTGTTAAGACACTCCGTTACCCACTTTCTGCCGAATTCATGCAGAAAATTGCCACTCAACACGTAATGCTGGAGGCATTACAGAGAACTCAACGCTGTAAAGTACAGCCTCGACACCAGTGCGAAGGAATGGAAATATAAATTTAAGTAAATATTTCATCTCCTCTAGTGGGAATCGAACCCACAACCACTCGGTTTTACAGTCACACTTTGTGCCCCTGCGCCACGACTGGCCTCTATTGTCTACCAGAGCTGGGAAATGAAAATAGTCTAAATACAATCATTGCCCGAGTGTTTATAGATCCCACAACCATGCTGACCCTGTTCCACTGCACCACGACTAAGTTTCTTTTTAACTTTCAAGAAGAAATTTAGCAGATGCTTAAAAGATCCAAAGAATTGAATAGGTATCTATCTAGCTTTCAAATAAGAATCCCATTCACGTACATAAAGTCTGGAACAGAAGTCATCAATTTGTCTTTTCAACTGAAACCTCAAAAGTTATATTACAAGAAATCTTAACCAACTTTTAGGTTTACATTTGGACAAGTTTTTTAGTTTTTTTTTTTAACCCTGTATCCCGTATATAAATAGGAAAAAGGGACAGTGGGAATCAAGTCAAAGTAGTAACTTTATTCAGAATTAGCAACTCGCTCTCGGCTTCGCCCGCTAGAACTACATAAATATTTATTTATTAAACTGAATCACTTTCAGGTTCTAATAAAATTTATTATATATTTTAATGACAATATCCATACATTGAAAACTAAAGTTTCACTTAATTCAATAATAAAATTATGTAGCAATTTTTTTGAACAAAATACTTTATATTGATATAACTTTATGATTTAAAAACCTATTTAAATAAAACAAGCACCAAAATTTGCCAAAATACAAAAGCGAAAATTGCACTTGAAACGGTTAAGCCGTTTCTGAGATTAGCGTGACAAATGNCCACCTACTAGTATCTGCCCCTTAATCAGTGTACAGAGTCCAGATCTGGTAACGAGCGCTGAAAATATATTTTAATTGTAATTGTACTTTAAATATATTTTAATTGCATTTCAAGTGCCCATTTACTAGCACGTTTTTAAATATAATCATATTAGTATTAAAATTAGATAAACATCATTTAAATAATACATTTTGCTTTTTAAGTACCAATGTATGAAAGGAATGAATACAAATTAATTTAGTTTAATTAATCTCTATCTCTATCTCTATCTCTTCTTTATATATTATAAAATAATAACGCTTTTCGTCTCTGTCTGGCCTTTCTAAGTCTTCTTCTTCTAAACCACCCAACGGATTTTGATGTGGTTTTCACTGTTAGGTAGAGTATTTCTCAGGGAAGGTTTAAATATAGTTTATTATATGTATATTTTAATGTAATTTGACATAAATATGATAAATGTGTATAAAGTCCTACCTGTTGAGACACTTTCACGCATGCGCTGGTTTAATGGTAAGTCCTACATGAAAACAATGTACTGGGGTATTATTTCTTTCAATAAGATCTACAAAAAAATCAGCGACAGCATATTCGTATCTTCTAAGGATAACATACAGTGAGCATATTTCTGTCTAAAAATAGTAATTTAAATATATTTTTTTATTGTGCGGGATGTTTGTCTATAATGGTATCAATCCTATCCTTTTAAATACTTTATTATTTTTCTACGTTAAACGAAGATAAAATTTGCTCTTTACACTATTTCGAAATTACGAATAGTTTTAGAGAAAAACGCATGTAATTGTTGACACATCACGCCGGCTACAAACCTCAGTTTTGGGTCATGTTTCATTTATCCCTTACTCTCAACATATAAATAAGTATATTAGTTGTCTTGGCCATTTGGTGTTGATCAAAATGTCCTTTACAGAAATTTCCAAAAAATTACATTACCAAAAAATCCTTGCTGCGAAACGGTTCGCCACGCGGTCCCTTGCGTCCCCCGCGCCCCGTGCCATTTAGTGCTTTTAGTTTTAATACTTTTAAATATTTATTTTACATTGATAATTAGCTTAAATACCGTATACCTAAATATTTTTCTTAAAATACAACAAATTTTGCGAGCAACCGTCCTGCAGGGGACGCCTTACCGCCGTCAGCATACTTACAAGCAGCCACATGTGATTAAAATTTTTTTGAGACAGAAAAGCCTCTTTTCTATCCACCCGGTGTCGCTGTAAAAGCCAATAGGGCTAACAACATTAAGTTCAAGTTCGAAAAAAAACGAGTAAAATTAAATAATAAAAAATTACACATTTTTAGGATTCTGTACCTCAAAAGGAAAAAAACTGAATCCTTATAGAATCAGTTTGTTGTCCGTCTGTCCGTCTTTAATTGTCATTATAAATGCACAACGCAGGCTATAAATAGCTGTATCGACTCATTTATCCCTATATATTTGTTACTTTCATCATTTAATGTAGATAAAAATTGTCCTTTACTGTTTTTCATTTTATTAAGTACTTTAGAAGCTGTAACACAGACTTAAAATTACATTTCTAAAAAATCTTTGCTGCGATATGGCTCGCCGCCCGCTACGCGTCGTTTGCTTATAAAAGTGCATCCACCACGGTCGCCTGGCTCCATTAGAAGGAGGGCCTGGTCATGTTGCCCAAGGCTGGGAAGAGCCCACGACGCCCTGAGGGTTACCAACCTATAACCCTCATCAACGCGGTGGCGAAGCTATTCGAGAAGTTAATTATTCCTTCCACTTCTCCAGCAAAGCAAACAGTTTGGCGAGCGGGCACTCTACCACTCTGCAGGTGGCCAGAGCGGGCCACTACGCTGCAGCAGCGATTAACTAAAAGGAGAGTGAAATAGTTCCTCGACGTAGCACCTGCTTTCGACGGTGTGTATAGGACATTTTGCGTGAGAGTGAAGAATGTATTTATAATAGCAGCCACTCGATCGCTGCCGAAGTTCCCTAGGGCAGCATTTTGTCACCTGCCCTCTACGCATCATACATCGATTACATCCCAACGCAGGCGGCCACGATACTGGTGCTCTACGCCGACGACGTTGCCCTCTCGAAGTCTCTAATCCCTACTAAACAACCAAAAAACTCTAGCGAGCCCTTGACCTGCTGCCGAAATGGCTGACGGAGTAGAGGCTTCCTCTTAACGTCACCAAGACAGGCGATTACATCCTTCGCTGAGACTGCAGGGCCACCAGGTGCCCCGGAGCAGCAGAGCAACTACCTGAAAGTTGTTATTGACAGAAGACTTTCGATGACAGGGCAAGTCAAGAAAGCCGCCAACGCAGCGAGGACCGCAATATTCCTGCTGCGACCACTCTTAAGATCCCACCTACCCCTAAAGACGAAGCTATAGCTCTACAAGGCGTGAGTCAGGCCTTATCTTACCTACACCAGTACCGATCAACGAGGAATCCTGCAGGTGGTCCGGAACTTCACTCTCCAGCGAGTGACCCATGCACTATAAATATAAATATAAATGCACAATGCACAACGAAACACCACGCTTCACCGCAACCTAAAAATAAAAAAGGGTCCAGCTCGGGTCCAATGCGTTACTACGCGCTAATGTATTGTGTTACCTGCACCTAAGGAGCATCGCCCAGTGCACACCCGGCCGCCAGAGGTCAGACGTCATCTTCCGAGTGACTTTCTATCCTTCCCCGAATCCGACTACCCGTCACCTCGGTCGCTGATCACTTAAACTGGGCCTGACTGAGGGTCATAACTGGCTGAGCAGACCGCTCAGGTGGCATTTGATCATCCTTCCAATCCCGCCAAAAATCCTTCTCCCTGTATCTGCTCTAGGGCAGGTATACAGTCTTAGGGCCAAAGGGTCCCCTAACGACGCACTCATATTTATGGGTGCCGCTTGAGACCACGGCAAGAAGGCCAACGCCTTGATGCAGTTCCCCAGCGTCAGAAGAAAGGAGCTGGACGAGAGAATGCTTCAATGCTAGCTCTATAGTAAAGTAGGTTTAGAAGCAATTGCACATATTTTGGAGCTCTCTAAATAATTAGAATGTATTATTTCAGCGAAACATAGTTGGTTTTCTCTTTCGTTTAAGTATTTTTAGATAAAAGAATAGTAGACTACCCACGTTGTTGTTTATGATTTTTACCATTTAAGTATTCTGTTGTTTGTGTCGTTTGTTTAAGGAACGTAATTCAGTATATTAAGTAAAAAATTCAGTAGTTTAAGCAGGCGAAGCCGCGAGTGGGTCTCGAGTGGTGGGTCGCTAGTTTTCTCATATAACTCTCATCTACAGACAACGATCAGTTAGGTACAATTTTATTATAAGGATCAGAAATTACACGCTTCATTTTATGAGTGCCAAATACTTTACCGGTTCACAAAATATTTAATGCCGGAGAAAGACTAGAACTAAACGCCGCGCTTTATCTTGTTACTAGAGCGAGGAAATGAAAGTAATTAATTCTCACTAGTGGGTATCAAACCCATAACCGTCGCGTTTACAAACCAACACGACTAACAACTTAATACATTATTTTTCATCTTACATTTTGACTTAGAATAATAAGATGCGGAACCTTAACCAAAATGAGAGACCATCTGCATACAAATGCTCCTCGACCAAGATTTAAACTCGAAACAGAAGTGTTTAATATATTCGTATAGTACTATTTAAGCGTTAACATTGTACTATTTGAAGAAAAATTAACATAATATTTCTTACACGCTTTTAAAAGGTCCACTTGTAAATTGTAACCATGTTATAATATCTAAGAATCTGATTTTGACTGTATCATCATGAAACTCGGCAGTTATAAGTTTAGGTAACAAAACAAAAGTGGTGTCGTGGCGCACAAGCCTACGACGATAAACGCGGCAGGTTGAATTGGATTCCCACTCGAGGAGCCACTCAACACGCAATACTTCCAGAATTCGATGGAACAAGGCAACGGAAGTCTCTTAATGGGAACGAAGTGTCTTAACACTTCCTTAGGTTCCCAGCTTCTCCCTACTTCCCCTGCTATGTGCAGGATACAGCTTAACGCAAAAAAAATTGAGCTGGTGTGATAATGGAGCCAGGACTTAAATAGTGGGATTCTTCAGAGGTTGCTAGTAAGTCACCTGAGAGGCTCATATAATTTATAGCTCCGAGCACATTCTATAGCATTTGAAAAGAGAGTTGTGTAGTTTTTTTTAAATATATTTCATCCACATCTCAGGACAGACTTCGTCAGACCAAATCTTATATTAGGGTTCCGTAAAGGGTATAACCTTTTAGGAGTCCGACTCGCACTTGGCCAGTTTTTATTCTCGGTTTCTCGCTTTATCTTGTATATAGCAGGTTAGGCAGGAATAATTAAAGATTAAGTAGATAAAATTTTAAATAAATAATAAATAAGATAGCGTCAAGAACTACTTTTTTTAATCTATAATTTCTCTATAAACAAAAATATCTATATAAATTTAGGATTTCCTTAGAGCAAAATCATCAGAGAATTAATTTATGTATTGAGAATTGTCTTAAAGAAAATTGTTGGCGCCAGAAATGTCCAGTTAAAATATAAAATACTGGAAATGGAAAAGTACTCCTATTTTTATATAAGTAAAGACTACTTTACAATAATTATATGTTTAATAAGCATTTTGACAAAAAGCAGAAGGTCCTTGTGTTTCTAAATTACTTATCTTTTGTTCGCTAATCTGATAAAGACTGTGGAAGTAGCGAGTTCGAATCAATGCAGGTTAAAAATATTTTATTTTATATTAGATAATAAAAGGCTTAGCCGACTGAAACAAATGCTCAAAGTGTAGTTTTTTCTCTATTTAATCTTTGCTTTTGAATAATAGTACAGATTAAAAAATAATTGTATTGTCTATAGTCTTACCATTTTGTAATAAAAACGTTAGCTCTCATTATGTTAAAAGAGACTAATAAATATTATGCTAGAAACTATATTCTATTCTATCATCTATTTCCTTATAATATTTACGACATTCAAGCGATTTTCTTGCAAAATGGTTATATTTACTATGTAACTTTCCTCCTAAAAGGTCTAAAATGTAATACTGTTTTTGGTTTCGTAAATAAAAGAGTGAATATATAAAAAATAATTTCTAGCTATGTTATTAAAGTTAGAAAGTATCCGAATGTACGTGACAGTTGTAGGTTCGATATCCATTCTGGGTAAAGATTAGACATATTCAAAACGAGCTGTAGCTTGTACATTCTTTTCCTAGTAAGTTTGTTACTAAAAAAATACACTTTTTTTCCTGTTTCTGTCAAACGAAATATATATTTAGGCTGTCGAGGTCTGACTATAAACCAGACGGTTTAGGATTCAATTCCCACTCAAAGAATGAGTGAATTATTTTCGTTTCCTTGCTCTCGTAACAAGACAAAGCGTGACGTTGAGTTCTGAAACTCAACAAGCAATGTCTCGACAATTGGACGAAAAGAGAGAAACGGAGTTTCTTAGCAATAGATTCACCTGTTTACCCTGCTGTATATAGGATACATCATACAAAATTGTATAGATAATAGACTTGTACCTAAACAAAAACCTGCAGTAATTTAATTTATTTAACACGCTACTGTAAAATTAACAATAAGTTAACTGAATTGCGCGTCTTGTCTACTCGAGCGGGGAAGTTCAAATAATTTAAATATAATCATACTCCCGAGTGAGGATCGGCCTCAAAGACCAAAAAGCAAGAGATTTATAAAAAATAAAACAGGTCACGTGATCCAGCTAGTTCTAATTAGAAATGGTTGTGCATTTCCAGTTTGTTTCTTTTAATTAAGTTGGCTTAATGAGTGTTTTGCATAAAGAGTGCATACCGACAATTTATCTTTTATACACTAGCTCTTGTACAATACAGAAAGAAAAATAAAAAAATATATTTTGTTTTTAGAAAAACACTTGAATCACACACAATGCATGTATTACAATTTAAAAAAAAATAATATCACGCTTTTCCCCTCATAGCACAGAGTAGGTCTCAAAAAATTGCCGGGAAGTAGGGAACCTAGTGTTAAGATACTATGTTCCTCACTTTTCGAGACATTTTCGAGTTGAATGGGGGAACTCAACGACTCGCTGCCT
Source organism: Heliconius hermathena (assembly GCA_013403705.1). Classification (NCBI taxonomy): domain Eukaryota; kingdom Metazoa; phylum Arthropoda; class Insecta; order Lepidoptera; family Nymphalidae; genus Heliconius; species Heliconius hermathena. The sequence goes on from JAAIXJ010000186.1 coordinate 461,041, forward strand.
TGCTACCAAAGCAAAGAAATAAAAATAATTCAGGAGTCGAACCCGTTCGTTGCTTTTACACTCAGACAGCCTTAATACTTAAACTTGTTATCATACATATTCATTATTTGTAGATTATACTAAAAATTTGTCACGAATCCACTCAATACGTTCCACAAATTTAAATAACAATAAAAATAACCCGACAAACTAAATAAATTTCCGAAAGAAGCAATATCTTGAGGTTAAACTTTAATATAATATCTACAGCTAGCCAATTATACTGGCCGGCGTCACTTGTCGGTAATGGCGGCCGTTCCCGCCTTTTTCGCTGTCAAAGCGCTTTTTTAGCGGGAAGTCTTTTTAGTGTTAAATTTTACGTTCGGTTTCTGCAAGGACAATATTTTAAAAAAACTTTTTTTCTTTTCTCTTTCTTTCTTACCATTATTAGCTTGGGAGAATTTTATCAATTGTTTCAAGTTGATATTAAATTTTGTTATTTACTGACTATCGATAACGGCGTCGGTTTTGGTAAAAAAATCTGCACTGCAAGTATGAGACAAAGATTATATAGAATCATAAAAAATAAAAGCCAGTCGTGTGCAAGGGCACAAACATGCAACTGTATAGGCGACAGGTTTGTGGGTTCGATTCCCGATCGAGGAAAAAAAATTAAAGAAAACCAGCTTCACGCTGCATCCCGCACACAGCAGGGTAGACAGAGGGAACCTAGTGTTAAGACACTCTTCTCACTCTCACCGAAATCTGGATTAATAACATGCTGAGTAGCAGAACTCAACGCCGCACATTGCCTCGACACCAGAGCGAAGAAATAAAAATATAAATATAAATCAATATTTCATTTCCTCGAGTGGGAACCAAACCCACGACCATCGCGCTTACAGTCACACTTTAGGCCCCTAAAAACTATATCTTAATTTTTTCGCCCTGGTAATGAGGCAAAGCGCGCACACGATTAATGGCAAGATAATGGGAATACGTCAATAATACATTTATTATGTTCACGTCAACAATATATTTTTATTATATCCTAGTTTTGATTTCCCACTTCCTGTCTTGCTCTTGACTGTAAGAAAAGACTATCTTAACGATAAGCCTCCATCCTACATATATCTACTTAATACTTATTTCTTTTATTTTCTTTTACATTAAGTATATTATTTATTTAAGTTTAGTTAGCCGCCCAAATGTGAGTCGAAATCTCCTACGGATGATTCCGTACCAATTTTAGGATTGTAGATACAACTCATAAAAGTTGACCATTTTAAATTCACGAGCGTCTCTCACTCATTTTGTATGAAATGAACTATAAATAAGTTCGTTATGATTTTTTCTATGAAATACATACAAAATTTTCACTTTTCGGATTTTTTTCTTTATTTATATTATGAGTACTCACTTTATGTCAAATTTCATAACTGTAGATCCACGGAAAATACCCTGTAGGTTTTGATAACGCGGCGAATTTTGGTGTGTTAATAGTTTATTTCTGTGCTCAAAGGGACCATAAACCTGAAAATTTGATATTAATTTAAGCTTGACATCTCTACACGATCTCGACATAAATGGTCTTGACAGACAAACAACGAAGTGATCGTAAGAGTTCCGTTTTTCTGTAGAGGTACGGAACCCTAAAAACAAGACAGGAGATGTAAAGAGATTTTAATTAAAAACTATCATTAAAAAATCTGTGCTAAAAGTACGAGTAAATAACTAAAGTCAATATCCTAACTATGACTTTTTAAATAGATACAAAGTTAAGCAAATCTCTAACCACAGACTACATAACACTAACTAAATTGGAAAACTTTAAGTGAAACATTTAATTAGGTTTGTCTTCTAAGAACTCATTTGCTTTGTTAAACTTGATATTAATATAAACATAAAAAAACTGGCTTAAGGGTAGTAATCTATAGTTTTTCACATTTTGCATTTTACGGAGTAGGCATTTGACACATCTTTGAAATTGTTGAAATAATTGTTACACAAACTGATAAAATAAATGGAAAATACTTAGTATAGTAGTAATAAGTTATGTATAGATAAATTTTCATTTTTATATTGCAAGATGCGTGAAATGCGTCGAAATTAACAATATTTATCGGGAGCGTTTTACTCAATTTTGTAGATATTGTAAAAAAAGTCAATGGTTTTGTCAACAATACAAGGACAATGAAATCTAAAACTTTTAGATTACTAAATAAAAATATACATTTACTAAACTATTTAATCCTGATGTAATATTAGAATATGTATTGAAAAGAGTCTTATTTTTAGCCGTATTAAAATTTTGCTATAATGTATGTTGTGTATTTTGGTTTGATAGAAGCCGTTTGAGATAAAATATGACTTTAGCTTGATTTCCCTTTGGTACCTAAAACAGCATGTTGTCGGTATACTATAATAAGTATTTATAGAAACACTATAATTGACTTTAAAATCTACATATTATATGCACAAACTAAAACGAAACTGAAAAGTTTAACAAAAACTAAATGTCAACTGCTTCAAAGTACCTAATGATAATAGATAATTACATAATTAAAGAGCAAATTGTCTGCCAAAACACAACGATTGTGGGCTTGGCTCACACTCGAGGGAATGGAATATTTAATATTTTCATTTCCTCACTCTAGTAACGGACAGGCAGGCAGGACGCGGAGTTGAGTTCCGCCACTCAACACGCAATGCCTCAAGAATTCTGTAGAATGTGTGTGGAACGGAGTGTCTTAGCACTAGGTAGGTTACCAGGTTACCTCTACCAACTCTACTAAATACAGCGTGAAACTAAAAAAAGAGCAACTAACAAAGCTTGACACCGATATAAAAATTATTTATTAAACTGCGATTTTGTATAGAGACCAACCTTTTCTTGCGGCTTCGTCCGCGATGTAAAATTATAACAACTATAAATAAGAGTGGGTATCGTAAATGACACACTAAGTGTGGGAGGTAGCTCTCACCGCAGATATAGTATAAAACGCATATAACTTTGCTCTATAAATAGACCATAACAAAAATAATGTAAAACCGCTGTACTCCATTCATTTTGGCATGAGAGAAAATATAATCAAAGAAATACTGTTTCAAAACCTTTATGTAACTTTTGAATTTCTTTTTAGTCCAGGTTTACTCATGTTTTAAATATGCAAAAAATCAATATAACAAAAACAACACAATCATAAAACATTTTAACTTTTTTAAATAAAATAAAATTTATAGCAGGATTATCTTTGAAAGGATGGATTACTTTGAAAGATTATTTTAGATTATTTTTGAAAGATCACTTTGAGGTGGTAGCACAAAAACAAAGTCTTGATGGAACCGAATGTCGTCCTTATAATAAAAATGTAATTGATCGCTGTCTATACATCGAAGATATACAAAATAAGTAAGGGCTAAGCAATAGGCGCAAAAGCAATATATTTTCAAATTCTTTATCTGAGCGTTTGTGCTCATATCTGAAACGGCTTAACCAAATTTCATGTAGTTGTCACTAATGTATTTTGGTTCGACTTCCCTTCCCGACATTTAGTATGTTTAATTTAAATCGGTTTATAAATATAAAAATTATATCAAAATAAGGTATTTTGCTCGACAAAATTGCTACAAAAAAACAGTTTTAATGAATTGGTTAAAAACTTAGTTTTTAATGTATGTATAAAAAGTTTATGTAAGATTAACGGTTATTATTATACAACAGAGTGGTAAATAAATAATTGTACAGTTCAAGCGGACCAAGCCAAGGGCGGGTTGCTAGTGATAAATGCGTCTATTGATAAAGTTAGTTACGTTTTATGGTATTTGATTAAATATTTTTATTACTTCCACTAAACATTACAAATAACATTAAGATTTATAAAAATATACAATAAACACAATCTGTAGAACTGATAATAGGTACTTATGTTATTTATTATATTAAAATAATAGTGCGTGCAATAATAATATAATAAATAATAATAATCTATTTCAATAAAAAGAGTATTTTCAGCTTCACGTTGTATCTAGTACGCGCGCTATACTAGAACGAAGCTAGTATTAGGAGTCAAACCATTTCGTTTTTCACTTTCCGCCCGAATTCGAATTATTGCGTGTTGAGTTAAATAGAATAAGAGTTAAGAGTAGTCATAGCACAAGACTAAAGAGACTAAAACCGCGACTAAAGACTAAAGAGACTAAAAGACTAAAGAGACTAAAACCGCGACAAATTGTGGGTTCGATTCCTTCTAAGAAAATGAATTATTTTCATCCGCAAGCTCTGGTCAAAAGACAAAGTACAACGTAGAGCTCCCCCTCTCAACACGCAACGTCTCGAAAACTGGGCGAAAAATGGGGAGTGGTTTTCACTAAATTCCGTGTGTACCCTAACCTAAGGTGACTTACCCTACCCTACCGGAAACCGGGATATGACGTAAAAAACAAGGTGAACATTTTGACGAGAATTTAGAAAAACGGTATCTAAAAGATTATTCAATTAATAAATTACACCAAAATCCTAACGTTAATCGTCAAAAATATTCAGCTTTAATTAATCTGTAAGATAAGATATTGAAAACGGATAACAATATAACGGAACAAGGAAAAAACAATGGGTAATTAGGATATTACAACTCTTGCTCTCTAGAGATTTGGCAAAAGGAAATTCTTTAAAGCACTGACTTCTGTTATTATTTATAATATTTTTTTGTTTCAGACTAAGGATAGAAAAGTATATTAGAATATATTTTTTCTTATGATTATAAAATTTGAAAGATGGGATTTGAAACTATGCTTCTTCGAAAAGTTGTTGTGAACATATTTTGACTTAGTACTCAGAGTTCTTATATGGTTTTCAAGAGGAGCAGGTACTGCTATATTTTTAGTAACAAATCTCGCATGGTTGATATGTTTGGTCATCTGTTTGTTTATGATTTTTCATGTCTTCTAAGACACAGACATGGGATACAGTATGATGTAAAAAAAATATTAGGTCTATCTAAGATTTTTGTTTACTTCAAGCTGCATCCAAAACCATCCGTCAAACCTAGTGTTCAGACACTGTTCCCTATTAAGACAATTCCGTCCCCAAGTAAAACTTCCCCATCAAATAATGGTTTGGTGTTCAAAAACATCATATTTAAATATACATAAAACTATACAGAAAAATTGTTTTATTTCATAAAATTTAAGTTTCAAAAATTTTAACAATTAGTTCTAACTAATATAAGAATTAAGTATCATAAAATATTATGGTATTTTTTGTTACAGCTTTACATATTATTCCACATATCATAGGGATATACAGACACTTGAATAAAGTAATGGAACTCCACATTGAATATTGACCTTTCAGAGCAGCTAAATGAAAATAATTTAATCTTTCGATCAGGGGTCAAAAACCACAACCATCACTTACAGTCTAATACATCCACTGCACCACAATTGCCTCTTATCTAATGAAATTTGTCATGATTGCAAAAACTATTATAAAATAACTTCGACTATAGTAATTAAAGATCAATAACATTATTGCTTATGTAATATTATTATTCTAAGATGTTTACATTATCATTATCAAATTTTAAATCCCGAGACAAATAAGATTATAATAATTCATGTAATCTTGAATACATTTAAAAATAAAATTGTGAAGCAAATGACAAAATATAAAACAATAAGAAATTTAATTTATAATTTTTAAGAAGTAGTTTATTTATTTAGAAAATAATTATTATTTATTATGCAATATATTTAATACGAGAGCTTTTTTGTACGACCAATAAATATAATGTACAAAAAGAAATTCTTCATTATTATTTTTTTTAATATTAAGGTTTTATCTCCTTACCTATTTATTTTAATTTTAAAATGTCACTTAAAAATTCTTATTTTTAAAATAAATTTTAAAAACAACTATTTATTTTTAATAAAAACTTTGACACCTGACATAATAATAAAAGATATTAATATAATTAATTTCTTATAGTTATGCAAAAACATTTGCTAAAATACCAAAATAAAAAAAAAACAAAAAATAACTATTTTATCAATACAATATTCTAAAACAATACGAAACCGCATCGAAGTTAAACCACGTGGTGCGTCAAGGTCGAATTTATGTTTTCAACTTGTCAAGCTCGGCGTGTGATAAATTAATTCCACGGGTTGTTATCGCGGTACTTTAAAAAACATTTTTTACTTTATTACTTGGGCATAAGGTTCAAATTCGTAAGAGCAATAACGCCACGCATAGTCGCCAACCCAGGCAATATATCTTAGGCCGTATACTGCCCGTGACAGTTCGTAAACAAACTGGATCTACCGCAACAATGAACAAGTGACGTTTGAACACTTGAAATATTAATAAAAATAATGTAAGCACACAATTAATCTGGAAAATTCAAAATTATAATAATCGGGGACAATAAAACATTAAAACAATCGATTATAATTTCTATTATGTGTCGATTTTTCATATAAACACTCACCAGATAATTAACACAATCTTGGTTACGATGTGGAGTCATCTGTAATACATCTTGCACATATCGATCACGTCTTGCAGTTCTCAAAAACACAAGTAAAAAAGAAAGAGGTTAGCACCAAATATCGGAACCGCTTTATCAATCTATCACTCGTAGCGGGATTATATTTTATAAATACGTTTCTAGATCACTTCTCAATATATTTAATGTATAAATAAAATTATTTAAACCGTTATTAGATACAGAATCAAAATAAAAATAGTCTGGCAGACGCTGCGTCGGCCGCGCCACTGTCTGTCTCGATTCAGTGCTGTCAATATTCGTCAAAACGAAAATGGCGACACCCTCGACAGAATACGATCAGCACTAGCCCGGTCGCTATCTGTCTCTGTCTATCATCAGGTGGCGGACAGAGAGGGATGACAGACGTGTTGTCTTCAACCCGACCGGACTGATTTGTGATGTCACGCCCAGCGGCGTAACGCTTTGCGTAATTATACAACCGCTACAGCTTGTAAACTTGTTTTAATAACTTTAATTTATAAATATCACGCTGTATAAGGTCAATAGATGAAAGTGGATAAGTTTATAAAGATTTTTAACGGTGTAATGTGTTAATAATGTAGGGTAATTCGTCTTTGCGCATGCTAAGCCCGTCCCACCACTCAATATCTGTCGTAAAAGCGCCTCCTACTTCTTCTTATTTTATTCAGCATTTTTTTCAGATGTTCGTCTGCATTAATTCGATGCTCGTGCAGTCGCAATGCAGTTTGATTAATAATGAAGTTAAGTCTAATAAGCCTTCTTACTTCTTTGTCCTCTTAAATAAAATAAGAGGAAAATTTTAATTGCTTTGAGGATATTTTTATATTGTAAATTAAAATAATCTTTAGATTTATTAGACTTGGAAACAACATAAATATGAAATGTAGAAGATTAGAATATAATAACAAATTATTGAGCTATCTTATATTAATCTATTAATAATATTAAAATAATTGTAGCTCTTGATAAAAAAATATTATTTTTATTAACATGAATAAAATTTTATTTTGATTGTTTTTATATTTCTCCTTATTCATATTTAATGAGCGAGATGTTTTTATGCTGTATATAATAAAAACAATCAATCGAAAGCGAATGTCAATGTCACATGAGATCTAAATAGAGTTTTGACTGATTACATAATCAAAATAAAACAATAAAATTGTTCTTCTATGATTTTTTTTAAATATATGTATATCAAATATTTATATAATATTTCAAAATTTATAATTTTATATTATTATTTTTCGGTTTATAAATATATTTTTGTTCAACAATTACTTAGCAAAAGAGAATGCTATTCATTAAATATTTTGGAAATAGATTTACTATTAAATAAATTATAATTAAGAATTTGTTATTTAATGGTATATTATAAATAAATAAAATCTTTTATTTACAAATAATTGTTGAACGAAATTATTTTTTTAAACTCGCAACATTACTATCATATGGTTATTAAATTGCCGTTGATCTTTGAATTCTGTATTTGAATAGTCGACAGACACGTTGTATTAATTTTAAAAATCTTTTCATTTAATCTTCTTTTATACATTAATTCTATCTTATTTTTATAATTATTATATTATTCAAAATGGGTGATCGCACGCATACATCCAGATTGGCTTCTTATAAAAATACTGGACATGGTACTACAGTAAGTTAATTTTCTTTGTTCAACTTGTTCCTTATATTGTTACTAAATATTGAAGGTTTTTTAATGCAATTTATAAAGTGTATTATACATTTAGTGCTTATTGTTATGTGATTTTAAATTATTTTATGTAAATTTTTACGTAATTATAATAACGATTATAAAGAAGAAAATATAGGATATTCAAATTAAAATACGATATAAAATCTACTACTCTTAATTAAAGAACGCCGAAACCTCTTATTTTATCAGGAATTACGTAGAAAACGTGCTGAGTTAAGTGTCACACTAAGAAAGCAGGCTCGCGATGAACAACTCCTCAAGAGGAGAGCAATGTCTCCCGAAGCTGGGGAGGAAGTCCAGGAAACGGAAAAGGCTATGAAGCCTACTGATATTGTTCAAGGTATCATTACATTTTACCGTTTTAGTATACTTAAAAGTGCTGTTCATATGATTAATGGTAAGAAATATAATAGTAAAAATCTTATAAATAGTTGACCTTACAGAGATTGTAACAACAAAAGTTGTGTAAATAACTTAAAAATTCTGATACTATCAATAGGTATAGGATTATAAGTGTTAATTTAGCTTTTTAACGATGTGGAAATGAAAAGATGTGCTCACACATATTTATTTTGTATGTAACTAATGTGTTATTGAGTGTACTGTATAAGAAATATAAAAAATTATGGCCAGTCGTGGATGCAGCGGCACGAAGTGTGACTGTAAAACCGACTGGTTGTGGGTATGTGCTGGACACAGTATAAAGATAAAAAATATATATTTGTACTACAATGATTCCTGGTTCTTGAATATCTATGGAAGTATACTTGAGCCGTAATTAAACAGTAAGCTGACAAGCAAGACTGCTTTATTTCTATAAAATATATTACATATATAATAATTTATCAATATATTCATATAATATATTAGCTTGCAAGATGTCACATGACTCCAGTGTAAATGAATAATTAACTAATGAAAATTACATAATTTAACACTCTGTCACACATACAAACAGACACACACATATATACATACATACATACATACACACATACACACTATTAGTAATGTTATGAATGTAAATAATGTTATTTATATTTAATGTGTCTATTCTTACAGTTTTTCTTTTTATTATTTTCCTGTTTTTTTTAATGTACTTATGCCTTTATCTTTTGGCTATCATATACATGTAACAATAACCGGTGCATACCTGTGATGTGATGCATTTTCCACAAAGGAAAACCTGGTGACTAACACAGGCTCAGAGCTTAGTACAAAGTCAGTCTCACACGGTTGTAAATAATATTTTACATACCTAAACATCACCTTTTTTATATTTTACAATGTGCAGGGAAATATTTTTTTTATTATTAATTATTATTATTACTCAATACTTTTATTTTCTAACCACTCTTCTGCTTGAGATACAAGTTATAATTCCAAACATTAGTTACTCTAACTTTAATATAGACCTAAGAAATTATTACATTCCAAGGGATGCCTTAAGCCTACCATTGTATCACCTAGTCTAGTCCTATGCATTGCTATGTGAATAAATGCATCCTAACAATTTCTTTGCTTTAAACTGCCTGTTTGCCTTTTTCAACAAAACTAATCTAATATTATTTTTTAATAACTAATACAATCATACTATTTTTAACCATCTTCAAAAAAAGAACATCTTTGACCTGTATATACCTTGGATTGCAACTGAACTGAACCAATTTAGATGGGGTCATATATTATTAAAAATATTTTTATATATTATTAAAAATAAATTTGTAGGAGCACAACAGAGAAGGTTTTGATTTATATTTAAACAGATTAATAAAAAATATTTAAAAAAATAATTACTAATTCAATATATCTCTTAGGTCTAAGATCTTCAGACTTGGTAACCAAAACAACAGCAGCCCGAGCGGCAAGAAGGATGCTATCGAGAGAGCAGAATCCACCAATATCAATAATGGTAGATGCTGGTGTAATAAAGCCATTGGTTGATGCATTGGATCGAGATGATTGGTGAGTATGAGATAAAATAAAAATTTTATTGCATTTGGGAGAACAGTTAGTGAGTGAGATTATCTAGAGGCTGCGCTGATTAATATTTGTCTGATATTTGCATCCTATCCCTGTTTCTACTTGTCTTATGCCTCTCCTTTCGGTTTTTCCTCATAACGAGGTTTCAGAGGTCAGATGGCAGTTGCTCCATAAAAAACCACCATCCGCAGCTATATTGAATATAGATAGACAGACGAAACTGGGTACGTAGGCACATCGTCCTACACCTGCGATAAGTGGGCAAGAGCTACGTGAAGTACGGGCATGACTTAAGACTAGTAACCACAAGAGAAACTCGCTTTGCAGCGTGGAATATTGGCTTTCACTGGAAGATGCAGAGAACTTGCAGATATACTCATGAGACGTTGGGTCCTGTATGCTTCCTTTCAGAAAACTAACTAGAAGAGCAATAAGTCTCGTAACATCGAACAGGGTTGTCGACCGGGAAACGGTTTCAGGTTGAAACGGTGTGGTAGTATTGCTTTCTGGATAGCTTGGCTCCTTGAAGTAGATCGTCGCTACGACCGCTTTATGCTGGTAAGGGTGCTGATTGAGGGCGTTACCACAAATTTAATCAGTGCGTGTAGAAGTGTCTGCTTCCCAGGTGGCCTGTAGCACGGCCGAAAAGAAGTCATTCTGGGAGCAGTTTAAAGAGGTTTTACTTGCTTTACCGTCTACCAAAGTAATTTTAGTTGAGGGGAACTTGAACGGCCATGTCGGTAACTTAACTCAAATTGGTTACTCGTTCACCAGACGGTGTCATTTGGGCAGGGTAACTAACTGCAAGGTTATTGCATTGCCGGGCGAAAGTCTGACAGCGTAAAATCGTCTTCTTGTGGACATGCACTTTAACGTAACTCCAAAGAAAAAGTGGCCGAGAAACGTAGGCCTCAGATCAAGTGGTGGTTTCTGAATGGACCGATGCCGAACGACTTCCTGTCACAGGTAAAAAGTCAAAATCTCTTGACTAACACCGATATTGCTCACGATGCTTGAGATCGAACGCAGTCGGCAAATATTGCGGCAGGCGAGTTCTTGTCCTTTCTAAGGAAAGTCGTGCCATCGACAAGGAGACATGGTGGAATGACAAGGTGCACTTGGTTATTGGTAAAAAAAAACCTGCCTTTTAAGGAGTAGCAGCCATGTGATTAGATCTGATGTGCGTGATTTTGGAAATAATGTTAAGTAATATGTTAAGATAAAAGGTATATGTAAATACAAATAAACAGCAGCTTAAATGCTTAAATAGTGGGGGGAAAAATACATATAACTTCTCGAGATTGCTTTATTTGATTTGGTCCTGTTACACAGTTTTGGTAGATACAAGTACAAATGTTTCATAAGAATAGGGTGGTGATTTTATCCATCATACTTAAACTCAATAAAAAAAATGGTCTAAATATGGTGCTGGAGCAATAATGTCATTAAAGCGAGATCAACTGCACCACACCATAGTCACCGAGTCTCAATAACACACAAGAGCCCACTACTTTACACAAACACGGTTTTGACAAAACACACAACTAAATCAAAATAATCAAATGAAATCAGCTTCACGCTGTACACAGTAGGATAGGCTGAGGGAACCTAGTGTTAAGACGTTCCGTTTCCCACTTTCCGCCAAATTCTAGAGGCATTGCGTATTGAGTGGCGGAACTCAACACCGCGCTTTGCCTCGACACCAGAGCAAAGAAATGGAAATATAAATTTAAGTAAATATTTCATCTCCTCGAGTGGGGATCGAACCCACACCACGGCCACGGCACGCCACGACTGGCCTCATGTGGACATAATTATAATATTATTTTGAATATGTATATGTGCGTTTTTTGCAGTCAAGACTTGCAATTTGAGGCAGCGTGGGCTCTAACTAACATAGCGTCTGGAACGCACGATCACACTATGGCAGTAGTAAATGTGAGTAATTGATTTAAATATTATGTTAATAGTTAATCGTCGCGGCGCAGTGGCTCAATCGTGTGACTGTAAAACCGGCAGATTCGGTACCCACTCGAGAAAATAAAATATTAAATATTTAATTTCCTTGCTCTAGTATTCTCTATAAATGTATTTTTTATTATTTTATTAATTTCTTACTTTTAGGGAGGAGCCATTCCAAAACTAATATCCCTTTTAGCCCGAGGTGGTATAGTAGGGGAACAAAGTGCTTGGGCATTAGGTAATATAGCAGGGGATGGAGCTTCGCCCCGCGACATTGTGCTGAACGCCGGAGCCCTGCCGGCCCTACTGCCTCATTTGACGGTGAACACACCGGCAAGCCAGCTGAGGACCGCTGCTTGGACCTATAGTAATTTGTGCAGGTTGGCTTAGCGTTTGCAATATGCTTAAATTGTGGAAAAAGCTAAATAATTGTGGAATTCATCTTAAACAAATACTTCACAGTAATTATTGAAAATAAATAAAAAAATATAAAGTATTTATTATTTGACTACAACAAATATGAAGATGTTATAAATTAATTCTATTTTACTATTGTTTTGCAGAAACAAAAATCCCCTAGTAAAATTTGAATTCGTAGCCCCCGCCTTGCCTTATGTAGCTGAATTACTTACCGTTAACGATCAAGATGTATTAGGTAAGTAAAACCAATTAAAAATATAGTGTTTCTATATCCTGCATATAGCATGCTATAACCCTATTCATTTTGACATGAGACAAAATGTAAACAAAGAAATACTGTGTCTAAAACTTTTGTATGATTTTTTATTTCTATTCGATTTAGTTCAAATTTACTCATGTTTTAAAACGCTTAACGAAACAAGAAACTTAATTAAAACAACAAAATTAACAACGGAATCACAAGGTGACAAGAGTACTGCCTTATGAACAGGTGGACCGATACCAAAAATGGCGGATATAATCTGTCCAATGAAAAAAACGTTATATTTTAATGTAAAATGTCCGCCTTACCTGTGCTCTAATTTATTATCTCTTAAGAGAGTCTTAAGTTTCAGAACAAGTTAGCTTTTGGGTATTTTTATATATCAAGTATTTAAACATTATTAAAAATTAATAAATTAATAATAATTTATGAAACCGTAAAATGGGATGTATAAAAACAATTTTAGATCTAAAATTCTTACAATTTTTACAATGTTCTCAATCGAAATCAATGATTAAATCGATAAATTTAAATAATAATTATTATTATAGTTATAGTAAGTCCTATAGACATAATATTATTTGCATACATAAATATAGATAGACAGACGAAACTGGGTACGTAGGCACATCGTCCTACACCTGCGATAAGTGGGCAAGAGCTACGTGAAGTACGGGCATGACTTAAGACTATTAGTACATTTTATTCTACATTGACATTTAATTTCCCCACTTTCTCGGAACTCAACGCCGCCCTTTACCTCGACACCAGAGCGAGGAAATGAAAATATAAATAAATATTTGATTTCCTCGAATGGGGATGGAGCCCACAACCAGTCGATTTTACAGTCGTGTTACGTTACATTCTTTGACATTACGTATATATATATATATATATATATATACATATATATATATATATATAAGATCGGAAGAGCACACGNTATATATATATATATCTATATATCTCTGACACACTCCGTTCCCCACTTCTCCTGAATTTTTTGTGCCCCAGCGCCACGACTAGCCTGTGTATGTCATATATATATTTTTTATTTTTAGCGGACACATGCTGGGCCCTATCCTACCTAACAGACGGTCCAAACGAGCGTATAGAGGAGGTTCAAAATACGAAACATCTGCTCTCTCGGCTAGTGAAGCTGCTACAACACAAGTCGCCAGCTGTGCGCACTCCTGCCCTCCGTGCCATAGGGAACATGCTCACCGGCTCCGATGTGCAGGTGAATTGATGTGGATTTTTTTTTATTTTTGTTTTTCCTTATTTTTAACATAGAAATATGTGAATGGAGGAAAACAGTGGTCAAGCTGTTTTGGGTTTTTTATATTTTTTCCTGTAATTGCTTGCATTATAGAGAACACTTTGTATTTGACTAGAGTAGGCAATGAAAAGTCATGAAAAGGTATAAGTCATACATCCGCAATCAGGATGACATTCTTTTGCAATTGTTTTTGTTAGTTCCTTTATTTTTTGAAATGGGAAATATTTTTTATACTTACTGTTGATTTTCTTTACAGTAATATAGCTTATAACATACAAAACAATTCACACAATAGCATAGGCTTTATGTAAAAATGTTGTATTATTTGATTTTGTTTGTTTAAAAATATTTGTTGAATATGAAAAGTTTAAGTTTGCAAAACGGTGCGTGAGTCGCTAGTCTGATATAAAAATAAAATATTCTACCATTTTTATTTTATTTTATGTTTAAATATTGTTTTACCACGTTTTCTTCTATTTTATTTATGTTTATTCATTATTTTCAGACCGATCGTTGCTTAGAAGCTGGATGTCTAGACAACCTGACTGCCCTCCTCCGCTGCGGTAAACCCTCGCTAGTGAAAGAAGCAGCATGGGCTGTCAGCAATGTACTGGCCGGTACACAGGTTCAAATACAGCAGGTGGTGGATAAAGGACTGTTGGAGCATTTGGTGTTTGTGTTAACTACTGAGGATATTAAGTAAGTATATTTTTTATAACATAATATGTGACAGTACCTAGTTTAATAACTTAAGAAACATTTTATAGAGAAATCTTCACATAATATTAAAAAGCTTTTATTGGAAAATTTTAGGAAAAGTACAAATCTTGAGGAGCTTGTTAGTTTTCGTATTAAATGAGTTGTTGCACCCATAGATGTCAAAAGGAGGCGGCGTGGGCGATCACCAACCTGTGCCTGGGCGGCAGCCCGGCGCAGCTGGACGCGCTGCTGGCCGCCGGCTTCCTGGCGCCCTACTGCGCGCTGCTAGGCTCGCCCGACGCGCGCGCCGCCGCCGTCGTGCTGGACGGACTCGCGCACCTCCTGCAGGTACTGCGGCGTTGAGCACCGCCGCCCAAAACACATAGTTGTCTTCAAGCAGACTATATATCTATATTTCATTCCAGGCTGCAGCAAAATTCGGCCAAGTGGAGCCTTTGTGTCTAAAGTTAGAAGAAATAGGTGCATTGGATAGTATAGAATCATTACAGGAACATGAAAATGAACAGGTTAGTGTTTATTTCGTTTATTATTACAATATGAATTTAAGTAGATTTGTTTCGTGATTTTAATGGTATTTGAATCTAAGTCCTTTATGTATAATATTTTTAAATGTTATAAAAAAGAATATTGTTACTGATCTTTAAAACTCTGATACTGCTATGTTTGTTTTTTTATTTGCCATAATATATTTATTTTTATATAAATAAGTTCTTCAGGTGTCTAGTTATTAATATACATAAATACTTCTAGTTACTTCATACTAAATTTTGAATGTGATGAGATTTGAACTCTGGAGCTTCAAGCTGTAGTCTATATTATTTAAGGAAGTGAGATCACATGTGTGGATATCAGATCACATGTATAAATTTCAGACCAAATGCGTAGATGTGTGAGCATGTGTGTGGATGTTAGACCACATGTGTAGATCACATCTGTGGATATCAGATCAACATGCATCCACACATAGTCTCATATTTCTTTGAGGCATTTCGTCTTACTGCATTAAGATATATATTTTTTATTAAAAAATATAATTATATTTGACCTATGTATAACCTTTTTCACTATGTAATAATTGATGTATATATTATAATTTACACATCCACAGATATACAAAAAATGTCTGCACATATTAGATACATACTTTGCGGAACAAGAGGATGAGACAGCTCAGCCACAGCAAACGGACAGTGAATATCAGTTTGGAGCTAATCAGGCTAATGCCAATCTAAATTTTTAATTTTAGTTAAATTTTTTTGTGTAGTTTTATGTTATTTGATAAGTATCTTGTTAAATTTCATGCTAAAAACAGTTAAAAAAAATAGTTTTTATAATTCTTAATTAGAGTCATTGTGACGATTGTAAGGTCTTCGATATACACTTGGTGCATTTATTTTAATTTTCCCAGCCGTGGTAAACATTAGGTGCGGCGTTGTTTCGCTGATCAATAAATACACAATCCCTCTACGTGCGTGAAAGTGAAATTTAAATAGATTAATTTCATTAAGACTGGTTTATTTGATATTAATGATATGTGAAGGTTGTCTATTTAAAAAAAACTGTATTCTAGACAGTTTTTTTAACATTGCTTATTAAAAGAAATTTTTAAACATACAATCATTTTGTTATAAAGAAATTGTTTTCTTATAATTATAGGTGCATATTTACTAAATAGAATAATTTTACTAACAACTGTTTTAGAATTTTTTTGATAGAAACAATTTAAAAATTTGTACTGTTTTTTTAAATAAATTTTGAGCAGGTCTCAAAGTTTTTGTTCAAAAAATCATGTTTCAGTTATATTTTCAATAAAAATTATAATAAATTATTATATTGTTTTTTTTTTTTATTTCCACCCATTTTTTTTTTGTAAAGTGTAACTGAGATTTACTGCTTGGATGATTTCCTGGAGGCGCGGTTCGAGTCCGTTTTCAGTTCGATTTTGTTTAAGCACAATGAATAAACGAAATTAACTAATACCAACAACAAACTTTTTTTTTTAATTAATAAAAATCAAGGCCAGGCGTGGCGCCGGAGCTTATGAATTCACAATACTGACAATTTGTCAAAAATATTCTTATTTGAGGAACAATGACAGCATTCATACTATAGTTTCAGTCAAATCACATATATCACAATATCTCTAACTCTTACAAGAACATGGGAACAATGAAAAAGAACACTATAGTGTGTACACTCCCTAATAGTGCTCTGTAGTTTATTGTTGCGAATCAATGGAGGGAAAAATAAAGTTTTAAGGAAATGGATTTTGTGTACCTCTCCTATACTGTCAGAGTTCTGCCCATTCCAAATACGATAGCCACTCTCGAAAATCAATTATTTTCATTTTTTTTGTAGCTCTGCTAACTAAACAAAGTGTGATGTTGAGTTCCTCTGTCTCAAAAATATGGCTGTGTTTGTGAAGAGAAAGTTATAAGAATGGTTCCCACTCTTCCTCTAAATGATTTAAAACTACTTGTAATAACTAATAAACAATATTTTGACATGCATTTTATATAATGAAATAAAATTAAAACACATTTTGTATATTATTATATTTAAAAAGTAATCATAAATGAAAGAGATTATTTACAAACTAGTTAAGATTTGTTCTGCTCTCGGAGTTTCTCCAGTTGTTGACTGAAAGGAAGAACAAATACAACATTTTTATTAAATATAACAAAATATTAGTTAGTGCTGATTGTAAATGGAGTGGTTATAGGTTCAATTACTACTTGGCAAGTTAAATGTTTTCATTCCTCTACTCCATTAACACCAAAAGTGGGGTTGAGTTTGACCATTCAACATACAGTGTATTAGGATCAATGTTAAACATGGAGAATGATTTCATCAAATCATATTTCATAGCAATTTTGTGGAGCACAATACTTTAAGACATTTATATAAAACAAACTCTAAATGTTAAGGCATTTTTGCAAAAATACAATAGTAAAAACTACATTTAAATCAGTTTTTCAGATTAGCATGTAAAAATGTCCTAAAGATAATCAGACCAAAATTTTAAAAATAATTTTTGTATGCTGATAAATGCTCCTAATGATTGATTTGCTCAGGTATAATTCTCGTACAAACAGCAATGAGTTACAATTTTACCATAAATATCTATTTACTATAAGTATTTCTTTAATATTTTCTAGTTATATCATCTATAACTAGAAATTATTAATGAAATATGTTCATTGTGAAATAGGACTGGCATTTCTATACTAACCGCAGTTGCTGACTAAAATCATCTTGTACTATATCATCCTCCCAGTTATCTTCCCACACTGATACATCCTCATCATCAGCGTCTTCAGTTCCCCAATCTGAAAAGCCATATTATTTAATTATATATGAGTAAATAAAAATATTAAATCTTACTAGCGATTATCGATTACGATCTTATGAAGATTGTGAATTATACTGAAAATATCCTGCACTGCAACAGCATTATTATAAATAATTATATACCTACAATTATAGTGAATTGGGGATGTCAAGGCAAAACACGGCGTTGAGAGTTGAGTCCGCCAATCAACACGCAATGCTTTCAGAATTCGGCGGAAACTGGGGAACACTGTCTTAATGCTAGGTTCCCTCTGCCTACAGGGTGAAGCTGATTTTGATTTTAATTTTTTTAAAGTAAATTTAGTACGTAAGTGAAAAGTAAAACAAAGCAATACTCACGTTCAGCGGGGAATTCTTCAAATTCATCATCCTCCTCCAATAAACCTAGATCAACCTTTTGTTTATCTGCCATTTTATACTTTTCTAAATAAACTGCAGTAAAATATATAAGTATTGGTTGTTTATTTATAATATAACTTTTTAATAGTCTTCTGTTATACAAAAAGCAATTTGCAAGCGACTTTTTTAGTGATTTGACAAGTCACTTACTTTGACAGTAGGTTTCTTTTATCTATGTGTGGAATCGATATAAGTCATCGATTTTGTAAATAATCAATCGATTCGATCCGATTTGAAAAAATGAGAATATATTTTTTACATACCTAATAAGATCTTTGATTTTCGCTATTATTTTATATTTTAAATAAAAATGTTTTTTTTCATCAGCTTCACACTGTATCCCGCACACAGCAGGGTAGGCAGAGGGAACCTAGTGTTAAGACACTCCGTTCCCCACTTTCTGCCGAATTCTGGAGGCATTGCGTGTTGAGTGGCAGAACTCAACGCCGCGCTTAACCTCGACACCAGAGCGAAGAAATGGAAATATAAATTTAAGTAAATATTTCATCTCCTCGAGTGGGGATCGAACCCACAACCAGTCGGTTTTACAGTCACACTTCGTGCCGCTGCGCTACGACTGGCCTCAATGTTTGACCATAAAAATGTTTGACCAGATCAATACTGCTGCACCATATAACTACTGTAAAGCCTTAAAAACTTCCGGTTGCATGAATGTATAATAAATACACCCGATTAACTCAATCAAATACTTTTTAGATTTTCTTATATTAAAATTTTTTATATGCATAATACACAATATTAAAAAACATATTTTCTTTAATTTCATATTCTTTGCTTAATTTATAGTGAACTGTAAAAGTAAAATGAAACGAGAAAGTAAGTTATTTGTGGAAATGTTTTGTAGAATAATAACCAAAAAGCAACATTTAAATTGTATGAAAGCAACACCTATATTTATTATCTATCGATGACTAAAATCATTTGCTCAGAGGCAGCCACCACATAGTGCTTGCATTTCTTCAGGGACAGAGTACCCTCTTCCCTCGCTGTCGCTGTAAAAGCCAATAGGGCTAACAGCAATTCAAATTCAAAGCAAAATATTCTTTATTCAAATAAACTCTTATAAACCCTTGAATCGTCGAATGAACATATAACAAAAAAAAGCTACCACCGGTTCGGAAGGCAGTTCTGCTGAGAAGAGCCGGCAAGAAACTCAACAGTTGCTCTTTTCAAAGTCAATGGTATAATTATATATAATTTTATTACATTAACTGGCAGCTATCCTGCATCACATTCAAGAGACATTAATTCCATACATGTTTATCCTCTAAATATTCTTGAACAGTGTAATAAGCTTTACTTGTTAGTATTTTTTTTAAAGCTACTTTAAATTGTGGTAGTGGCAAACTTAGAATACACTGCGGAAGTTTATTATATACACGTATACTCAGACCCATAAAAGATTTATTAACTTTTTGGAGGCGAAAACGTGGCGTAATAACTTTTTCTTTATTTCTCGTTCCTAACGTATGTATATTACTATTTTTACTATGACACTGTACATTTTGCCGGACAAACAGAATATTATATTAATATACAAATTGTGAAGCAACTGTAATAATACCTGCATTTTTAAAAACATCTCGCAGAGAATCTCGAGCCCTTAGATTATAAATATATCTCACGGTTCTTTTTTGGAGAATAAATATTGAATTTATATGTGAAGCACTGCCTCATAGCAACATTCCATAAGATAAGATATTATGAAAATAGCTATAGTAGACTAATCGGGCAGCTTCAACGTCCGACATTTGTCTTACTTTTTTAATGGCGAACGCGGCAGAGGTGAGTTATCCGCAAGTACTTCCAGATGAGTGTTCCACTGGAGTTTGGAATCTATCTATAACCTAAGAAAATAGCTGATTTCCACACACTGACTGTTTCTTCTTTAATTTCTAGACTAAAATTATGCCTTTTAACGTTTGGTAAAGCAAATACAATACATTTAGTTTTTTTAGTATTTAACATTAGATTATTCATATCAAAACAATAAAGAATATGCGATAATGCACTATTCACTTCGTCATAGTTTGTTTTATTTCTGTCTACTTTAAATATTAAAGAGGTATCATCTGCAAAGAGTACAATATCACATAGGTTCTTTGCATAAAAAGGCAGATCATTAATATAAAGAAGAAATAAAAGGGGACCAGAATAGATCCTTGTGGAACGACCATACTTAGAGGAGATCCAGATGATTTTACATTATTTATACTAACTTTCTGGATTCTTTCGCTTAGATATGAGGCAATAAGATCAAGGGCAGTATCCTGTATACCATAATGATAAAGTTTTAATAACAGAGTTTCATGGTCTACACAATCAAAGGCTTTGGATAAATCACAAAACACTCCAATTGCATTTTGTGACTTCTCCCATGCGTCATAAATGTGCTTGAGGAGTGCTGCACCCGCATCTGTAGTGGACTTGCCTTTGGTGAAACCATATTGCTCGCTATGGAAACAATTGTTACTATTTAAGAAAATTTTGAGCTGGTTACATATAATTTTTTCAAATATTTTACTTAAAGACGGCAAAATAGAAATCGGTCTGTAATTTCCGGGGTCAGATCTGTCTCCACTTTTAAAAAGCGGCACTATTTTGCTATATTTCATTAAGTCAGAAAAAATACCGGATTCTACACAATTATGTTAAAAATTAAAGCAAGATAAGGGGCAATATTAGGTATAATTGTATTAAGAACTTTAACAGACATGCCCCATAAGTCACCAGTTTTCTTTAAATTAAGGCTTTTAAAAGTTTTGACAATTTCTTCTGGTGACACAGTCTTAAACACAAAATTTTGTCTACAACTAGTTACATGGTTTTTTAGTATTAATACTGCTTCCGAAGGAGATGATGGCAGTGAACGTGTAACTGCAGTAGGTATTTCGGAAAAGAAATTTTGAAAAGTATTTGCCACTTCTAAATCTGAATTTAAAATTACACTATTTACTTTTAATTTAATAGGTTCACTGACAGCTCTAGATCTCCCAGTTACAGTCGTAATAGCATCCCATGTAGCTTTAATTTTATTACTAGATTTCAAAATTTTTTCTCTTATATACATAGACTTAGCCTGGATACAAACCTTTTTAAACATTTTTGAATAATTTCTAACTTTTAACAAGAACGCCGGATCCTGATTCCATTGCCTCATATTATATAATTCGTACAATTTGTTTCTGCTTCGGTATATACCAATAGTTGCCCAGTCGCTAAAAGTTAACTTCAAGTTTTTATATATTTGTTTTTCTTTAAAAGTATTATCAAACTCTGTTGAGAGTAAATTAAAAACTTTGCAATACAACTGATTCGGATTAAGTTCCGTTATTTCTATGTTTGAAATTTTTTCCGTCACTTTACTATTAAAACGATTAATTTTACTTTTAGTGATTGGTCTAATTGTTATTTGTTTACGTTCTGCAACTATTTTATCTATTACCGAAAATTTTAGACCACAATGATCCGAGCTCAGATTGGTAATAATTTGTTTATCTACAATATCAGAATGACAAAAAACATTATCTATACAAGTTGCGGACGTATTCGTTATACGAGTTGGTTCAGAGAAAATATTAAACAAATTAAATGATTTAAATAAGTTCAGAAGACGTAAGCTTAATGATGTCACCTGAAGTATATCTATATTAAAGTCTCCGGATACTATTAAAGATTTACTATTCGAACTCAAATTACTAAGAACATCCTCTATTTTTTCTTTAAATACTTCAAAACTACCTGAGGGGGGTCGATACACGCATACTATAATATATCTATTGAATTCAATGCAGGACAATTCAATGGAGCGTTCGTCGGAGAGAGCCACTATGTCTGGTCGCGATTTGCAACGTATATCATTTCTCATTAATATAAGCGAGCCGCCGCAATAACCTCAAAATCGAAAAAAAACCAAAAACATGATATTGTTATTACAATATTAAATTTGATCAATAATAATTAATAAATGACTGTTGTAGGATAAATAATTGAATGATGCAATTGAAGTTGCTTTTCAAAGATTTAGTATAATATGAGGTTTTTGTTATATGTAGACATGTCAATTCGCCACTGACGTAATGTGAGGCTTACAATTTCAAAATATCAACGTCTTCCAGCTACATGAGGTGACGTCATTCATAAAGCAGCTGCTAACAGTTGGATGCGAAGAGCTTAAGATAGAGCTCATTGGCATGCCATTGAGAAGACTATGTCCAGCAGTGGATGAGGACAAGCTGACGATGATGATGATGTTGATGCTTAATTAAATAGCTTAAAAAGTTGTCTATATAATACTGTAGCGTTTGGCGTTCCGTTCTCCCTAACTACCCCCCTAGGGATACAGCGTGAAGCTATGTATGTATGTGTATGTATAGCTTAATATTGTTATATCTAATACATTTACATAGAAAATTACAAAGAGAACTAAACACAAACATTAATTAACATTGAACATTAAGAGGACGGGGAACTTTATAAGGAAGGACATAGTGAATGGATACAGTGAATGGATTATAGGTATAAGATAGAAGAAAAGGATATAGGATTTACGATGAAATGGATTTCCATTTATAACCAATATGCAGCTTATGGAGTCATTATAAATAACAATCTGTTTAAAGTTGTGGGAGAGTGTGAACAGGCTTGCTTCTAGGAAAGCAACAGCATCTCCTGTAAACACAGATGATTCGGGAGGACATTTAAATTGTAATATAATATAATTTTATAATTTTGAATTTTGGTATCCAGCAAGCTGCACCAACACAGCTTTCCTTTGAAAGTTTCGATGCATCTATAAAAATGAGGACATGGTTTAGACAAATTCTCTATATATTCTTTCTCCATCTTCTATTTCTTCACATTAATAGACAGAATTATAATTATCTTCCACTAAATATATTTTCCATTGAAATTAAAAATTAAGAATAAATATTTAAGTCCAATTAAATTAGCTTGATTGATGATGATGATAAAATTAGCTTTACATTATACCGCATACAGGAGAATGAGGGAACCTAGTGTTAAGACGCTCCGTTCTCCAATTTCCGCCGATTTTTTCGAGGCATTGCTCGTTGAGTGGCGAAATTAAACGACGGCCTTTTTGCCAGAGTGAAGAAATGAAAAAAATAATAAATAATATTGAATTCCCTCGAATGGGGATCGAACCCACAACCGTCGTGTTACAGTTACACTCTTGTGCCCCTGCGCCAAAGGAAAGGCCTAATAAGCTTCACGCTGTATCCCGCACACAGCAGGGTAGGCAGAAGGAGCTTTCCGCCGAGTTCTGGGGGCATTGCGTATTGATAGCCGGAACTTAACGTCGCGCTTTGCCTCGACACTAGAGTGAAGAAATGAAAATATAAAAGTAAATAAATATTTCATTTCCTCGAGTGGGGATCGAACCCACAACTATTCGATTTTACAGTCACACTCTGTGCCGCTGCGCCAAAACCGGCGTCTGAAAAGATTAAAAATAACAAATAAAATACACAATATGTATACACACAAATTTTATTGATTTTAAATACAGAACTTGTAATGTCTGTCAAATATCAAATCGAATATTGTTTAACTTATATAATATATCACAAGATATCACATATTTAGATTTATATCATACAGACTATAAAATATATCCTTAAATTTTTTTTTAGAATTTTAAAAATATTTTAAATAACATTTAGTTTTTTTTTATAGTTATATATTTTTTCATCTCTTTCTCAATATGTGAAAAAAGATGAGAAAAAGATTGAAAGTTAAGAATAATCGTAATGATTAAGTTTTGGTATATATATAATAATTTCCGAATATATCGTGACATTGTCAATATTAATTTTTCTATTTTAATGCCAATTCCATTATTTAATTTCGTATTTATATTTTTAATATAAAAATTTACACATTTTATTACATATAACAAATTAAGAAAAAAATAAATACTTTATAAATGTTTCTAGTAAATATATATCATTTTCTATTTTTTTAAATTGATTTATATATCAAATCTATTATGGGTAATGGATACTTGAACATTTAACACACATTATTATTATAGTGATGCATAATTATGCACATTTCTGCTGATATTTAGCTTATACAATGATATAAAGCGATTATCACTCTTTCCCCACATATGGAGTAAATAATGACACATAGCAACACTGCTATAAAGAGACAAAAATGCTAAGACATTCTGCCAAAAAAAGAAACCAATGCAAAAACAATTATAATTTATTTGCATTCAAAAAGCAAATAACTGTGCAAAATTTTGGGTATTTCCAATTTTTTCACAGTTTTTATGAGGGTAGTACCGAAAAATTTACGGAAAAATATTCTTGTTTGGGCCAATAATGCAATAGGTGTTTTAGCGCGTTGAATTAGAGTTTGTTTTTGAATTGGTTTTAAAACATTGTTCCTCTTTATCATGCAGAGATCAAATGATTCAGCAGCTTCTAGAAGTATGTAGAAGATATGCTCGTATTCTTCTGAAGTAACGTTTTGGAGATGATTGAGAATGCCATCCGGATCGCGAAACTGAGTTTTCATTATGACCTGAATATTAAAAAAAAGTAAAATTATATATACATAATTACATATATTTAAACTAAAGTAAAAGGCTAAGAAGCCTAAGAAAATATGATGACATGTGACTAAATAGAAAAGTGATTAAAAATAAAATAAGAGTAATAAATACGGAAATAACTAAGATTTTATTTAATTTTATTAATATTAATTCGACCGGAGTGCCTCAACAATAGGTCCCCAGGTTCCTTCTGCCTGCTGTGCTGTGCGGAATACAGTATGAAAAATTTTTAAATATAATTTCTCCCACATATACCAGGGCAGTAATAGAACAGAACCTAGTGACACAACACTTCATTCTTTGGTTGGTTTAGTTAAATGGCAGAACTCAACGACGTATTTTATCTTAATAAAAAAGTAGTTTCACACTCTTTCTCACATACATTAGATTCTCTTTGCTTACCCTCCGGTAAGCAAAGAGAATCTAATGTCCAAATAGTCCACTCTCTGCTATTTATCTGAATTTGAGACATTACCGGACTAATTGGCGAAATTCAAAGCCAGTATTTATCTTATCAGAGCCTTTGCTATGAATTAAAATAATTATTTCCCCTTATTGAGGATTGAAACCACAAATATCGTGTTTACAGTCAAACGGATTTAGATGACACTACGGTAAAATAGCTTATACATCAGAAAAACACATAGATTACAATTTACGTATACACTTTGTATATTTTGGCTATAATATAACAAAGTTTAAGCGTACACGGGCGTCGTACACGGGGTACGGTCGCTACAATGATAATAAATAAAAAAATAGAAGTCAGCTTACTCTAGCACCATATCTAAGCAACATGCTAACAGTCTCCGCGCACGGGTCAGTGTTGCTAGCTAAGTACTCAGCGAGCGCCGGACGGAGTTGTGCGCCGTCGTCCTCGTTGAACACTTTGAGATTTGGATCTGCGCCAGTTTCTAGAAGGATCTGAAAGTAAAAAAAAAATTTTAAAAACTATAAAAAACATTTTTTTTTAATTATTTTAAAATTAGATTTTTTTTTAAATTAATTCGATTAATTATAAAAGTCAAAGTCAAATTCTAATTTATTCTTTACCTTAAAATAAATCAATTAGTTTACCACGGGTTTACTAAAATTACTGTCTCAGGCTGTAGAAGGCTCTGCGCAAGAAACTTTAGTCGCACCTAAATTACTAATTACAAATTCACATTTATTATTGGTAGCTAATTTTAATTTATTATAACTAAATAAGACTAACCTTAACAATTTCATTTCTATTCGATATATTGTCAGAGCACGCGACGTGGAGAGGAGTTCCGATCACAGAACTAGACGAATTTACTTGAGCTCCTGAAAAAAAATATATTATAGTATTTTGTTCATTTTCTTCAACTTCTTAATTTTCTTTAAGATAAGAAACAACGTATTGATTAGACACGCCTTTCTAAACTCTTTTTTTGGATGGACTTCATTTTAGTTCTAAATATCCAGGTTATTTTGTTGGATTTCATTTGAAATATCCAGGTTGTTATTTATCCACAGTAAAATTATAAAAAAATTAAGCTTTTAAATCAACGCATCAATGTTTGCTTCATTGTCGCCGCGTAATCAATGTATATAGGGTACTCCAAGTTAAACTACAATTATAAAATTGGTACGGAACTCTCAGTAAGCGAGCCCACGCGCACTTGTTTAATTATTATTTTTTGTATAATCTCACCAGCAGACAACAGCATCTGTAGCATCGCCACATCTCCCTTCAGTATGGCCAGGTCTAAAGGACTTGGTTTGTTCAAATCTGGTGACTCGTAATTGACTCTTGCACCTTGTTTAATGAGAAGGTTTACGACATCTGTGCTGCCTGGAAGAACATTTTCTTTAGGGGTTTTTGTTCATATTCATGAATAAAAGATCTATACATGAAACCTGGTTTCCGAACTCAACATAAAATCGAAAACGTTGTCTTCATCACCTATGTTTAACTTACAATATAAAATTTTGCTTAACATAATTATTTAAGTTAAGTTTTGAATTTTTTTATAACAAGATCATTTCATCAAGGTAGACTATTTTAATTATATTTCTTCTTTAGGACAAAAGTATCTGCTCTCACTCTACTACTTTACTCATAGAATGTATCAAAACACTAAGTTCTTTGTTAAGGAGCGGAACTCAAAGTCGAAATTGCTTTAATTAAAAGTATATCTCACCACCCAAAACAGCGTAATGCATAACAGTTCTATAGTCGTTACGCGCGTCAGCCATCGCGTTGACATCCGCACCGTAGCTGATGAGGAGCAGCACTGACTCAATACCCTGGCAATTGAAGAGGAAATCAGTCTTTATTCTAGAACTAGAATTAACAAGTAAACGTTAAATATTTAAAAAAAAGCAACTTTTTCCGTATAGGAGGGGGGTAAACTAGTGTTAAGACATTTAATATCTGAGACATTGCGGGTCGAATGGTTGAACTCAACTCTCGCTACGCTTTATCTACCGAGCGGGGAACTGTAATAATTACTTTCGGGAATAAGGCGACCAAATTGACGAATAGGCATTTTATTTACGAGTAGGTATTATACACGCTAATTTGAAAAACATAAATTGTCATAATATTATAATTAAAAAAAACTAATTCGAATATTAAGCTCCTACAGGAATTGACAGCCCATTAGGAATGACAGAAGAACTTACACACAAATGGTAATTGGTATATTATTACGGCAATCTATAAACATACAAATAAATCGATATTACAATAAAAGATCAGTCAGAAAAGAAATAAAAACACAAAAGATAAAATTACCTTTCTCTGCCTAGCTGCTTTCATCAGAGGAGTAAGACCAGCTCTGTCCCTGGACTCAGGGTTAGCACCGAACATGAGGAGCAGCTCCAAGTACTCAGGATCGGAGACCAGGTTGATTTCTGAACCGAAGAAGTAACGCTTGTTTGGATCAGCCCCATGTTCCAGAAGGAGACGTGCTACGCCCTAGAGATGAAAGAGAAGAATGGTTATTTTAAGTTTAAGATTTTTTATATTCGCTATTTGGATAACTTTTAATGGAAACTATTTCACCGAAATAATAACGTATATTTTGGTCTTTGAAGATATTGTTTTATAAACCAAACGTTTTAAGCGTTTACATTATACGCGATTAAATCGCTTAAAATACTTTAATTTAAAATGTTGAATGCTAATAGATAAAAGCTAATAGTTTTCTTAGCTGCAGATATATTTTGGGCTGTTGTTTGAACAAAAAAATTAATACCAACCAACCAACGAAATCAAAATCATAAGAATCTGCCGAATCAAATATATTCTGAATCACAAATACTACCCAATACTGAAAAAATATATGGGACCACCTTCGTGGTCTACGGTTTATCTTAGTTAAAAAAACTCATCAAAATTTAAGTACCTAGTAAAAGGTTATGATTAAACGTAAAAAATATATATGTTGATAAGTGACTCTGCTCTATTTATCGTTCATTATCTTTATCTACCTAAAACTATTGATATTACCTATATTAACTTACATAGTGTTTGTTCCGTATTGCCAATCTGAGAGGCTCATCACAGAGGGTAGTTCTAGGAAACTCTTCGCCAGTGTCCGGGCGGTAGTCCACTGCGGCTCCACTTTCTAGGAGTAATTTCACTAATTCTGTGTATCTGTAACATCGAAAATAGTTTTTTCTAGCTTCACTCTGTACCCCGTAAGCAAAGGGAACTTGGGAACTTATTGTTAAGATACTCCATCCTCATTAAGATATATCCGTTTCCCACTTTCTGCCCTGTCCCACTGCGCCATGATGGTATATGTTTTACCTAATTTAAATGAGATATAAGAAATCCTTTATAAATACCCATGTTCTGCGGACAAATGTAAAGCGCTGTAACCGCAATCATCCCTTGCGTTGATATCACATCCTCTGACCAGTAGCAGTCTAGTGGCTTCGAGGTACCGTTGCCAGATCGCGTAATGGAGCGGACGAAGACCTTGGGTGACTGGTTCGTTTACCTGAACGAGAAGAATTATTAATTTACTAAGTGGAAGAATTATTAGAGGGTGCAAAAAATATTTTTTTAACATCCAAATTTGTTATCACTACTTAAGATTCGGGCCTTGACAAAATTCATAAATTATTAGCGTAATTTCATTACAATATTTACAATATTTCATTACATTAGTGCTAATATAATAATGCTTATGATTTTTTATACTGACGCATGTGATGTTATCGCGATGATTGTGGATTTGATTCCTTACTCAGCGGAATGATTAATTTCCTTGCGCTGCGCTATATATTGCTTGCGCTATATATTAAATAGCTATATATTAAGTTCAACTGATCCGCACCCAATGTCTTGAAAGTTGGGCGGAAAGTGGGGGAAAAGAGTGTTAACCTAACAGTATGTTCCTTCTTCCTTCCCCGTATTTTTTTTAACTTTGCATGTAAATACATAATTTAATGTAAAATTAATAATATTAGTAAAATAAGCTTGTGATTTTAATATATATTAATAAACATAACTATAAATAAATATAAACCTTTGCCCCACAAGCGAGTAATATACGTATTTCATCCAAGGGCACCATTCGGATGATGGAGTCCGCCAGCTCGCGCTGGAGGGACTTATCGGCTATCACCTCAGATGGCATGTTTCCTGAAACAAAAAAATATAATTTATATTTTTATTTTTTATTTTTTTGTGTCATCTCATCGTTTCTTGCGCCGGTTCTTCTCAGGTCTGAGGCATTAACTTTAGTGAACCGATGGTAAATTATTTGATGTTCAAAAAATGAAGCATGTACCTTCTTATTTTGAATAAAATTATTTGAATTTGAATTACCCTCACTTTCCTGACGCAGTCAGGTAAGAAGAAAGAAAATAATCAACGACCATGTGCAGTTATAGAATAAGATATTATAATATAAGAACAAAATAAACTGCGCTGCAATATTGTTAATAATAATAGATTCTCGTGACTATGTAGTATGGCGTTATAATGACAAGCTTGTATCATTTCAAATAAAACTTTATTCTTCAAGCTTCTCACTGTTTCCCGCATATAATAGGGTAGACAAAGGATAACCTAGTGTCAGGATACTCCGTTTCTACTTTGCGCCCAATTTTCGAGAAAATCAATTTGTAATAATATTCTTCAAAATATTTTAGACTTATAAATTTGGTAGTAAATATTATAATTAAAAGATAGGTTTTGTATTGTAACTAGAATGAATTTCTTAGTTTAAATATGAGAATTTGAAGCTGTGACAAATTAGCTGTTTTGGACTAATTTGACGGCGTACGAAGACGTACGTTCTCCTCCTGGAGAAGGAACGAAGGAGGAGAAGGAGGAGGGAGAAGGGGAGGGGGGTCCATGTTATTTCTACGGAAGCAGGAAATATCAAGATTTTACGTTTTGTAAGTCACGCAAACGAAATTGCATGCTAAAACCTCGACAGTACGTATTATTTTAATATAATCTCCAAATGATACCTACCTACATATATATATAATCTTACGTTTGTTTAATGTGGGTGCGCACGCGCAGCAGTGGCGGTATCATTGCCAAAAATATGTATTGACTTTGATTCAGAGTTCACGTGCTGGTTAACACGAGGATGATAAACTATTTACACTCTTATGTAATGCAAATAATGTAATAATATTTACGCACAGACGAAATTACTGGATTTAGAAACATGAAATGACACAAGTTTGTGGTAGGTTAATGAATGTGGGGGACACTAGACTTTGTTAAAAAATGAAATGATTGACAGTTATATGCCTATTTACTATTTAGAATCCGTATATTTTGAAAATCCGTGCTACAGCCAAAAAAAAGAATATATAGAAAAAAAACACAAACAATAACAAATAAAAGCTATATACCCAAGTAGGCACCGACACCAGAACTAATGGATTTTAAATATTAAATAATACATATAAGTATCAACAGTATAAGTAATGAAAAGGCACAGGGTCCCAAAGTATGACTGTAAACGCAACTGGTTGTGGGTTCGATCCCCACTTGAGGAAATTTATTTAAATTCATATTTCCATTTCTTCGCTCTGGTGTCGAGGCAACGCGGGGCGTTGAGTTCCGCCACTCAATGTATTATATCCAGAATTCGGCGGAAAGCGGAGAACGGAGTGTGAACCTACTGAGCGCGGGGTAAAGCGTGAAACTGAATAAAAAAACAATAATTTAATTTAATATTTTAAAAATTCCCTTTAATTGAAAGTAATTATTTACAATATTTTATTTTTTTATATAAATATGGATTTGTAGCCGGTTTTTCTTATTATATTTTTCTGGTATCTTATCAATGACGCAAGCAAAAAAAATTGTAATATATAACCTTATAAGGATGTTTATTGTGTGTTTACACTACGACTCCCCTAAGCGATGAAAGATGAATTTAAAAACAAATCAACAAACAAAAGTGGCCATTATCCAACACGTGAAGCCAAACTGCGTGACAACTGACATCACTGGTTTAAAAAGATATAGCGGGCACGCACTTATATGTAATTAATATTACAGCATTTCTATTTTGGTATTACTTTTTTACTATGTATGAGACAGCTTCGACTCTTTTCCGCTTCGTTCACCAGCTCCGGACAGAAATTAAAAATCAAGAATAGATTAGACCGTCGTAGCGCAATGGCACAAGCGAGTAATTGTAAACATGAAGGTTGTGGGTTCAAATCTTACTTGTGGGAATGAATTAATATTTATTGATGTTTACCTTTTTTTTTGCTCTGATAACAAAGCAAAGTGCGGCGTTCAGTTCCGCCACTCAACACACAATGCTCAAAAAATCAGTAAGTGAGAGACGCAGTGCCTTCTCGTATGTTCTCTCTGCCTACTCTGCTAAACGCGGAATACAATCGGAAGCTGAACAAAAACAACAGATTATTCTTCATCAACAGGAAATTGTATATTTACGAGAAAACGTTTCCTTAAGCTTGGAAAGTTGGAAATTAGTTACTTGAATTTATGAAGTTAAAGGGTAAGAGGAATTAAGTTCTCTTTGTAGTCAATTACAAATAAAATAACATTCTTTCCTTGTCTTTGTACGAGCAAAGCTCTTCCCGTGGTCTATATGTAAAATACATAACAATTCTTACATCATGTACCTATCGAAGTTTCGCCAAATTAACATCTGTCCAAAAAAGATTAAGCAATATTAAACAATATTTTCTTAGAACAGTCCAAAGTATAATACAAAAAACCCAATATGACAATTTTCCTTTGAACATTGGACGGTCTCCAACTAATAAGAAAGGTATAGACTTCCAAGCACCCTCGTTTATTTGGTGTACCATCTTATCCTGGTCATTGGTGGTCACCGGCCAATAACCTTGACTTGCTATTTTAGTAAGAACGCGCCACGTGGGTATGTTTACAAGTGCTTTTTTGTTTTTGTTGTTTGTATGTACTCGTATGTGCGTATCGTTTATTGGAGAACCTTTGTTCTATCTTTGTTATTTTCGTAATATCATATTGCCTGCGGCGTTGAGTTCCACAACTCTACTCGTAATGTCACGAGGATTGGGTGGAAAGTGGGACACGCAGTTACCCGATTACTGTGTCTTAACTCGAGATTCCCACTGCCTACCAGGCCGCATGAAACTAAAAAAATTAAGGATTTTGGGCAAAATTTAGGGCTTTTAATTAATGCTTTTACAATACACAAAAGTGTCAAAATAATAAGAAAATGAATTATTTATGTTTCTTAAAATGAGTTTTAATGATCTTTGTTAATGCTCAAACTAAATGTAAGGTTTTTTTAATTTGTTTTGTTGTATAATTTGTTTTGTTGTTGTTTGTTTTGTTGTATTTGGCCAGAAATTAATGAACTTTGCCACAAAGAAATTGGGATTGGGATTTAGATCAAAATATTGTAAGATATTCGATTATGCATAATAATGGATTTTCCTACTATATTTTTTTTAGTAAGTACAAGGTTCACGCTGTATCTCGTATATAGCAGTGAGTTCGTATCAATTCCACAACTGGCATATTTACAGTCAGACGCTATTCCACTGCCATGATGCCACGATGGCCTCAATATTCTCATATATTAATTATTAGCAAAAACATAAGCTTCTCACAGAACACAAAAATGACGTTTCTTTACCACCACTGTATGCATGTTTATTATTAAACGTGACACGTTGCTATGGCAACCGCCTTCTTATTGGCAGAAGTCGCAGACGACCGACGTCCGGTCGAACCTTGT
Source organism: Heliconius hermathena (assembly GCA_013403705.1). Lineage (NCBI taxonomy): Eukaryota > Metazoa > Arthropoda > Insecta > Lepidoptera > Nymphalidae > Heliconius > Heliconius hermathena. Next base: position 494,463 of record JAAIXJ010000186.1, read on the forward strand.
TTTGACGTCAACATTAAATTTATATATTACACAAAATATAGTTTGAATTTAACGTGTCTTTATATAAAACGATGATCGATTGATTCCTGCTAATTTTGAACACTACAACTATATTCCGGGGTGGTTAAGTATATTTTAGGTCCATATAAATAATCATATAGTAGTAGTTGTGGGCTCTATTTATTCTCTAGGAATGGTTTTATTGCAGTTTCTTCTTACACGCGTCGTAAAGTGAAAGACGAAGTGTAAAAAGTGGGCGGGTTTACGCAGGAAAAACTTTGAATATGTGTTTTTTTTCAATCAACTAGCCCAGTGAGTGCTTATAAGTTCACAGAGATAGGTGAATTTAATAAATATTTATTAAATTTCAATACTGCACTGTCTTAATTTTGACATATTTTTATATATTTACAAATCGAGTAAAATATTCGAATACACGCAAACATTTTTATTTTTTTTTTTTTATTTATCGGCGGTAAATTTNCCCTAAGGGTTCAAATAAGGGGTTGAAAGTTTATATGGAAAAATCTTTAAATTGCCACCGATTTTTATAAAAATTTAAATTCAGACTGTTAAAAATATTTTATTGAACACGTGTTTCGTGGTTTTTTTAGAATTCACTCCTAATAAGCGGGCGAAGCCGCGCGCGCCCTCTAGTATATATATATTTAGATAATTGATCACCATTACGGTGATTCGATTAACTTTGTTGAAATGATTTACGTAAAGCTTGAAATCTGAAATTTGAAAACCAAAAAAAAACAAACGGGCATCATTATATCACAATCAGTGTTCAAATTAAGAAACTGCCATCATAATAAGCTACAATAAAAAATAAAATCTTTAAAACACATTATAATCCTTGAAGTACTTAATAAAGTAATAATTTTAAAAATAAAATTCAAAATATCGTTGATAAAACAACTACGCACACAAGATGGCCGCCACAACAAAATGGACTCCAAAAATAGCGCGGCTATTGACCGGAACCTTGACACTAAACGCTTTACATTTTATGCGATTTAGATTTTTAGGTCGACTTAAAACGCAATAACGTTTTATAGAATTTATTCTAATCTAAATGAGAATTATGAGCGCTGTAGCGGCTGATTGCCCACGAGGTGGACAGACTTGATAAAGTCCTGCACTGGCTGTTCTATTAACTACTGCACACGCAATGCTCAAGATAGAAACGGATGGAAAAATCTTGCAATCTCGCGTTTAAATTCGACCATTCCGACGGTAGTGTACGACTAAGAAGAAGAATAAGAAAAGAGCATTTCGTACATTTTTTCGTTTCCTGGATGTTTCCTGTGATGTCAGTATTGACAAGCTAGTTTTTTTTTCAAAGGAAAATACGAACATCTTTAATCGATACATCATCGAAGAGCGAAGTATCGACGCAAAATAGTACCGTAATGTAAATGATCTTTTTAGCGTTATGCTGTACCCTGCACCTAGCAGGTTAGGTAGAAAAAAATCTAGTAACCTAGAGTAAAGACACTCTGTTAAGACACTTCCGTTCCCCACATTCCGTCGAATCGCGAAAATCAACGCCGCGCTTTGCCTCGTTACCAGAGCGAGACAACGTCATTTTTTTTTCATTTTCTTGAGTGGAAATCGAATCCACAACCGGTCGCTTTTACAGTTGCACGCTTGTGCTCCTACGCCACAACTAGCCTCAAACAGAGAGCTCCATTTTGCTAAATAGCTTGGAAAGGTGAATGAAAAAAAATAGAGAATAGAATATAGAAATAGAGAATAAAAACAAAAAAAAAGAAATGTTACAAAATATGGCACCCTTTTAACCTTAAAATCAATGTCTAACTAGACAAATAAAATAATAATCAATTTGTTTTTTATTAATTTGTTACGATGCATAAAATCACGCGTAGGTGTCTGTTTATAAACTGAAGTGCGCAGTCGATGTGTCTGTAGCTGTACCGCCTACGTCTTACTTATTGTATGAATGAAAATTTTGGTTAGAAATGCATTTTGCAAACAAATTATTTTTTCTACATATTTAAGAGTTAAGTTATTCTAGAGTTCAGTCTAAAAAAATATGATTTAATAAAGTGTAGACTCTAGAAGGGTATTGGTTCTAATCTTATTAAGATGATTATTAAAACCTAATATGCCATTTCAAGGATTAATGTAGCTAGATTATCCCTTTGCCTGATGAACATTTTATAATAATTATACAAAATTATATATGTTATAAATAAATAGGATTAAAGAAAAGGAATAAAGGAATAAAAAGGATTAAAGATCGATCTATACTTAGGTGTCTCTAAATTCTCTGACGTTATTCATTTGTAAATTCTTTTAAATTACAATTACTCTCAGAGACTCTAATCACTCTATAATTTAGAAGTTAACAGTCATTAAAATAGTACATTGGTAAAAGAGATCAGTCTTGGGGCAGGGGTACAAGTGTGCCACTGTAAACGTCACAGGGTGGGGGTTCATTTCCCACTAGAGGAAATGAAATATTTAATATTTTCATTTCATCGCTGTGACACAATGCCTCAAGGTTAAAAATTTGGCGGAAAGTGGAGAACGGAAGCGGATATTATTCGAATACGCTACTGAAGTTCCTGTGTTACTATATTATATTTAAAGATTTTAATACTAGAGCTTAATAAATTAAAAAATCATACTTTTTCCTTGAAAATTATTAAATACAGCTGTGGCCTAACATGATAATAATGGAGATTATTATAATGAACATAATATAAGAAAAAACGATTCCCCAGTAGGAATTGAAATATGTTTTGTGAAATATTCTCTGTACATTAACAATTAATGAATTGCGCTTCTATAATATGATATCAAACTTAAGTAATATAAATAAATTTTATTGAATATCACAGCAAAATTGTTTGCTTGTGGCCAATATATTAAAATGTTTCAACATATAAATTAAAATCAAAATATTATTTAAATAAACGACTTTTTGCAGAAATATGTTATATTTTTACCAAACCAATAGTTATATAATAAAATAAAAGACAGCCAAATTACTCACCTGTATCGATGTATCCGAATTCCACGCACTAGGACGAACAGCACAACGTCTTTAAGCGTTTTGCCGCGTTTTTTTGACAAATGACGATGATATATTATTTAATTAATAATAAATATTTTTATTTAATAAAGTGTTACCTATTAGGCTTATTTTTTATTTATTTAAAAAGAAAACGTGTTTCTTTTCCTGTGATTGTATTGAAACTGTGATGGCGTTGGGAAAGCCACGACTGGAGTGGCGCCAATATGGATAAGTGCCAAAGACGAAATACGGTAAGAAGCAGGGTAGTGGGGTAAACTTTTGTCTTTATCTTTTGTTATTAGTTAAAATAAGTTTATAACTATAATATATGTAAAATATGTCATATGGATATGCGTTTTATAAATTTTATAAAGATTGTGAATAACTACCCACATAGAAATCTATGATTGCATTTGCGAGTTTTTCATCTGCTACAACCACTTTAAGAAGACTCATTGTCTTCTGACAATATTGATGATAACGAGAGTCGCCTCCTGTCACATATGTATATCATAATTTAAAGATGCATTAATTATTTTTTAGGCCAGTTGTGACGCAAGAACTATATGCAAAATTATAACTATATGCAAAATAAAATCTAATGTAAAATATGAAAGTATTTTATTTTCTAATACCAGTACAAGTTGCAACTTCTATAAAAAAAAGAGTACACAATACAACTAATGTTCTTTTTTAAATTTGAATTTACTCTATACTTATTTTAAGTTTAAGAACCCTTTCAAGTAAAGGCCTTTTTCAGAGATTGCCGTTTGTAACGGTCATTGGCTACCCTTATCTTTTTTGGATCAGCATAATAAATAAATATGAGAAAATCCATATTAGGTTGATTCGCCCTATATTTTGAAATCCACGTGAAACAACGCATCACGCTCACCTTCGTAAGAAAGTTCCGGACAGATTAACAAAGGAAAGAATTATTAAGAAATTTCTTTACAATTTTATTTATATGAATAGTTGTGGCCATCGTGTTTCAGTCACATCGTGTGACGATAAACGCGACGGGTTCGATTTCCATTCGGAGAATGAATTATTTTCATTTTCTAGTTCTGGTAACCAGACAAAGCGACGCGTTGAGTTCCGCCACTCGACACGAAATGTCTCGTGAATTTAGCGTTACATTGTGTGCGTGGTGACCGGAGTGTCGTACCACTCTCTAGAAGGAATCTCTTCTACCTGCCCTGCTATATCTACCTACGGGATAATGTCTGAATTTCCTAATTATTAAAAATTAAATAGAAACGAAAGTTATTTTAAATTAACTTAGCTTGATTTTACTTAATTTTAGCTTTTTTAAATGAAACTTTTATACATTTTTGGAAATCCGACGTTTCGAACACTTTGCAGTAGTTCGTGGTCACAGGTAGACTGAGATGGCATTCGTCTGTCAGTTGACATAATTATTATATCAAACTACCGCCAACGATTTCTTAATTGCCTCGCGTACTGCCCTGGATTCCTGCAGAATGAGCTGATAGTATCTTGCCCTCTGGTATGGTGGGTTTGAGACTTCAATGATCTTATGAATGGGTCCCAGGTGTTAGAAAGCTTCCAGTCATCCTCTTTATTGAAATTAGGATGTTTTTGTATTAGGACCTTTAATAAGTTCTCGCTGTTTTTTTTTATTTAAAAAAAAAATAAAATATAATGCTTACAATGACATTACTCAAAGTATTGTCCATCATTAGAGACCACTTTCTCCCATCTCTCTGGTAGCAATTGAATCCCCCGTCGGAAAAACGACTCATCTTTCGAGGCAATCCAGGAATCAAGCCATTTTTCGGCCGGGGGATTCAATTGGTACCAGAGAGATGGGAGAAAGTGGTCTCTAATGCTGGACAATACTTTGAGTAATGTCATTGTAAGCATTATATTT